>JAKWJC010000370.1:7532895-7980189 GCA_027704865.1 Solanum neorickii
CGGTAACAACTATGCCATGTGCACATCTCATTGCCAATGGTTTAAGTGGAAACTTCAACGGAGGTCCTTCAAAGAGGATCTGCTTATTATTATTTTAGGTGGGTGTGATCTTGTTTTGGGGAATGACTAGATGAAAAAGTATAACCCAACCAAGTTTGATCACGAAAAAAGGTGTCACTATTGGCAAGAAGTGCAATAAATTGATATTGAAGGGCATATTTGAAGAGGGTAGGTTGAACATGATACATAGTGGTGCCATGAACAAAATTTTGAAAAAGGGTCATGATTTAATTGATCATTTGTTCATGATGAACACAACAACCCAAGGTGATCATGAAGTAGTGGATAAGACTATTCAAGTCGTTTTAGACACAAAAACCCAAGGAGTGTTTGAGGAGCCAAATTCACCGCCTCCTATCAAGGCACTTGATCATGGCATTCCTCTCAAACCAGGCATGGCACCAGTAATCTTGAGACCTTATTGATACAACTATTACCAAAATAATGAATTGGAGAAACAAGTTACTGAAATGCTCAATCATGGCATTGTCCAACCTAGCCAATCTCCATTTTCATCACCAACTCTTTTAGTCAAAAAGAAGGATGGTTCCTGGAGGTTCTGTTTAGACTATAAGGGACTGAATGACATCACTATAAAGGACAAATATCCTATACCTATAGTGGATGATCTATTAGATGAATTACATGGTTCTGTGATCTTCTCCAAGGGGGACCTTAGAGCTGGTTACCCTCAGATTAGGATGAAGACCGACGATATCCATAAAACAACTTTTAGAACCCATATGGGTCACAATGAATTTAAGGTTATGCCTTTGGGTTAACTAATGCCCCTGCAACATTCCAGGCCTTGATGAACCAAGTTTTTCAGCCCTTCCTGAGAAGGTTTGTCCTAGTATTTTTTTATGATATACTTATTTATATTGTATCATTGAAAGATCATATTGAGCACTTTGTTGCTGTTTTTGATACCTGAGGGAGAACTCTGTATATGCTAAAATATCTAAAAGTTCTTTTGGACAACCTAAGGTTGAGTACCTAGGTCATATTATTACGGGGAAGGAGTGACTACTGATCCTGCTAAAATCTAAGCGATGTTGGACTGGCCTACTCCTAAATCCTTAAAGGGCCTTAGAGGATTCTTAGGGTTGATAGGGTATTAAAGGAAGTATGTAGCTGGTTATGGTATGATTTACTAGCCTCTCACTGATCTACTAAACAAGGATGCTTTCAAATGGAATGAAGAAGCTGATTTGGAATTTGCAGCTCTCAAGTCGGCCATGTCCTCAACACCAGTATTGGTTTTACTTGATTTCACCTAGAAGTTTATTGTAGAGACTGATGCTAGTCATAATGGCATTGGTGTTGTCCTTAAGCAAGAAGGAAGACCGATAGCTTATTTCAGTAAAGTACTAGCATCTAAACATAGGGGAAAATCTATCTATGAAAAGGAATACATGGCCTTGCTAAATGGTGTCGACAAATGGAGTCACTATCTTCAATTCAAGCATTTTGTTATTTGCACTGACCATCACATCTTGAAATACTTGATGGAGCAAAAGGTTACTTCAGCATTACAACAAAAAGGGCTTACTGAGTTACTAGGCCTTGATTATGAGGATCAATATAAAACAGGAGCTGAGAACAGAGTCGCAAATGCACTATCAAAAAAAAGAGGTACAAGGAAAAGTGTTAGCTATCAGTGTCTCAGTTCCATCATGGATGCAGAAAGTTTCTAATATCTATGAAGGGGACCCTCAGGTACAAGACTTGATCACGCAACTATCTGTAGACTTGCAAGGACCTAATTTATGGTAATATTCTTCTGGTATCCTTAGGAAGAAGGGCAAGGTATACATTGGAGTTCCTGGAGAGTTGAGACAACAACTTGCGAGATCATTCCATGCTTCACCAGTTGGAGGACATTCGAGTTGTGAGATATGCCAGAGGAGCAAAGACGACAATGTTGCTTATCCGGGCTTATTGCAGCCCCTTACTATACCTAATCAATCTTGGAGTCATATCACCATGGACTTCATTGAAGGCTTACCCAAGTCTAGGGGCAAAGATGTGATCCTCGTAGTAGTTTACAAGATGACTAAGTATGCCCATTTCATTGCCTCAGCACATCCTTATACTGCTGTGACTATTGCTGAACTCTTCAGGAAAAGGATACATTGTTTGCATAACACACTCGTCCATAGTTACTGATAGAGATAAAGTATTTCTCAGTAATTTCTGACAGGCTCTATTCAAGCTTTTGGGCATATTTCTCAGTAAGTTCTGGCAGGCTCTATTCAAGCTTTTGGGCACTCAACTGCATTATAGCAAAACTTATCAACTGCAAAGTGAAGGACAAACGGAGAGGGTGAATAAATGTTTGGAGAACTACGTGAGGTGTATGGTATCTAGTAGACCTATAGTATAGGAACACTTGAAAACTGCAGCGGAGTGGTGGTATAATACCAATTTCCACACTAGTTTGCAATGTACTCCTTTTGAAGCTTTATATGGGTACTCGCCCCCACACATGTCAATGGGACCCTTGGTAGAGTCTAATGTTACTGCAGTTGAGGATACCATTCTAAAGAGGCAACAGATGCAACAACTTTTGCAAGATAACTTGTGCAAAGCACAGGAAAGAATGAAATATTATGTTGATAAAATGAGATCAAATAGAACATTTCAGGTTGGTGACATGGTCTATCTCATGCTACAACCTTATAGACAAATATCTGTGCCACTAAGGAAGCATTTGAAACTCTCGTCGAAGTATTACGGACCTTACAAGATCTTATCTAAGATCGGGTTAGTTGCGTAAAAGCTTGAGTTACCTGTTGACTCAAAAGTTCAACCAGTTTTTCATGTGTCATTGCTCAAGAAAAAGGTGGGATCTACTGTAGTGGTGCAAACTGCCTAGCCTAGCACGGGAGAGGATGATCAGTTCATTGTGCAACTAGTAGCTATATTACAAAGACAGATGATCAAGAGGAACAATACAACTCAAGTTAAAGTTTTAGTTCAATGGTCCAATTTATCTCCAGAAGATGCTACTTGGGAAGATTACAGCTTTCTCAAGGCCAAGTTTCCAAGTTTTGATTAACATCCTTGAGGTCAAGGATGAATTATTGGAGGAAGGTATGTAATGATCCAGTTCAATAGAGTTAATCAAGAAAATAAAGAAATGTCGACAGTGGGAATCAAAGTCGAGTTGTGGATTAATAACGGAGTCCACATTTAACGGCTAAAATCTCGAGTCATTAAAGTTGTCAGTAGTAGTAGTTATATAACGACCTAGAAGAGAGGAATCAAACAATGATAATCTTGGTAAATCTTCCTCCTCTTTTCGTACTCTTTCTCTCCTCTGTTCTTCTTCACTCTTCTAATTCCATATCTTCTCCTACAGATTCGAGACTCACTGTGGATGTCGATTTATTCTAGTTAATCACAGTAGTTAATTTTTTAATTTGCTTGTAGTTAATATCCTATTTTAATATTGACTAAAATCAGAAAATTGTTCCAAAAACATGAGTTTCTCTTATTCGCTCACTACAGTCAGGTCTTATTGAGATCGTTATATATTCACCTCTAACAAGTTGAGTTCATAGATCTGATATTAGTGCTTAGTAACAAAGAACATGAGTGAGTCTTTGAACTAACCTCTTAAGCATCTCAAAACTAGCAAGAGCACTATGAAGGTGTAGTTGTCAATTTGATTCCTTACCCCTATATGATAAATAATAAGCTTATGAGAAGATATTATCATTGAAAAGTGAAGGAGATTCAATTAATAAAAGACCCGAAGTGTGCATTTGACCAAGAATTTACAAATTTCGTTTCTTAAGAAAATGTCTTTTAACTGAAGATGCATCTTAATAATATCTTCAATGGAATTATTATATTCCTTCTATTTGTAATCTTGAAACCTCTATTTTGACATTTTATTATTATCCAAAATGAAAGTTATTTTTTCTTATGCCTTCATGTCTTGTTAGGTTAAATTAATATGCAATCCTTTGAGAACCAACAAAATTGATAATATGGTTAGTAAACAAATCATCAACCATGTTGCATTCTCAAATGTATGTTCCACCAGTATCATAACATTAGATCTCATTAGATAATTTCTTTTACATCCATCAAGGGACTTCACAAATACCATTCAAAATCTTCACTACATTCAAAGAGTAAGTTTTCAATATGACATGTGATTATAATTAATGCAACATTCCACACTATTTCCTAAAGCTACAACTTCTGGCACTAAATTAAGTTTATTTCATTCTGTAGCCTTCTAGATATGCATGCACAAAACTTCCTTCCTCTTTTTTTTTTAATACATAAGGATCTTGAACAAGAATTAGGATTTCATATTGTTGCACTATTGTAGTTATATTTGAAATATCTACAGCTAGGTAAGTTTTATGGAAAACGTCCTTACAATTAATGATGCGGGAGTATTGCTCAAATAATCTATCATTGTCCAGGTTGTGGGGATATGCATGAGCCATTGGTACCTTCTCTTAACACTGAGTAGATATTTTTTGTGACTTCCATAACCATTCTTAAAAGAAAAATCTACCACCAGATGAAAATTGCATTTCTTCATTTTTTATATTTTCCAAAGAATGAAGATTCAGGTGACATCATATAAATATTGAATTTTATAGAAGTATTATGTATTCCACCATTTGAAAATGGTATCTTTGAGTTGCAAAAAAAGGACTTATAACCCCTGTAATAGTTGAAAAAGTATTTTGAAAACTTAAAGCCATAAAAGCAAGAATGCAGAGATGTTGACATGATTCTAGAACACCATCTCCACAACAAAATAAGACCTCATTAGTAATACCAAATCTCATAAGAACTTCTCCAATTGATAGTCTTTGCTTCTAAAGTCACCAAAAGAAAAATGAGACTTTAAATGGCACAATATATTCCATAATTTCTAAAAGTTATCAAGATTAAATGTCATTGTCTCAATAGTTTTGATGCAAACTAAATAGTGAATTTACCTGAACTGTTCAACATCCACCAAGGCTTGTGATCTCAATCTTTAAAATCCTCAACTACCCCCAATCTCTTTGAAAATATGATCACAATCATCTTTTGGAAAAGAATGAAATTTTAACTCCCCATCCAATCTATCGTTCATCATAAGTTGAGTCACCTTTTACATGCCATAATTATTGAGGTTATAAATAGGTATCATATAATGAAGAGTTCCAAGTTTAGTCCAATTATCAAACCAGATGCTATAAAGATCACACATAGACTCCCACCAATTATGCTGATAAATGTCATTTCCAGCCTCTAGCATATACCTCCAAGTCTAGGAGCCTCCTTTCTATTGTAATACCTAAGGATTATGCCTTATAGAATATTTTTCCATAAAAAATTAGTTCATAATGGATTTTATAGAAATACATAGATCTCTCTTTGATGTATTAAATCTCTCTTAGCTAAATTATGGTGACTAATGTTTTTTTAAGAAAATCAAGATAAATCTAACAAACACTTTATGAAAAATTATGAACCACGGAGAAAGGACGGACAACAAATAAATAGTAATACTACGAAGGATAATTTTATTCGAAGTTACCCCCCCCCCCAAAAAAAAAAAAAGAGAAACTTACCTTTTCATGCTAGCAACTTAGCATGTACGACAGGGCAACCTAGATAAATACAAGACAATTTATCTCTAACGAATCCTATATGGTTCTTAAATTCCTTAATAATAGAAATTTTAGTATTATGACAAGCATAGATGATCTCTTCCCTTTGTGAATCATTTGACCTTACTGCCTCTCATATCCCTCTAGTGTCTTGATTTATCATTTTCTGGCTCTTTTGAACAATGCTGACCAATATGATTAAATCATTAGTGTAATCTACATGATTTATTTGATATTCAATTTAGGAATTCCAAAACATTTGTAATCCTTATAAAAGAATAAATAATTCAAAGCTCTAATTAGAACCTCTACAATTATAATGTATTATGCAGATGACAATCAATTTCCTTGTTTCACAGATAAAAAATTCAACATCGATAAAATATAAGAGAAATATTGGGTATATCAGTAAGAATGTCTTACTAACTAGTTACACATTTTAAAGATTTATTCCTAGGTATAGAGAGGATAATATCACTAACGGTCTGAGCCGTTACAAATATATTAGTCATTCATGAGTAAGCCTTGTCGATGTAGGCCAAGTTTAACCGAGTTCAGGTAAATCTCAATAAGGCGAGGCACACCTCAATACTGAGTCTAGGCATATCTCATGTGGCGGGCAAACCGCAGTGAGAACGCTAAGTCCATAGAGGGGTGTAGTACATCCCAGGTTAAGATAAAAAGTCTCGCATTAGAAAAACAAATGAGAGATGTTGGGTATATAAATAAGCATATCTTACAAAATAATGACGCGTTTTAAATTTGTGAAGGCTTAGGACCATACTTGACAATATCACTAGAATCTGGCAGTTATAATTTCACGCCTCTAGTTGAGTTAAAAAAATTATGTGTTGTTTGTGTAATGACCCTAAAATGAAATCGATGAACTAGAGATTAAAATATTATTTTATAGTTGGTAAAATAGTATAAGTTATTAAAAATGACTTTAGAAGTGAGTTTAGTAATTTTACAGGTCAAACATCAAGAGACGTCCATGACTTTAGGGAAATAGTCGTTTTGGTGCTAGTGTGCTCTAGTATGTTGTGAATTGGTATGTTGTTTGGAGTATAAAACTTGTGAAGGAGACCCTAGTACCTATATGGAAATGTGTAGGGGTTAAACATCCAAGTACGACTCCCCAAGGACCACCCTAAGAATCTTTGAGGAGGACCCAAAGTTGAACCCCAAAATTACCAAAAAGTGGTGATCTACGACCAAGAATTACGGCCAGTAGGTCCACTTACGCTCAATACTCAGCCTCGGAAAGTCAAGACTTAGCCTAGGGATCCTTATCTCCCTTATACAAGTCTCTGACAAAAATGACAAGACCAGAGCACGGTCCTTCACTGCACCTGCAGTCTGTAGGTAGAGGTCTCGTAGGTGGCACTTGTTTTACTTGTGCAATTCGGCCAAGCCAAAGGTGACTTGGTAAATTACTCCCTTGGCTAATTAAATACTTGGGTGGTTATTTTATTTACTTTTAGGTATTCTAATTATGTTAAAACAGTTAAACTTCCATTTAAAATTCATTCTTAAAAAATCAAAATCACTCTCCCAAAACGGTTCTATCTAGAACACCATTGGAGCGTTAAGGTTGAAGATTTGAAGTGATTTATTGTTTATTTTCATGGGTGATTAATACTTAAGGTATGGTGACTCTTTATCATTGATAGAATTTTCTTTCAAGGAGCCCAATCCGAAGTATTTTAAAGTTTTTAAAAGAACACAAAAACCCTATTTCCTCTTCTAAGCATGGGTTTTGCATCAAACGTTTTCAATTGATAAATTAATTTTATATTGATTTTTTATTGATGATTTTAAGGTGAAAAACTCTATGAACCCAAGGTTTCACTAAATTCCTAAAGTTAGGTTATAAGTGGGATTTATGATTATGGTTGATATTTTTAGAATTGTGCCTAAGTTGTATCATATTGTTGATATATATTGTAATATATAACAAAGTATGATGAACTGTTGGAGATTTCAAATGGCGATCGTGGATTGGGTGAAGGGTAAGTTGACCTAATTCTCTTATTCTTTTGGAATTATTCTTGTATTGTTTGGTCCATTTATGGTGGTGGTGTTTACTTATTGTTTATGCATTGTGACCACGACCTTGAAGGCATTATATGATGAATTGGAGCAGTGTCATGATGTGTATATATGGATGTGCAATATGAAAGGTTATATATGTGATCTAGTACAAAATGTTATAATATTGTGATTGAAAGTATGTTCTCTTTAATGTACATATATGATGATGATCGACTATCAAGAGCCTTGATGTGTGGATGTTGTATTTTGAGTTATTAGACTTAGGTGTATCTCCTTGATACATGAAAGCTTATTAAATGTGATCTCTTGACTGATTAAAGCTTAGACATCCTTTTCTTGAGTAATGAATGAACAAATATCTTGAATTTGCTAGACTAAAGTATGGTGCCCTTTCTATGAATGAGTAAAGAGGAATTCTACATTATGTCTTGAATTAGCCAGACCTAAGCATGGTGCCTTTCATGAGTCTAGATTTCCTAAGTAAATGTGAAACCTTGAAGGGGTGTACCTAAGGGTGATGACCTTCTTTGTGTGAAATGTTAGACATAGAGTTGGTGGGCGGGAACAGTAGAAAACCCTCTCTAAGAAAGTCAATGAGCTATCCTTATTGGAGACTTCTTAGTTAGACCTAATATTGGTGCCTTATCTAGTACATACACGTGATCGGCTAAACCTAATCATGTTGCCCTCTTGGTAGAAGTACTATGGGTTGGTTAGACCTAGTATTGGTGCCTTCTCAAGTACATACATATGAATGAACTACTCCAAGGGAACTAAGGCTAGAACCAAGAGGATATGATAAGATGGTGTCTTTTCCCCTAGAAAAGGAAAGAGTCCAATGAACATCTTTGAATATCCCCTAAACAATTTGTCTAAATGGGTTGCTTATAAGTTCTACCCTTGACAAGTTTAACACCTTTCACGAAGTGGGGTCTTATGACATCAGATTCCATGTCAAGATAGTGTGGTGTTTGTCGGTTAACGCCTATTCCCGTCATGTGGGATGTGCACTCTAGTTATTGGATATGTTCTACATTGTGTAGGTAGTACTATGACATGCTATCTACACATAGCACGAGTAGGCTTTGAAGATACAAAGTGAGTTCCCTAAGCCTTATTGGCTAATATGTGAAAGTCCTCTATATGCATAAATGTGTCCTAAATGACTCTTGCATGTCTCCTTTCTGTTAAGGAAACGAACTACTTAGCATGTTATGTTGAAATGCAATGGTTCTTGTCTATAGTAACCTTGAGGAATACTTGGGTGTGTATGAATGAGGTCTTATGAGCGGCGACTTCATGTCTCACTCAAGTGTGCCTAAATATAACTCTAGCTAGAGACCCTAGGGTGTTAAATTGTATCTTACTTGGTATATATTCTTATATGTTGCATTTTGATACTCCATTACTAGAAAATAGGCCTACGACAACAAATAAAAACTGTCGCAATAAATTGGTAAACCGCTGCATTAGAGCTATTGTAACGATTCATGAACCGTTTCATCTGCTCGCGCTGCTATAGGTCTACTGCAAGGGTTTTTTGCAACGGTTTTGTAATCGTTGCCTATGGTTTATATATTGCAATGGTTTTACTGTTGTTGACAATGGTCTTCTAGTGCAACAATTATTTATACTAATGAAACGGTTCAAAACCGTTCCAATAACAATTTATTCAAGAATTGTTTTGGGTATAGTAACGGTTTTGCCTATATATTGCAACGAGTTTTAGCTAATTTCAACAATTTGTATTGAAAAGAGTTTATGAAATCTATTACAACCCCTCAAGTAAAACAAAAAAAAAAGATAAATCATATGATAAAATTTGTTTAAATAGAATTTCTCTTAATAAATAAATAATATATATATATATATATATATATATATATATATATATATATATATTAGAGGATCATAGAAGTAGTGATGTGACACCTTTCTATGACCTCGGTTCATATTTATTTTTTTCTCCTTTTTTTTTGATATTTTATTGTTTTATTTCTTAATTTTCTATTTTCATTCATTTTTAAAATGCTGACAAGTGAGTAAATATAAGAAGTTTAGGTAGAGGAAGTTGAGAAGATTATTTTATCATCTTCCGTTTTTTCCCCAAATAATTGTAACAGCAAAAAGTACTTAAAATAAATTAGTTACATTATTTATTAATTATTAATTTCTAAAATTGATCTCATCAAATAAACTTGTTTGCCTTTTCATCTTTCACTATTAAAATATTAATTATCAACATTTACAACATCATTCCATATATATATTTGAGCAGCATCAAATCTTTTTCATTGTCTACAATCCACATATTGCCTATTTGAGATTTTCTCAATGCGTATTCTCTACAATTTCTACGTTCATAGAGCGAGTGCTTCAGTCATACGTGAATTTTTTTTATCTTAAGGAATTATTTCACAAGTAACATAGTGATGCACTTTGATTAATTAATTCGAATTTTGTTAGTCTTTCTCTATTATTTTATGTATTTTCTCAATGTACTTAAGTCGAAGATTCTTGAAAATCGCAATCCGCATCTATCTTGTCTTGCTCAAACTTCACTTGTAGTAATGCATTGTGATTAATTAATTCGAACTTTGTTAGTCTTTCTCTTGTTATTTTATTATATTTTCTCTATGTACTCTAGTCGAAGATCTTTAAAAATCATAATTTGTATCTATTTTGTCTTGCTCAAACTCCACTTGACATTCTTTGAATGAGCTACGTTATATCTTTTGTTGCATTCTTATTCTTTAATTGATCTGTATTTTAGCTTACAGGAATAAGGTTATGATGATCAAAAAATTACAAAGAGTGAAAATAATATGATGGAATTTCAGCAAATTCAAGGCACGAAGAATTGAAAGCAACTTCCGTTGCCATCATATCATAACTTCCCTTGCCATATATATATTTGTTATTTTTTTGATTTTCATCTTTAATTTAAGTTGCAATTTTATTTGTTATTTTGACCTACAAACTTCTCCCCTCCCCTCCCCTCCCCTCCCTTTTAATTGCTTATTTATTAGATATATTAACATTTCATTTTTTGTGCTAATATAATTTGATTTCTATGTTGAGGTACTTATTACCAACATTGATCCGACTTAAATTTAAAAAATAAAGGTCATTTAGTATAGCCAAGTAATCATATGTAAGTATATTATTTACACTATTTTGAGATCTCTATATAATTACTTTAAGTCCTTAAATTTTATCTTAATACTTGCTTTTGAGTATATATATTCTAATTGTTAATATTATGAACAGTGCACAATGAAGAGAAAAACTATGGAAATTTGGACAAGTGAAGATTGCAATTATGACAAAGACGACTCTTCTCCCCTTATTTAGAAGTCACAGTTGAGAGGGACGAACACAGCATAACAAATTTGTACCAAAAGCAAGCTTAATTGTACACCTTTTTCTTTTCATAAAATATATGTATTGTAATATTTTAACACGTGTAGCTAAAGGGTCATTTATTGATGCTAATACCTAGAAAGAGAAGTAAAATGCAAATGGACACGTCATTTGCTCTATCTAAAGGGCCTTTTTTTTAAATTTTTTTTTATGATTCAAATTTTAAAGAGTTTCTTTCAAGTGCGCGTCATAAAAATACAAGTAATTTATTTATTTTATTTTTTTAGAAATAAAATTAAGTCATAAAATATATATAATTTTTATTTTTATTTTTATTAATTATTATCAAATTTATAATTGAAATAATTAAATATAATAATTAATTTTAATACAAATTAACAAAGAATAAAATTGGAAGAATATTTTTAAAATAATGAAAAAATTAAAAAATTTAATTAATTTAAAAATAAAAAATATCTCAACTAATTTATTAATTTGAAACGGTGGAAATATAATAAGTGCTTGTAAATTTGAGTATGACTAATTTCTTTTATAAGAAGTGCTTTGTCTCTGAATAAAGCTTTATCGTAGAAGTTCAAAATAATCGAACTTCACGTAAATGAAGAATTAAAAAAAATTAAATAACATAATTAATTTAAAAAATAAAAAATATCTCACTAATTTATTAATTTGAAACGGTGAAAATATAACTAAGTACTTGTAAATTTGAGTATGAATAATTCTTTTATAAGAAGTACTTGAAGCTCTATCGTACAAGTTCAAAGACAATCGAACTTCACGCGAATGAAAAAATAAAATATATGTATTGTAATATTTTAACACGTGTACCTTTCTTTCTCTGCATAATACATCTGTACTATATTTACCCATCTAGACCCTATTACTGAACAAGAATCGAACATTTATTTCTCTCAAAGCCGGTGAAAGAGTAGAAATTTGTCCTTGTTCATGTTCAAATTTGTTCATCCCTTTTGATACTTGTTTATTCTTCTCTTTTGAGGAAGAATCTTGATGTTTCATCTACTGATAGCAAAACCAACATACCCAAATCTTCCAAAAAATTTTGTGTGTTTGTTTGTCAGATTTGTTAATGCTTTTTTGGTCCAAACATATTTCAATCCAGATGAACACTGGCAAGCCCTTGAAGTTGCTCATCGAATCTCATTTGGGTTTGTTTTTTTTACAATTCTTGGGTTTTTTGTTAATTTTTTTGATTACTGATTTGGGGTTTTCTTTTTGTTGGCAGATATGGACATTTGACGTGGGAATGAGAAAAGGGTACAAGGAGTTATCTTCATCCAGTGATATTTGCTGGATTGTATAAATTTCTTGCCTTTTTTCATCTTGACAAACCTTGTTTCATGGTAATTATGAGTTTGTTTGTTTTTGATTTTTTTCAGCTTTGTTTGGATTGATTAATGTGAACTGAATGTGATAAGATTGATACTTGATTGTGTATTTGATATGTTAGGTAAGAATTGTATATCCTGGTTGCCTGCCTAATGTATCAAATAATGGTAGAGAAGCAGCTTCAAAGGCAAGGTAAGATTCTACATTTAATGGCTTATGTGCAACAAAAGTTTTTTGACATGTTCGAAACTACCTTATTCTGCTTCTTTTTGTAATTTAATTCTGTCACTTTTCTTCTGAGTTGAACTTTGTTTTAACAACATGAACTGAATAATTATTTTTAGCTACATCTTTATGGGTTTGGCATTTGTTGAAGAACTTTTCTTTCACATTATGAAATTTTAGTATATAAATGACCTTATAGTCTAAATTGAAAAGACGCTGATATTTTATATTTAGGCGAAAACATTTTTATGTTTAGGCAAACTTTATTCGAACCCTTTTTAATCATGTAGATTTTTCCGTCTTAAATGTTGTTCACCGTGAAGAAAATACTGACAATTGAATGCATTGATGAAGCACCGATTATGAGCGGAAAAAAATTGGAGGATTCAAACCTACGAAGAAGAGTGAATTTTCAAGTTTGATTAATTATTGAAAACCTACTTAAATCCTATAATTATGTTGCATTTCTTATTTTATTAGGTTAGTTAAGCTTATTTTTGTGCAATTTCACATAAGACTTTATGTTATTAGTTAACTCATCTTCTTCTATCCAATACTTACAACTTCTTACTTCAGTTTTCAAGCTCATTTGTTATCTTTTTTTGGGTAAGTTTCTCAGTTCTGCGACACTTTTTAAATACTACTAAGGCATGTGGTGAACTGGTGGGCCTAAGCATGACAATTGTTGTACAATTGAATAGAAGGAAATGTAATCTTATATTTATAGCGGACAACTTTGTGCAGAAGTTAAAAAAAGAGGTATGTCATGTAATGTTTTCCACATTTTCACTTGAGACTGTTTTCTCATGAATCTGGCTCAAGGTTACTCTATCCATTGTTGCCACAGTTTCCTAGATTTTGGTATTTAGTTGTTCGACTTTCAAATGTACAAAAAGAGTAGCCGTTCTGTTTTGTAGCTAATATGCTTTCTTTCGTCAAGGCTACGAGAATGGTGTGGCTAAATATGGAGGCTTTTTGTTGATTGGATGAATACATGTTTGGGGTCAATTTTCTTTATTTATTTAATTATGTTATCCATATGTCCTCTGGAGTTATTTTTTTTTTTTGTTAGGAACTCTCTCATTCAATTTCTCGAAGTAAGTTATTGAGGAATTTAACACAGTAAGAAACATGTTAAAAAGAAGAAGATAGTAATATAAAATTAGTGATGTTTCGTTGAACAAAGGTCCTCTTCCACGCATCCATGATTGGTATACAAGTTGTAAGTATCCGTGAGACTACCTAGACTCTTAGTTGAACGGACTCTTCACATAACATTTTTGAAAAGTTAAAACAACATAAGTACCTATAACTCTATAATGAAATGTGATATTGCTATCAGGAAGGACCTCAAAGGTAGCTTGTGCTCAGTATCCCTGGCATTGCTAATCAATGAGCTAAGAGATCACTGCGTTGACTTCCAATTCAGATTAAGGTTGTTTCTCCACCAAAGGGAAAGCACGGTATCTGGATTGGAGTATACATCCTTAATTCACTTCATCATCACCCTTATTTAGAAGGGACAGTTGGAGAGGGATGAATACTGCACCAAAATGTGATACAAGAAGTGATGTGAAGTGTACTTCAAACAGAACTTGAGTTGTACAAGTATGTTAAAATAGTAAATTCACTTTATTTTTAATTTTTCAAAAGTGCATAGTACATACTGGTTTCTGTAAACACGTTACTGCAATTTTTTGTGTAAAAAATGGAACATCTTAGTTCATTGTTGACTCTCACCTTTGCTTCTACTCTTTCTTCTCTGCCTGGCAGCTATTATGGCAAATTGATAGTCATTTTAAACCTTAAACTCACAAGAAAGAGTGCTGAATATGCGAGACTCTTACTCAATATTCATACAAGGTTAGGATGATGTATGTTAAAATTGTCTATTTATATAAAAATATACAAGTGAACACATAAGGTTTTTATCTTTAAAAAATTATATTTTACATATGTATAGAAAAAAGTTTTCACATTTCATAGAATAGAAGGTTCAGTATTGCCGAAAGAGATCATAAGCAAAATGTATATGTCGAGTTGCAGGGTCTGTAAAATTTTTGCCCATGTGAGACAAATGTATCTTTTGTTTTGAAGCTTTGTAATTCCATTTTTGTAGCCCTCTTAACAGTTGATTGGCTCTTGCTAGCTTTTTGAAGGGACCTCAAAATTTCTCCTTGCTATGCCTTTTTTGGAATAACCAATATACTCCAGCTTGAAATGATGAATCAACACGCTCTTGAAGATACATAGATTTATACATAAGATGTTTTTTACATGTAACAATAAATTCTTTATATGCCCTGTCTTACGAATTTAGAATGCTCAATTGTTTTGATTTTCAAGGAGCGTTTCTTTAGCCTATAGCTAAGTGTTTTCATTTTGAATGTCATACACCAAGATGGTGGCACCTCTGTTCCTATACACAAACATAGATAAAAGTTGCTATTCATATCTATATTCTATAGCAAAGTTTGTATAATTGCTCTCCATAACAAACTTATACATAACATTCATATCTGTATTCTATAGCAAAGTTTGTATAATTGCTCTCCATAACAAACTTATATATATATATATATATATATATATATATATATATATATATAAAAATATAAAATTCGCTATACATATACAATTGAAGAAATTTTGTATAAAACGAGAAAGAGAGAAATTATATACAATTTGAATTGTATAAAACGAGAAAGCGAGAAAGACATAATTGGATTGTATAAAACGATAAAGAGATAAATTATATACAATTTGAATTTATATAAAACGAGAAAGAGAGAAAAGCAAAAGGAGACTTGTGCAGAGAATATACAATTGAATCGGATTGTATAAAACGAGAAAGAGAAAAATTATATACAATTTGAATTTGTATAAAACGAGAAAGGCAAAAGAGACTTTGGCAGGGAAATATTTGTATTGTATATTTATAAGTGTATAGAACGAAAAGATATATGTATTTGCATGCTTTTATACAATTTTCTCTCGCTTTATACAATTCGAAACACAATTTATACAATTCTATAAAACGAGAGAGACAAGCGACAAGAAGCGAGCGAAAGAGGGAGATTGGCGAGCGATAATATGAGGTATAGAGGGATTGACAAACAGTTTACTATGGAACACAATAAACCAAAGGGAAGTTACAAAAAAATTTTATATTATTAGTTTGTCATTCTATACATTTATCCCAGGAACTTTCACATATAGCCACTTAAAAATAATTACTCTACATAGTTATAGTTTGATAATTACAATTTGTAGCTACATGTTATATGGAGGAGAGAGGCGAGCGAGGCTGGGAGAGAAAGAAGAGGGCGTGAGAGAGAGAGGGGGAAAAGAGTGGGAAAAGGGTGAAGTGTATATGTATATTTGTTAGATAAATGTACATTATACATATGTATTTGTATATATGAAAAAAGAGATTGGGAGAGGGAGGAGAGAGGCGAGAGAGATTGGGAGATGGAGGAGAGAGGCGAGCAAAATCAAGAGAGGGAGGAGAGAGGCGAGTGAGAGAGGGCAGAGAATGTGAGAGAGGTGAATTGCATATGTATATAATTGTATATTATACATATGCATTTGTATATATGACAAGCGAATTGAGAGAAAGAGGAGAGAGGCAAGCGAGATCGAGAGAGGGTGCAAGCGAGAGAGGGGAGACAAGTGAACTGTATATGTATATAGGTTAAATAATTTTATATTATTACATATGTATCTGTATATGCTGGCGAATTATACATATACAAACGTGACTATTTATTCAAAAATCGAAGTCAGCCCACATAATTAATGTATAATATCAGTCGCGAGTGGTAATTATAGCAAACTATAGCTATGATGAGTAATTAAATAGTACAAATTTGCTTAGCCGCATAATTTTCCCTTGTTGGAAACACTAATACCCAGAAGTCTTAAGCGATTTTTAGTTTCATACCACAAATCTAACAATATTGGGCCCGTGCTTTGATATGGTTCGATATGATTTTTAGTTTCATACCACAAATCTAACAATATTGGGCCCGTGCTGGCACGGGTCACACCCATCTAGTATACATAGAAGCAATACTTTCTCTATATTTGTTTTAAAAGTTTTCTTTTTTGTATTTCAAGAATTAGGTGTGGTCTTTTTTTTATGGCCTCAGCACCGCAAGTGTTCATATCACTTTAGGAATTCAAAGTTTTGAAGTTTATTTATTTGTATTCTAACTATCAATGAAGTCGATAGTTATATGACTCGTATCACTTGCTTATAGATGGTAAACATATTTTTTTTTTTGTAAAAGTGTAGTGGTGTGTCCTAAAAGTTGAATATGCATGTTAAATTTTTATTTAAATATAAATGGAACTCTGTTGATAATTTACCCTGCTTTATTTGGTAAGTTGTTGATATGTTATGTTATTTTTGGCGAATTGGTATGATCATTTTCTATTTATGTTACTCTAATCCGATTTTGATTCCTTATGTGTATGGACTTTCTCGAAGAAATCTATTTTTTTCAACTACTACATAGTTTATGTCTTCTAAATCCTCTATCATGTATTTGTATAGAATTTGCTATAAGTAGGTTTTTGTTGCTTATAAGTTTTTTGTTGCTAAGGTTAAATTGATTCAGCTCCTTTTTATTTTCATTGTCTTCATTTTTATTGATTTCTTACTCGGATGATGATAAGCATATGACAATAGATATTATTTTAGACGAGGATAAAAGAGAGTTTAGAAATTTGGCAAAAGGAGAAATGTATAATAATGTTTTTAAACAGATTAGGTCTTATCAATATAATTAGTTAACTCATGGTTAAATTCTTTTTTACGTGTCTTCCATCGAAATTAAAATTTGGAAAAAATAGAAAGGAGTCTAATCCAAGTTGAACATATAATAATAATAATAATAATAATAATAATGATAATAATAATAATATCAGTTTAACATAAGTTTTACTTAACAATTTGACATATTTTCAATAAAATGAAATTAGTAAGGGATAAATTTCCGAGTTATCCAACACAAGGATTGAAGCTTGACAATTCAATTGTATTTTGAGTCCTCTCCCTTTTTTTACAACGTTGTGTATTGAATTCATAGCATTTTTTTTCTGAATATAAATGAGTGGATTCTTTTTTCATTTTTTTAAATTTTCTATAATGTAGTTAATGATAATTTTTTGACAGAAAATAATAGCTTTAGAATGGAGTAATGTATCAATTATTATTTTTATTTATATGTTATATATAAAGAAGAGAGAAAAATCAAGGAAGATATTATTTTCTTAAAATGAATGGGCAAGTAAGAAAGATGGAAGAAAAAAAAAGAAAAAAAAAATTAACCAAAGAAATTCTGTTTATGTGTAATCCCCCCCCCCCCCCCAAACCCCAACACCTCTTATTTTAATATAATTATAAAAGACATCGTTATTGATACACTTTTAAAATTAAGATTTTAAGAAAAGAAAACATTAATATATAGCTCTTAAAAGGTTGAGAAAAAGAGTAAGTAGATGCTTAATGTCTTAAATAAATAAATGTAATTTATGCATAAATTTTCTATACATATCAACATAAAGAGATTTATTTTTCTTGAAGTTCATGTCTTTCTTTCTACAGTTTTATTTAAATAGATTATTATTATATAAAATTTAAGTATTTAAAATGATTAAAGCACAATAATTGATTAAAAAAAATTAAAGGAAAAGAAAATAAATGAAGATAATAAAATATACTGAAATTTAATTTATTTAAATTTTAAAATATAATTTTAATAATAAAAAATTATTTTATAAATTTAAAAAATAATTTTTGTGATCGGGCGAAGGGCAGCCTATTTCCCTAGTATCAAATATATTTCAACATATCAAACTTGTAGTATCAGCATATAAATACAAAAGATCTAAATAATGTTTCACAATACAGATAACTAGATACATAAATTTAGCCCCAAAATAAAAGAAATTCTAAAACACATGAAAGTGTATTAACAGTCGATCAATAATATGCATTGTCTTCATTTCTTGCATCACCCAAGTTCATTTGTTTTACCTACAAAAGTTCATTAATATATGATTGATTCAACATAAACTTTACAGAATAATAAAAATCAATGTTTACAGGTACAATAATGTCACAACATGTCGTGAAGTATAATGTATATTAGAAAAATGGTAACAAATTAAATCTTCTCAATGGTAAAAAACATATGTGGTAACGTATAATGTACAAATAAGAAAATTCTAGCTTAATAGTAAAATGATAAAAATCCGTCAATAAATGACGAACTCCATTATACAGATGATAGGACAGGGCTAAGGCAGTAATCTCGACGGAGATTAGGATGATCCTCAGACATATATGAAATGGAATAAAGATGGACCAAGCTACTTATGAATGTAACCACAATTAACATCACTACGGTCGGGCTATCGAACACGGGGTCAGAAGTGAATTACGATGTTCTCCCTTAATAATCAGAGGATAAATAGGTCTTCATTATTGAGGATTATCCCAACAAACAGAACTTCAAATATTAATTTTTAATTGTATTACAACTGTAGATGCTTATGCAAAGTATCGGGAACTTAATCTATATTGAAACTAAATATAGAAGAAAAAAATTATCACAAGTTTCTTGCATAGACAGTAGTTGATTTATCATCAACCTTTTGTAAAGTTTTTGTAAAAACAAAGAATTAAATTCTATTTCCTCTTCTATTTACTACGGTGACGAAGAATCAAATTATCACTATATAATTCCTTTTTCTACTTCTTCCAAGTGCAGGATAACCCGAAGGGGTTGTGGATTTTTGTCTTCCAATTGGAGCTCTCCCTTCACCACCCCCATGTGGATGTCTGCAGGGTTCATAACTATTCCTCTTACTACAGGACGCTTACCTAGCCAAACCTTAGATTCGGCACTACCCAAACTTTTCTGGTTCACCAACATTTCCCACTTGTCTGACTGGTTGCTGAGCAGTTTTTAGATATCAAACGGACCTCCCCAGAAGGTAATTTTAATGTGGCCGATTTTTGGAACCCTCAATAATATTCTAGAACGACAAATGATAGCATAAAATGCAGTTACTATGCATTTTCAATTGCCCTCAGGAAGCTCTATACCTTTTAAATTATCATTCTTTTATCAACAACATGAACGAGTGCAACAATTAACTATAATCAACATATGAAGTGTAAGATGCAGCCACAAATTACCATAATAAATATTAGCTAAAATATACCTTAGGGAACTAAGTAGGATCAGTGATGAAATTGATCATGAGGACCAATGCAAATTCTTATATCTCTTCTTCTTGAAATCTTAGACTACAATCTGCACAACAGTTAAAAACGTGTAGTAAAACTTTAATATATTTCTCACTCCAAAAGATCTTACTAAGCATTTTAACAAATAAATGACTTAATGGAAAAGATAGACGTGAAAAAAGATAAAAGTATACCTAATCATGGTCTTAATATTTAGTTTGCTACAATAATCTTGCTTACTTTTTTCCTCACATGGAAACTGCAATTCTGTAACTTCCTCCACTTGTACTCGTTCTTTCTGTACACTTTCATCTTCACTTGCTTTTTGCAACTTCATAAACATTTGGGAGAATAGGGAACTGTGCATGTAAATCTAATGCCAAAGATGAGTAAGTTTATTTCCTAATACACTTCCACATGAATCCTCGACCTCCACACTCTTCTATAACTATTCATTTGAAAATAAACTATGAGTCCATAAAAGGAATGCATGTACATAAGTTGAAAGAACTATGTGAAAACAATAGAAAAAAATGATGCATTTATTTAAACCTGACTGCATCAAATATCCAAAAATATTTCGTGGCTCTTTATGTTTGTACCAAAGATTTGAAATTCATAAGTATTTGACTTCTCAAAGTGCATTAGGAGTTTCCATGAAAGCTATCAAACACCCATTCTATCCAAAGTAAACAGGCATGCAGTATAATGCTTGTAACGACCTTCTGAGTCAGTTTTGTGAATTTTAATCATGATTCTTATACTAACTCTTTTTAGTAGTTTTTTTTTTAAAATAATTTATGACTTATAAGATTGAATGATATGATTTTCAGAATTTACAGAAGATTACTTTTTTGCTAATAATAATAGAAAAGCAAATAAATAAATTAAAAGAGAAATAAAAGGAAAAATATTATTGGCTGTTGTGAACAACAACAGTTCACACAGAGGAAAAAAACAGAAAAAGAACACGAAGGGTTTAGGCGAGAGCTTAGTAGCAAGTTGCGGTGTTCGACGAGAGTAACCATATTCAGGTAAGAACCTCAAATTTGAATTCTTCATACTCTTTAATACCATAATGACTTGTTTATTCATTAATCAATGAATTTATTGTCACTTAGAGGGGAAGGAGAATTATATTGATTGTTAAAATGTATTGTTCTTTCAATTAATGTTGATGTATGTGGGCTTAAAAGTTTGGGGTACAAGTTTTAGTGGGATATTCACATGAGGTTGTCAGCATGTAACGTTTATGTTTGTTTGAGAAATTGTGGTTAGTAAATTGGATGAACTTCGAGGTTTTCTTAAAATTTTATTGTAAAATTCTTATTGGTTGAAAAAAAATAATTAAGGCTACAATAAGTGCCTACGTTTATGTTCAATTGAGAGGAAAATAATGGAAAACAAATTAGTGGAATTGTGATCATATGGCAATGATTGAAGATCATGATCAGGTGTGATATGTTATGTCAAAGGGTATCAATTATTCTCATGTGTTTCACTGTTATAACTTTTCATACTTTAAGTTAGCTCTGCGTACTATTTTGTTTCAGTTAACATATCATTGTACAATATGAATCAACTTTGGGCATATTCAGATACCTAATTAAATATTTGGTATATTGGATAGTATGATATAATTAGATTTATATGATACTTGGAAAATTTAGATTAAATTTTAAGCTTGAAACTTGAAAAATATTATAATTGAAATGTTAATTGACATCAAAATTTGAAAATTTGATTATAAACTTGGGTGAATTTTTGGGTCAAGACTAAACACATAGTAATATGAGTGGTGTTAGTTTTGGAATCTTATTTTGGTCATTTGTTTGAATAGATTTCTTTGAGATGGAAGTTTAACGGAAGGTGAAGGCTCAAGTCCCCGAGGATATTCTTGATTAATTGAGGCAAGTGTATTTCTAAACTCTTACTAAGTGTATGGAATGCATGTATTTCCTTGTGGTATATGTTTGGGAGTAAAGATACTTGGTGATGGGTTGGCTTGTCCACATTGATAAATTCTAATGATAAAAGGGGGTGATAAAAGACGATGTGATTATTTGATTGTATGTGATGTATTGAGAATGATACGAGTACCGATGTTATAATGGGAATGTTTATTACTGTAGAATGAGATTGTTATCCGAGAATGCCAAGCATATGAGCGATATATTATTGATTTGACTTATGATGTGTGATTGTTCTTTACTGAACCCGTATAACTGTGATAATTGAGGTGATTATATGTCATAACAACATTTGATTTATTGAGATGTTGCATCATCTCCTTATTTGATATTATATTTTGCACATGCATTGACATGAGATTGGGTATGATTAAAGGTCTAACACGTGAAGATCGTTCGTGTTGAGATCAAGTATTGATTATTTGGCACGTGGAGATCATCCGTGCGATAGAAAAGTTATGATTATGATTTGGGCATGTGGAGATCGTCTGTGCGAAATTTGTTTGATTATGATAGTGCGTTGAGATCATCCGCACAGACACATGGAGATTGTCTGTGTCGGTATATGGAACTCACGAGTCTCCATGGGTCATGAACTTTTGATGTATTTCCGAGGAGTATCATGTATATACGGTTGATAAAAAATTTGGTATTCTGAGGCATGTCTCTTCATGGTGTCATATTGCATTGTATCCCATGACATTCTTCATTCTTGATGGTTATGTGTTTTTATTGATGGTTGGGAAGTACTTGATATTTGATTATCTCTATTTGACGAACTTGATCTTGTGTGTTACTGATATTGTGAGTGCCTTTTTGTGAAAGTTGTGATTGTCGAATATTGAGTTTGTAGTTGAGGATTTGTAATTTGTTAAAATGATTTTCATGAGATGGGTGCTATGAAAACTGTGAACTATTAGGTTGGATTTATTCTTATGTAGGTTTTAGTTGTGGAGGTTTGGTTGGTGCGTAATGAGTACTCATATTTTATCCTTTTAGCTTGTGTTTAGAGGTTTACTTGCTGGGTACCGTGTGGTTTGGTACTCACCCCTTACTACTGCAATTTTTTTGTAGGTTACTAGCCCGGACTTTTGTTATATTTCTCTTCCCCTTATCCGAGGCTTCTTGTGGAGAATTGAAAGGTAGCTGCCTGTTATCTTTGCAGACCTTCTACTCCTATTTATGATCTTGTTCTATTCGAGAAACAATGTCATTTGAGACTTAATTTTTTTCTTTGAATCAATTGTAATACTTTAAAGGCTTGTACACGTGACAACCAGATCTTGGGGGTATTTTGAGTAAATTATGAAATTTCTGCATCTTATCACAATGGTCGAGCTTTAGGATGACTTGTCTTTGTGGGATAAAACGAGTGCCATCACATCCATTTTTGGGTCGTGACAATGCTAAATTGATTCTCCACAAAGGGATGCTTGTAGTCAAATACTATTGGTTCAAATAAATTTTTCCTTTGCTATCAAGAATCTTACTCTTTGCTTGATCAAATTTCTTTTAAAAAAAATCTTTTTTTCTCTTTTTAGTTGCTTTTCATTCATTGAGTACATTAGATGAAGCAATTTGGATAAAATTAGATTAGTGGTGTTCTGACAGTGAGTCTTCAGTTCCCTAAATACCTTAAACTATTTCCACACACCCTTACTTTTTCTTTGCATATATCAACACTTCGAGTTTTGAGCTTCATACTTCCCTCTTGGGAACATATATCTTTGCTCTCTCAAGCACTGTGATGCAAACGAATCCCTCAGCTATCTCACTGTTATCCTAAAAGTAATGGGGGGGGGGGGGGCTTTAATTAAATTTCCTTTAGACGACTGCCTGTAATGGATAGTTGGCTCACCTACAAGTTGATATAATAGTAAACAATAATAACGATAAGCAGTAAGTAAAGGACACAAGGAAATTTATCCTGGTTCAGATCACCAATGTGGTTCCTAGTCCAGTCCCTTTAGATTTCAAGGGTTTTCCTTAAGAGCGTTGAGAAGACAGTTTGGTTACAACAATTTGAAAGTTGATCCTATCTGATGTGCAAATCAGAGATCTACTATTACACTGCCTCTACTTGCATACCTACAGTCAGATTATTTCTTCTTCTTTTCTTTTCAATTGTAACACTCACAAGTTTACAAGGATTTATGTAAGACAAAAGAAAGTTGTTTGCTAAGTTCAAGTAAAGTTGCGTATTTTTCTAAGTGACTTCTCTCTTGTTTAGATAGGTGTAGAGTGCTCCTCTTCTTAAGGATAATCCAAGGGATTTTCATTCAATAAACGATTTGTAGGGATTCCTTGATTGAGTCTTATTAGGAAAGGATTGGAATCATGTCCATATAAGATATGTTCATGATATCCTTCCTTTCTAGACGAGTCCTCTTCAACATGGTGTTGCTGTCTTCATTGAATTCTGGATACTTGTCTTGATATATTGATTTGTTGATTTCCTTGATTGGTAGTGACTTGATGATTCGTAGGAGTTTGAGATATGGCATTGCTGTCTTTCTTGAATCTTGGGGATATATTCAATTTAGTGAAATAATTGATTTGCTTGGACCTTTTTTTAAAGATCCTTGATTGGTGTGGATCAAGTATTTGTTGTAGGCTCTGATTGCTATGCTCATGGGTTCTGCAAACAACATTGTAATTTATTGTTAATTATCAAAATACTTGTATTGTGTAGGAGGCTAACAATATCCCCCTTTTTGATAATGACAATAATCTTCCCATAAAAAATATTTGATAAAAGTATTTATAACAATTCCATGAAGCTCCCCCTGCCGATTTGCATGTCTGCAGATCGTTGAGGTAGTATGTAAGCTCCCCTTGACAAGAGTGCACCTGTATGTGTGCTCCCCTTGACTAGAGTGCACCTGTATCTAAAGGAATATTTTTGTGGGAAGAATTTCTCCCCCTTTGACTTGATCAAAACAACAGTAGGCATAAAACAGTCACATAGCATAGCAGGCAAAATAAACAGTAGGGAGGTGCAAAGTCCACCTCTTGGTTACAAAACCAGGAAGTCTTAAAAGCATACCCCTGTTAAAACCAAAAGATCCAAAATAACCAGTGGACCACGATCAGTGATCACCAAGGAAGTACTTAAGGGTATTGAGAACGTTCATGAAGAAACAATTGTAAGAGCGTTCCACATTCCTTGCAAAAGATG
The DNA here is from genome assembly GCA_027704865.1 of Solanum neorickii. Lineage (NCBI taxonomy): Eukaryota > Viridiplantae > Streptophyta > Magnoliopsida > Solanales > Solanaceae > Solanum > Solanum neorickii. The sequence goes on from JAKWJC010000370.1 coordinate 7,558,012, forward strand.
AGTACGAAGTTTAAATATTCACAGTCAGTTCGGAGTTGGAGGAGCTGACTCCTCACTTCATGGAGTCGACTTGCTTCATCAGCTGATGTACAGTGGCGATTCCGTCCTTCTTGAGACCGTTCATGGCGAGATGTGGATTACCAACATCAGTGCTGGTGTCTTTGTTGATCCAGACAAGTCTATCTGTAGTGCCGATAAGTTGCTCCAACTTATCGTCCATTGTAGTGAGTCGTGCCTTGAATTATTCGGAAACCTTAAGGAGAATGGCGGCAGAATCAGCAGAAACCCGGGTAGGTTTAACCGTTTCAGTTTTGGTTTGACTAATTCCTTCTTAAGACAAGATGTTCCAACAAGCACGTAATCCATAACTGAGAAGGTACGATTATCATATGTAGAGACGATCTCTAGGGGTTTGGAGTCATAGAGATCAACAAGCCGGTCTATCAGGATACGAGAGATCAATAAACCATATAGTAGACTGGCAGTTCCATTAGGGTTAGCAGCACTTTTAAACATGTATTCTTTGAACCAGGAAGCCCAATCGATCCTGTAATTTTTCAATAAGCAGTAAAGAACAAAGACATCACGTGTGGTGATGTTGCTGAGAGAAACCTTTTGAGGAAGGAGGGTGGTAGTCATATTATGATCCAGAATACGCTGTTCAAAGCATAGTGATAGAGGACCAAAATCGGAGATATCAAAGTCGGGGACAACCATGACCTTTTTAGCACTTTACACATAAAATTCAAAATCATAGGGCCACACACTATTCATAATCATAATCATAATAGAAAACTACTAGAACCATCCTATAGGATCCCACATGTGCAATCTGTTTGAGAAGTCCTATACCCTCCCTCACACTATGTAGTAACCTTTAAGGCAACCCTAATAGAAATTCACATACATAACTTGCTCATACTTTTACTTTAGGGAAATAACTACCATAACCTACATGACACCATGTGAGCTACATGGAATCCAGTGTTCTACCCCCACACCGAAAAGAGAGGGTTAACACTTGCCTAAGGTGTAACCATTCCTACATAGCTATTCTAGGTGGATCCACTAAGCTATAGTCCTATGTGGGCACATAATTAAGGTTCAAGAAACCTTGACTAATAATCATGAAGGTTTGCATCTCATGAGACAACACATATATTAGGAACCAACACTACTAGACATGAAGAAACCCATGTGGGAGGCCGTGCTTACTAACGTGAGACCTCCGTCTCATTTAGATGCCCTTTCGGTGATAATCAATTATTCACTTTAGTAATCATAATACAACATCATACAAGTTAACATTAGTCTCTTTTAGACCTTTAAGTAAACATCTTATCATAATAGCTCATAGGTGATCACAAGTGAGAAATATCCTTTCACTTTAGACACAACATTAAATCACGAGAAACTATATTTAATATTATAATGATCACATCATAACATAATTACATATTTCATATCCAATTCATAGATCTAGGGTTAGGAATGAGGGATACTTGTCACCAACATTACAACAACACAATTAGCTCAAGCATCATTATCACATAAGTAGAGTCATACTTAACTAACATTAATTCATCACAATTAACTCACAATTTCGTTTTAGAAAGAAGACCTATGTGAGGACAAAAACCCTTGTTTTGGGTGGATTTAGAAATCATATTTTGAAGGACCTCTTGGGGAAAGGAATCCCAAGAGTGAAATAAACCATACGTTATTGATGAGAGACACGAAATTGGGTTGAAAAACTTGAAGGCTTGATCTTCTTCTTGGAGCTCTAATGGTCTTTAATGGAGTTTTGGAAGAAGAGAGAATTTGCGAGAGAGAGTAATTTTTGATTTAAACTTGTGGGGCTTGATTTTAGTGATTAAATTGACCTAAAACTGACCCTAATACATTATATAGTAACCCATTAAATTACCACAAAGACTCCTCACTTAAATGGGTTTATTTGTGAAGTCAAAATACCAAAATATGACTTTTATGATATCTGGGATGTAGGTGCGCGTCGCAGGGTTAATTCCCCAATTATTTTTTGAATTTTGAGCTGAGTCAGTGAGGTTTGTGTTAGATCTGCGTCGCACAGTAGCCCCCGAATTCTCGACTTTCACAGACTGCTTCGGCAGATTGCCTACCCATGTTGGGGTCCTTCCCAAGGACCCTTCCGGTGGTCCTTGGGGTGTCGTTTTTGAACATTTAGACTCTCTATACTACACTATACCTAACCAAAGTATTTTTACAAGTTTTGGATTCCATATGAACCTCTGAAACCTTTGCCAAACATAGGAACGTCAACCAGTTAAATTTTGCTAGTTTCCGGACGTTAAGGCTTTTCTTTAATACTATTGCTCCGAAACTTCTCAAACAAGTTATTTATACTTAATTAGGTATAAAACCATCATTATTAAACATATTAATCTCTAGTATAGTTCATGAATTTTATGAGGTGTTACAAACTCATTGATACACTTCATATAAAACACACCATGACTCTCCTTTTGGAATGTCTACTTTGTGCAATAGATAAATAGCGTCCCATATCACCACCTAGCCTAAGTAGTACATTATTTTAGGAGAATTATTTCATTTATTCTTTTTTGGGAGCTAGTTTAACCGACATAGACCATGAGAGATAGACATGGAATCCCGATATTAGCCCTTGTCGGATGAGGTATCCGCACTTGCCTAGAATAGGGTCATTTTTTTTTAGCTTTTACATGGCTTCTCAAATAGCTATACCTATGCGGGTGCATATTTAAGGGATAAGGATATTGTTACTATGTAACTCATTATCTACTAACGAGGAGTACTCATCTCAAGAGGTACATTGGAACACAACATCTCAACTAACAAAGTGTAACCACCCCTTCTTCATATCCTCTCGGTGCTAGGAATACCTTCACCATTGAGTCTCAACAATATATACTATAGGTTAAGGAAAACTAGTTGACACCACATCTCAACTTATAAAGGGTATCAATCCTCCGACCTATCTTAGAAAGCTCTTAGGAGATAGGGAGGTATATACTAAATACTTCATCTCAACTCAGGAGGAGTGTTTACACCAAAACTCCCCTTATTCACATTTTCCAACTTCATTCATACATTTAAGTGTGAATGTGTAAGTTTACATGTGAACACACCTTCCATATAATCACCATTTAATAAACATTGAATTCTATACATGCTTACACCTTCATTCATCATATTACACACTTTAACATGCTTCCCATAAACATATAGTTCATTTAGACATAAATCTCTAGCATACTTCACATAAAAAGCATCATAAAGCACATCAACAAGAACAACATCATTATTATCTCATTTCACATAATATGCCTTCATGACCTTACTTACAATACACAAGTAGATTCACATTCATATACTTCAAGTAAACACTGCCACCAAAGGTGGACCATACCATTCAAGATCATTTCATAATTAGAGTTAAAAAATGTTACCAACTTACCATTCATCCAAGCTTTAAACACCTATTCATAATTTATCAAACAATTCATCAGAAAATAGCCCTTAAGGCTGTAGCTAAACCATAATATCACCATGAAGAATTCAAAAGGTCAAACACTACACAATCATGTTCATTTAACCCATTTCGTAAGCTAAATGTTGTAAATATGCATAATCATGGGTTCATTAGGGTTTTTATATTAAAATCATCAATTCATAATAAAATTAACAGATTTGAATCATTAAAACATTTTTACATGAAGTCCCCATGCTTAGAGTCAAAGGTAGAAAAAGATAGAGTTGAGAAACCATTTTTGAAATCTTTTAAAAATGACTCCTTGGATGGAAGAGGGTTCAAGGATGAATATTATACCTTAATGAGAAGGAAACTTGCAAAATTTTGACATTGAAATGAGGGGTCTTGTATAGGTTTAGGACTTAAAACTAATTTAATATACTATAAAATCCCTAAAATAATCATCCTAGGTTCATAAGACTTGGGGTGAATCTACAAAATACCCCAAGCAAAGCCAGCAACGTTACAACATTTACGTTGAACAATCGATGACCACTAGCTACAAGGCATCATCTAGTCAATGACCCGTACTACGAAGGTATCGATTGGTAATGATTCTACACCTCGGTAATATCCCACCACTAATGGTGGATAAACGCCCCCAAACGATGTCCTGTCATCAGGACTACGGTCCGCCGATGCTAGGGCATCGATTGGGCCTGTCTTGGAAGCTTGGTTGCTATGTCTTGGGTCCTCTTCTAGGACCCCTTGTGTGTCCTAGGTGGATTCGTACCTAGACGTTAAACCCCAATACTAAGTCATCTAGGTCTTAGGAACATCCCACACCAATTTCAATCAAAATGAACATGCACACATGAGGACGCAAAAACACTTTCTAAGGCATAGATTCCGAACATCATGGATGTTCTCAGACGTTTGACAACCAAACATCACCAAAATTTATACACTGCCTAAGCACATCATTATGAATCATTTTAACACAAAATAAATTTATGAGAAATTTATGAAGATCCAGTTCACGTTAGTTCATTTTAGGGTGTTACACAAAGCCACACTATCCTTTCATTAATTGTACCATGTTTGAGAAACATCCTTTAGTTGATAGGCAGCAAGCTCGTCCTTTTAAGTAGTACTCACTCCCATAGAAAATTTCACGACCCGAAAGCACCCCCTAGAAGCTAGGGCGAACCCTCAAATCATGAGCCGGCGTAGTTAACCTTGTGGGGTCTTATACAAGCCTATTAACTGTCGTTCATTAAATAAGACATGAAAACTAGTGCGGAATTTAAAACTTTTCACGTATTAAATAGATAAAAGGAAATCTTTCATAAATACTTAAGAATATCATCGTCACAAGCCAAATTAAAGACACAATATAATATCTTAGGGACATGGCATTTTACATTAAAAGAAAACACATAAGAAGTCTTAAATAAGAAACTAAGAAAAAGGACTATGCCCTCGAATTTATGAGGACATACTTTTCCTTGAGAGAAACTTTTCCAAGCTTCACTGTCGATTGGCTCGTTGATGAACACTGTTTTTGCAGTTTTTGTCTAAGTATTGGGGTCCACTTCTAGGGCCCCTCGTGGGTCCTAGATGGAGTCGTACCCAGACTTTAAATCCCTAAAGAAATTTATCTTTGTCTTAGGAACATCCCGCAACAATTTCAATTAATATAAAAACGTAAAACTCACTCAAACACATTAAGGCACATGAATACTTTCTAAGGCACACCTTCCGCACGTCATGGACGTTCTTGGGCGTTTGACCTCCAAACTTTGCACACTACTTAAGAACACTATTGTAACTCATTTTAACTTAAAAGTATCTCAAGAAACCATCACGAATCTCTAGTTCACTTTAGTTCATTTTAGGGCGTTACAGAAAACAAAATCTCATAAACCTTATCAACGATATCTTGGGGGTCCTCATGAACTTTGGATCCAAAGAACATAGGAGGATTCAACCTCGTAAAATATCTCAGACGGGTAGCCGTAGCACTAGCATGTTGGTTCTGTTGAGGTACAACCTCCCAATTATCTTGTGCTGTAATGGCTTGAGCTTGAGTAGTGCTGGCTTGGGCCATTTGGAGAAGAGCTTCCCTTACCTCACCATCCGTGATGGCCAGAGGATTGACCAGAACTTGAAAATTCACAACAACTTTGTAACGACCCGAAAGTACCCCTAGAAGAAAGGAGATCCCTTAGGTCGTAACAATTGCGTACTTGACCTTTCGGAGGTCTTGTACAAGACTTATCTAGAATTCATTACATAAGACATGAAATGTAATGCGAAATTAAACTTTTTCATGAATAAAATAATAAAGGAAACATCTTTTATAAAAGCTAAGCTGTCGTCACAAGCCATCTTAAAGACATGATATAAATATCTTAGGGACACATCCCTTTATATTAAATTAAATACATAATATGTATTAATCATCGAAACTAACAATTAGAACTATGCCCTTGGATATATGAGGACATACTTAGTCTTGATAGAGTAGATTCCCAAGCTTTGGCTTCTACTCTCTTCTTACCTTTAACCTATACTTATAGAGTATAGAAAAATATGGGGTTATTAAAAAACAATGTATTAAGCGTGACATATGATAAAACATGTAAACAGGAAAATTTTATTAAAATAAGTTTTTATGCCAAATAAGTAAAAATTTTGTGACTATAGAGTTAAAATAGTATATGAATCATTATTTAATAATTAAAAAATAAAAATCTCATACTTTTAGAGCAAAAATATAACTTTACAGTAAACCAAGAACCTTACAATGAACTCAATGACCTTACAGTGAACTTATACCAAAAACACAATGAACTCATTTCCTTTGAGGTTTCCTTAACCAAGTTATCCTAAGACTCACTAAGGTAAGACATGATAGGACCATCGATACACCCCCTTCAATATACACCAAAACGATCCTTAAGACTACTTACCATAGGCTTACCTTGCACGGGAAACAAGTCCACACTCTATAAAAGACATTTGAAGGACATACATACATTAACGACTTCATGTAAGTGTCCTTCAAAGATAGGACTTGCAAGTTACACTAAGTGCAATGTGAGAGTAGTATCCCAAACTACTACTCCAACTTAGTGCTATTTGAGGATTCCCTTGGATTAAGCACTCTATATTAGTCATTAATAACTTCATTACAAAACACACCAAGACCCCATTTGGAATATTTATTTAGTGCAATGGATAAATAGCATCCCATACAACCACCTACCCTAAGTAGTACACTCTTTTAAGAGACTTAGTTCATTTATTAACATTAGCCCTTAAGTCATCTAACTTCATTTAAAATAGATGATATATCATTTATACACTTCATATAAAATACACAAAGACTCCCCTTTCAGAATGTCTACTTAGTGCACTGGATAAATAACGTGCCATACCACCACCTACGCTAAGTAGTACATTATTTTAGGAGACTTAGTTCATTCATTTTTATGTGGGGGCTAGCTTAACCAACATAGACCATGAGAGCAAGACATGGAATCCCGATGCTACCCCTATCGGATGAGGGATCTCCACTTGCCTAGGTAGGGTTATTCTCTTAGATTTTACATGGATTTTCCAATAGCTGCACCTATGCAGGCGCATAGTTAAGGGATACGGAGATTGCTAGTAAGAAACTCATTCTCTACTAATGACGAGTACTAATCTCAAGAAGTACATTGGAGAACAAAATCTCAACTCACGAAGTGAAACCACCCCTTCTTCATATCCTCTTGGTGCTAAGGATAACTTCCCCACGGAGTCTCAACACTATATACTATAGTTTAAGGATAACTAGTTGACACCACATCTCAACTCACTAAGGGCATCCATCCTATGACCTATCTTAGAAAGCTCTTCAGAAATAGTGAGAGCGCTACTAAAAACTTCATCCAAACTCACAAAGAGTGTTCACCCAAAAACCCCCCTTAATCACATTTACAAAGTTCATTCATTCATGCAAGTGTGAGTGTACATGTGAGCACACCTTTAATCTAATCACCATTTCATCAACAATGATTTTTAACATTATTAGACATTCATTCATCATATTTCACACTTAAACATGCTTCAGATAATCATATAGTTTTTTTGGACATTATTTCTCGCATACTTCACATTACAAGCTTCATAAAGCACATAAACTAGAACAACATCATTATCATCATACTTTAAATATAATGTCTTCATGTTCTTATTAAAAATACACAAGTAGATTCACATTCATATATTCATATCTTCAAGTAAACACCGGCACAAAAGGTGGACCATACCACTCAAAAGCATTTCACAATATGAGTTAAACAATGTGACCAACTTACCATTCTTGCAGTTATTTCCACACCTATTAACAATTTAATCAATAATTAATCATAATATAGACCTTATAAAAGTAGCTATACCATAATATCAACATGAAGAAACTAAAGCTCAAACACTACACAATTATATTCATTTAACCCATTCTTCTAGCAAGAAGTTGGAAATAAATATAAGCATGAGTTCATTAGGGTTTTGATATTAAAATCATCCATTAGTAATAGAAACAAAATGTTTGAATCATTAATTTTTTTTATATGAAGACACATGCTTAAAATCAAATATATGAGAAGATAGAGCTTGATAACCCTTTTAAAAATCTTTTAGAAATGACTCTTTGAATGGAAGAGAGTTCAAGGATGATTACCATAACTCAAAAAAAGGAAATCCACTGATTTTTGATGAAGAACACGACCATTACCAGCCCCTCAAGCCCTTCCTTAAGTATCTTCTATGGGCTTTTGGGAGAATCTTTCCTTAGAGAGAGAGAGAGAAGCTGAAAATATGAAATGAGGTGTCTTGTCAAGGTCTAGGACTTAAAAATAATTTAGTATACTTTAAAATACCTAAAACATAATCCTAGTTTCATAAAATACTTGGGGTTAATTTACACAAAAGACGCCAAGCTAGGCAGATTCGAGACAACTTTTACAGTGATCCATACGATGCCCTTCACAAACGGGCCATTGCCCAGTCGATGCTCCTTAGATGGGGTCCAATGATTGGGGCTTACGATCTATCTTGTTCAGGCTTCGCTAGACTTTCATATCTAGCCGACGCCCAAGGTCTAAGGGCCGTTGGTTGTCCAACGGTCCATCCCTTATGGCTGTCGTTGGTCACTGCTTGGCAGCAGCCTTCCAAAGGGATTCGGTCGTATTATAGGGCCCCTCATTGGTCCTAGGTGGATTCTTGCCCAGAAGTTACACCCCTATACATAGTCTTAAAGGTCTTAGGAATATCCCATATAAATTTTGATAAAAACGAACATGTAAAACTTGTTAAAACACATGAAGACACACACAAGCAGTTTCTAAGGCATACCTTCTGAATGTCATGGGAGTTTGACCTCCAAACGTCACCAAACTTTACACACTGCCTATAAACATCATTTTATCACAAAATTAACTCATGAAACATCCACGAAGCTCTATTTACCTTAGTTCATTTTAGGGTATTACTTTTCTCCCCCACTTGGAACAACATTCATCCTCGAATGACACTAAAATCTTTTATAAGACCATTAAGGACTTACTAGAAGAATATAACACACACAAAAAAAGTCTTAAACATCGATAGTCAATGAACAAAACATAAAAGGAACACTAACTACACATTAACAAGCATTTGCTATGAAACACAAGCAAAATTTTAAAAAAGAAATTTCCAAATTCAAGCACACACTCAAATCTTAATTTTATGGAGGAAATCCAACATTATACATGCTCATAAATATAATTATTAAACACATTGAAAACATTATTCATGAAAATGCAAATTTTTCTAAAACCTTGAAATTTTACAGTGAGTATCACTCTCACTTAGTGAAACATGCATGAATTTCAAGAATTTCTCGTCTAAGCATTTCATCAAGAAAGCATAAAAATAAAAAATAAAAAACCATGTCAACTCATCTTATAACATAAACACAACAACTAGGCTTACCGGGACTAGCTAATCCGGATTAGTTCTCCCTCCTAGCCCCCATCCCATAGGGAGGTTTCTTCTTTGGAGAATTAGGATCTAGAGGATCCTGATTGACATCCTTACAATTTTCCTTGATGTTAGGGAAGTCCCTCATCTTTTCATTCTTACTATTACATGCAAAAACACCATCCGTTCATGCAAGACTCTTACCCAAATGTTTCTTCCCACAACCAGCACACCTAGGCCTCTCAAAATTATGGTCATCTCCTTGGGAATTTTGGTTTGAAAATCTAGCCTTGTTCTCATGGAAGACTCTTAGTGATAGAAGTCTTCTTAGATTTTGGTTGACTAGACTCATCAAACCTAGGACTTTTCCCCTCTATTATTATCTCCCTAATTTTGGGCTACTCAATATGTTATGCATACACCATGAGTCTAGAGAAATCCATGTCATTGAGGAGTATAGTTGTAGGAAACTCCTTTTTCACAAAGCTAGACACTCCCATCACAAATTTGTTCATCCTATCCCTATGATTGGCTACCATAGTCGGGGAATACTTAGAGAGTTGGGTGAATTTGAGAGAGTACGAATTTATACTCATTCCCCCTTGACGAAGATTCATGAATTCAACCATTTTTTTCTCCTTCCACTTTAAGGTAACGAAAATATATATAAAAGACTCTTTGAACACTTCCCATTCTACTAGACCATGCCTCAAGGGTTTCGTATACCTCCATTTCTCAAACCATACTTTATCCACATCTTTGAGTTGGTAAAAGGCTAGCTCCCCCCCCCCTAAGGATCACCCCCATAGCATCCACCACCTTTAATATCTTATCTATGAAGCTTTGTGGATCTTCATCCACCTTAGTGCCATGAAAAGTAAGAGGATTCATCCTCATGAAATCTCGAATTCTAGAAGCATGAGTTCTCACATTAGGTTGAGGTCTATCTCCTTGGTTAACTTGGGCAACCAAATGATTAGTGATGACTTGAGCTTGAGCCTTCATTAGTTGGGTCAACTTCATTAGGGGAGCTCTCAACTCCGCATTAGTCGTATCCCCTTCAACAAAGGGATCTTGAGGAGCTTGAGGCATAAGGGGCATTTGAGGTCCTTGGGTTCCTTGAGGTTCTAGAGGGGGAACCACCTCATTGACAATCTCCAGGCCAACTATAGGGACTTGGTCAATACGGGAGGGATCCTCTCATTAGGTACACCTTCCTCCTCATATTGATGCCCTATAAACACAAAGACAAGAGGTTGAGATTAAAATCAACTCTAAGGCACGACATTAGAATAATGAAGAAAGTGAAACTTCTATCATCTTATATCCTCTCGCCCATGGGTGTGTCGCGACTCACAACGATGAACAAGACTCTACTAGACGTGGCTTGTGAGACTAAAGACCCTAACTATTTCCCATAAAATTATGCTCTGGTACCAAGTTTGTATTGACCCAAAAGTATCCCCTAGAAGAAGGGAGCACCCTTAGGTCAGAACAATTGCGTACTAGACCTTTCGGAGGTCTTGTACAAGCCTTAGCTAACATTCATTAAATAAGACATGAAAAGTAGTGCGAATTTAAAACTTTTCACGAATAAAATAATAAAGGAAACATTTTTCATAAAACTAAGGAGAAGTCTTATCGTCAAAAGCCATCTTAAAGACACGACATCAATATCTTAGGGACATGACCCTTTACATTAAATAAAAATACATAACAAGTCTTAATGATAGAAACTAACAAAATTTAACTATGCCCTCGGATATATGAGGACATACTTATTCTTTAGAGAGTATATTCCTAAGCTATTCCTTCTAATATTCTTCTTGCCTTCAAGCTATACTTACAGAGCATTGAAAAGTATGGGGTTAGTACAAAACAATGTACTAAGTATCGCATATGTAAAAACATGTAAAAAGGAACATTTCAGTAAAAAAAGATTTCATGCCAAATAAGTAAAACCTTAATGATTATAGAGTTAAAATAGTATGAATCATCATTTATCACATAAAATAGAAGAAACAAAATATAACTTTACAGTAAACAAGCACCTTACAATGAACTCAATGACCTTAAAGTGAACTCATACCAAAAACACAATGAACTCATTTCCTTTGAGGTTTCCTTAACCAAGTTATCCTAAGACTCACTAAGGTAATTCATGAAGGGAACACCAATACACCCCCTTCAATACACACCAAAGCGATCCCTAATACTACCAACCATACGCTTACCTTGCACGGGAAACAAGTCCACACTCTAGCCTACACATTTGAAGGACATACCTACATTAAGTACTTCATGAAAGTGACCTTCTCCAATAGGACTTGTAAGTTACACTAAGTGCAATGTGACAGTAGCATCCCATACTACTACTCCCACTTAGTGCTCCTTGAGGATTCCCTTGGATTAAGCACTCTACATTATTCATTCATAACGTCATTAAAATCACACCAAAGGCTCCCCTTTCAGAATGTCTATTTAGTGCAATGGATAAATAACGTCCTATACCACCACCTACCCTAAGTAGTACACTTTTTTGAGAGACTTAGTTCATTCATTAAAATTAGAACTTTTGTAATCTAACATAATTTACAACATATGATGTCTCATTCATACACTTCATATAAAACACACCAAGACTCCCCTTCGAGAATGTCTACTTAGTGCAATAGATACATAGTGTCACACATCACCACCTACCCTAAGTATTACATTCTTTTAGGAGACTTAGACCATTCATTATTTTGTGGGGCTAGCTTAACTGACCTAGACCATGAGAGAAAGACATTGATCTCGATACTACCCCTATCGGATGAGGGATCTCCGATTTCCTAGGGTAGGGTCATTCTCTTAGATTTTACATGGATTTTCCAATAGCTACACCTATGCGGGAGTATAGTTAAGGGATAAGGAGATTGATAGTAAATAACTCATTCTCTACTAACAAAGAGTACTCATATCAAGAGGTACTTTGGAATACAACATCTCAACTCACGAAGTGCAACCATCCCTTCTTCATATGCTCTCGATGCGAAGCATAACTTCCACACAGAGTCTCAACAATTCATACTATAGATTAAGGAGAACTAGTGGACACCACATCTCAACTCACGAAGGGAATCCATCTTCCGACCTATCTTAGAAAGCTCTTGGGTGATAGTGAGATTGCTACTAAACACTTCATTTCAACTCACGAAGAGTGTTCACCCCAAAACTACCCTTAATTACATTTTTAACTTCATTCAATTAGTAAAGTGTGAGTGTGTGAGTGAGTGTACATGTGTGCACACCTTTCACCTAATCACCATTTCATTAACATTTAATTCTAAACATGCTTAAACATGTTTCACATAATCATATAGTTCCTTTAAACATTATTTCTAGCATACTTCACATAATAAGCTTCATAAAGAACATCAACAAGAACAACATTATTATAATCATACATTGCATAATATGCCTTCATGAAATTATTCACAATATACAAGTAGATTCACATTCATATATTCAAGTAAACACCGCCACAAAAGGTGGACCATACCACTCAGAGTATTTCACAATTAGAGTTAAACTATGTGACTAGCTGATCATTCTTCCAATGATTTTAAAACCTATTTACTTAAAAACACATCATAAAATACCTCTAGGGCAGTAGCTAAACCATATTATCAACATGAAGAAACCAAATCTCAAACACTACTCAATCATATCCATTTAACCTATTTTTCAAGCTAGAAGTTGGAAATATGCATAAGCATGGGTTCATTAGTATTTTGATATTAGAATTATAAATTAATACTAGAAAAAACATGTTTTAATTATTAAACACTTTTATATGAAGACCCATGCATAAAATCAATGATAGGAAAAGATAGAGTTTGAAAATCCTTCTTGAAATCTTTTAGAAATGACTCCTTGAATAAAAAAGAATTCAAGGATGACTACTATAACTCAAAGAGAAGGAAACCAACTGATTTTTGATGAAGAAAACAACTTCCACCATCCTTCCAAGCCCTTCCTTGATTCCAAGCTTCTATGGGGTTTTTGGGAGAGTCTTTGTTTAGAGAGAGGGGGTTTGACTATTCGAAATGAAGTCTAGAAATTAAAACTACTTTAATATACTTTAAAAACCATAAAATATCATTCTAGGTTCATAAAATACTTAATATGAATTTACACAAAACACCCCAAGCTAGGCAGATTCGAGACACCTTTTACAGTGATTCAAACGACGCCCCTTCACAGACGGGCTTTTGCCGAGTCGACACCCCTTTGATGGGGTCCGTCAATTGGGGCTAAGGCTCTATGTTCTGCAGGTTTTTCTATCCTTGAAGGTACAGTCTACGCCCAAGGTTGACGGACGACGGTCGGTCCCTTGTGGCCATCATTAGTCACTTCTTGGAAGCATCCAGCCAAAGGGATGGGGTCCTCTTTTGGGGACCCTTGTGGGTACTAGGTGGAGTCGTACCCAAATTATAAGACCCTATTCATAGTTATATAGGTCTTAGGAACATACCACATCAATTTTGATTAAAACGAACACGTAAAACTTTCTAAAACACATGAAGGCACACATGCACTTTCTAAGGCACACCTTTTGAACGTCATGGGCGTTCATGGACGTATTACCTCCAAACAACACCAAACTTCACAAACTTCCTAAGAACATAATTATATATAATTTGAACACAAAATTAAATCATGAAACATTCGCGAAGCTCTAGTTTACCTTAGTTTGTTTTAGGGTATTACAAACTTGCTCTTGATGAGAAACTCGATTGCCTTGGGGAGTAGCTCCCGCATTAGAAACCTCCTCTTCCACTCTTGTCGCGGATTTTCTTCTTGTGTTCATCACCTATAACAAAAAGAAAGGCATTAGATTCTAAAAGAGACATATTATCAAAACTCTAGAGGCACGACATATGATTACCAAGAAAAGAGAATTTTCCTAATAATCACATATCATCTCGTTCATAATTGTGGTGTGCTACACAACCATGAACAAGACACTATATAAATGTGTTTTAGTGAGACATTTACCCTTGTTTCTCTGACGTCATGCGCTGATACTTTTTTTTTACGTCTGAAGAGCCCTTTCAGATGTAACCGACATTGTTGTCCCCAAAGAGGATTCAGACAAGTCCTTAGCATTCATCATAACATTCATTGAAGCTTACTTAAGCTTGTCTTTTAGCAACATCTTCAACATATACACGATAGTCTTAAAACCATCTCACTTAAATACCATCTAAAGAGTATGAATCTTGGACTTAGCCAATAAAGTGTCAATATGCCATATAGGCCTTACTAGAATAGAATTCAATATTAAAATTAATAAAAGAGTATTTCTTAAACTACTGCAATATTCTTGTTTATATTAACGAAAATATAGCATCCCCAAACGTGAGGACCTACGAACACTTGGATAAAGGGTTCCAAGATTCTTTAATCGACCTTTTAAATCTTCAATGTTCGGACCCTACATTTGTAGTTATATAAAGTATATGGTTTAGTAAAACACATGTACTAAGTATGGGCATATGCACATTAAACATTTAAAGAGATGCATGGAAAGGACCATGTCTTTAGAAAGCATGCTAACTCATTTAAAATTCTTTAGTGCACATACAAGAGAGCATATACAAGATAAAGATCTCAACAACGTAAAGTATGATCATAACCGAAGGCATATCATCATAAGGTCATATTAATATTTCATGTTCAATAGTTGATATCAACATAATATATAAAATACATACAAATAATCCCATCACAAGCCTACAAGTGAAATTATCATGTGAAGCCCCACAACCCCACATAATCAAGTAAACAAGATAGCAGACGATAAGTAATACTTTGCTAATACAAATGATATCATAAGTAGTCATCATCACAGATAGAAACATAGACCAATAAAATGTTCATCAACAAAGCCAACATCATATAAGGAAAACATCATATATCATAAGAATGATACATTTCACAGCATCATATTACATGAGAATAATCTCCTAGAACTTCCCTTAGAGTCAACTTGTGCAATTTATAGGTAGAATCCCATACCCCTACCTATATTAAGTAGACTTCTCAAGTCACCGTAGTCAATGTCCATTTACTTATATTTCATTTTACTTGAGGGAACAAATTCCTTAACCTTCATTAGACCATGTGAGATAAACATAAAATCCAATGTCATAAACCCCACATCGAAAGAAGGTGGTCTACTTGCCAAGTTAGAACCAAAACGTGAATGTAACATTCTAGGTGGATCAACTAGCTAGTATTAATATGGAGGAAACATAATTCAAGAACTAGGAGATATATTAGAGACCCATACTTCCACATTACATGGCAGCCTCTATCTCATGATAGTCATTCTGAACCTACCTTCCAACTTGGGAAGGGACACCTCTCATATCCAATTCACGCGGTGAAAAGATAAAGTCCCTTTTTGAAGTGCCTTTACGTTATTCATAAAGCATAGATCTTATCATAGGCCATAGGAGATTAACTCCTTGTATAAACATGATCATTAGCTCCTTAGGTTTAGGATGATAATTTCCTTTCATCACAATCCTTCATTAGTGAGATTAACATATCATAGTCATATTGTGTAAGGCATACAAGAGAAACATCATCAACCTTTAATTATCATATTCTTACCATGATCCCACAATTAACATATTCATAGCCCATCATATATTCATAGAAACATCATACATACTTCAATTGCATTACAACATCAATTATAGGCCAACACCAACACAATAGAGTAATCATGACTTTAGAAGACTTACCTATTCCTTCCATGAATCTTCATAAATAACTTACACTCAATTCATAACAATTATCATATAATATAGTGAAATACTCAATAACATAACCAATCCCAACTACTCTAGTAATACACAAGACCATCTCATAGTTAGGGTGAAGGGAAATGGTTCATTTATGAGTTAATTCAAGCTACAGTTCCAATCCCCATATTTACATGACATTAAGTGATAGGTATACATAATCAAATCCATTATTTAGGGAGAGCAAATGCTTCACACGAAAACCAACAATACCATATCAATTTTCAATAATACATAGTTAATTAGACATAGAAAATCATAATTTTTCATGATTAGTCATAAATCTTGAAATTGGAAACCCTAAGAATTGAATTATTTTAAATCATCATTGAAAGGACCTCTTTGGGAAAGGAATCCCAACAGTGAAGAACCCGTACCTTATTGACAATTTAATCCACGAGTTTTAAATGAAAACCGTGGAGACTTTATCTTCTTCCTCAAGTTTTCTTGTTCTTCAATGGTGGTGAATAGAGAGAGTGTTTTGAGAGAGATGAGAGGGATTTGGTAATTCTGACTTGGAGTGTGTTTAAATGGTTTAAAACTGACCTAAAACTAATCTAAAGTCGTCCCCTAAATTACCCAAAAGACCCTTTACTTAATTGAGTCTTTTTGTGAAGTTAAATTGACTTAAACATGACAGGGACGAATCAGGAAAGTGGTTGCGCGTCGCTGGGTAAATTTCAATTATTTTTTTTGAAAATTTGGGTCTAGGCTTTGAGCCTCGTGGAGTCCCCGCATTGAGAGGAAAATTTCTTCTAGATAGTGCAGTCTGCGTGACGCGCAAGGGCTTCCGTATATTGGCTGTCGCATGCTGCGTTGTCAGCTTGCTCACCAATGTTTGGGTCCTCCTCAAGGACCCTTTCGATGGTCCTTTGAGAGTCTTTACTGGACGTTTGTACCCTTTATACTATATTTTACCTATATAAATCATTTTTACATGTTTTGGACTTCATTTGACACACCTAAACCTTCACCAAATATAGGGACGTCTACTAGTTCAATTTAGCTAGTTTCTGGACGTCAAGGTTTTTCTTTGTTGTTTTGGCTATAAACTTTTCTAATTGAGTTTAATGCATTAATATAGTCCTTGAAAAATCATTTTAACTAATATTTAATAGGCGAAACTCTAGTCTAAGTCATGGGGCTTCTGGAGTGTTCCATAAATCTATTGAAAACCTCAACCTGCTGGATTGGGAACAATGCTAGGAAAACAAAACTATCAGGAAACTTTCCGTTGGTAGAAAATGATTTTCAGAACAGTTTGTGAGACTATACCTTTAGATTTGGAATAGTTTTTTTTGCAACCTTTCCTAAGTATCTGAATTTAGAAGCTTTGAGACAATGTTTTCTGGTATTGACATATTCTTTTTGACTTCGTGATGTTTAGGGAAAATAAAAATTGATAAAATAAAAAATAATCACCCATATAGTACTCTGGAAAATGGAAGCTCTAAAATAGGGTGGGAAATTAGGGATGCAAATGCAATAGCCTTTTTTAAGTACCATTGCCAAAAATAGGTCTATTTGAATAGTTAAGATTGTTGTTGCCATATATGAACCTATTGCGACGGTTCACATACTAATGGAACAAATTTATTGTGGAAGTGTCTTGATAGAGGTCATATAGTAACGCTAGATCGTAAATTTTGCAATGGACAACGAATAGCAATGGTTGTGGAACCTCCCCAAATGAATTGTTGCCATATCCAAAATTTCTAGTAGTTTTCGTGAAACATCGTTACTTGAGGTCAAGTATAAATGTGAAGTAATTGGTTCTGATGTAAATTATGCCTTATTTCTTCATAAATTGATACTTCTCTAAAAAAATTGGCATATGCATGGGTTTCCAACCAAGATGTTCGATTAAAAGCATGTTTTTTGCATGGTTATCATACTTAGTGCTTAATTCTATTAATATATATTTTCCTCTTTCTTTCTACAAAGTGTAGGTGCCGGGAAGTAATTGAGTTGGCTTAGAGTTGAAGCTTGGGATTTGAATCTTCTCAAGATCTTTTGGTATGTCCTCATACGTTCGAGGACAAGGAGTTTATGTTTCTAGTTTCATGGTTAATAACTTTGTAATAGACTCTTAGTAGTTTATTTAAAATGAAAAGCATCGTGACCCTATGATGTTTAGACATGTATAAGATGGAAATGTTGAGACTTCGTACCCCTCATTTTACAAAGGAGTTTCCTATTATTGGTTTTGCTGAGAAATTTTTTAGTTCTGCACTATTTGTAATGACTATGTGATGAATGAAGGCTAAGGGCTTGTATAAGACCTCTTCGAGGTCGAATATGCCGTATTACAACTTGGAGGGGGGGGGTACTCTAGGGTCGGGAAAAATTTGTGTCAGAGCATAAGGTTTTGGGAATGGTCGTTAGGTTAAAAATCTCATATTCCACGTCTACTAGAGTCTTGTTCATCAGTGTGAGTCGCGACAGACCCATGGGCGAGAGGATATAAGATGATAGAAGTTTCATTTTCTTCATTATTCTAATCTCGTGCCTTAGAGTTGATTTTTATCTCAACCTCGTGTCTTTGTGTTTATAGGGCATCAATATGTTGATGTTGTCTTTGGTTATGAAAATGTCTTATGTTATTATGATACTTATATTGTATATGCTCTCTTGTATGTGCATTAAAGACTTTCTAAATGACTTATCATGTTTTTAGAGTAATGGCACCTTCCATGCATGCTTTAAAATATTTTATGTGAATATATCCATACTTAGTACAAGTGGTTGTACTAACCCATATTTCTATGTCTTCTACAATATATAGATTCCGACATTTTTGTTTCTAGGAGGCCGATTGAAGACTACTTGGATATTTGCCAAGTGTTTGGTAGGTCCTCACCATTCTGAGGATGACACAACTATCAAGCTATTTTATGTTGTTATTTTCTAAAGACATTTAGTTTCCTTCTCTTTCATTTGAAGACTATTATTTTATAAGTCTATATGTTTATTTTGTTGTAATGAATTATGGCTATGCGCGAAAGTTCTACTCCATTCTAGATGGTTTAATGTTAGACGATATTATAGACTAAATTCCTATACATTATGTATATTGTCAAAATTAGAAGCCTATGTAAGCTTACTGTGCGAGGAGTCTAAGTATTTCCATATGTATATATGTGTAGAATGCGAGAGGTCTATCTAAACCTCAATACGTAAAATTTTTAATTTTTTTCGTATTTTAACCTATGAATGTAATGACGAATTGTAAGACCCCAAAAATGAGTTAGGGTGTTTAGAGCATAACATGTTTTTTATAGGGGTATAAGGTACACCAAAGGGGCCTTAAATGCTTTAATGTATTTATTTGTATTTCATGGGCGTATGAAGTATTAAAATGAGTAAAAATTGTGTTTATAAGCAATATATGGAGTTTCATGAAGTTTGGAGGTCAAACGACCAAGAATGTCTAAGACGTCCGAAAGTTAGCCCTTGAGAAGTTCATGTGTGTCTTGAGTGTGCCTTGCATATTTGGATCTGTTTTACAAGTTCATTTTGGGTGAAACTTGAATGGAAGGTCTTCAACGTGTTAAGGTGTATATTCACGTTTGAAACGTCCGGTTATGACTTCCCAAGGGCCCCGCAAGAGGCCCTCAAAGAAGGACGCAAATGCTATCGAGATACTGCCTTGGACATGTCAATTGACTAAACCAAACAATGCCCCGTTAGTGCACTGACGCCCCGTCAATGGGGAGGCGTCAATAAAATCTTAGACTAGGTAAGGCTCAACCAAAGAACAGACCAAGACCCAAACAGCAGAAGCCACAGAGGGTCCGTTGATGGGACAACGTGGCGTCGATGGTTGGCCGTCGATTCAGGCTTCAACTATTGCCTGTGCACGGTTTCATTAAAGGGGTGAATGGAAAATTCAACTCACGTTCTAACCTTACCCTACATGGTTTATTTGTTGATTTTTGGGTGTATTTAAGGGATCAATAACGTGATCAACCCATTCTAAATCCATTTCAAATAAATTTGACTTTCCATCTTAAACCAATTCTCTCTAGAAACCTCAATTAAAGGTGAAGATCAAGAACAACTTGGAGCTTGGATTCCCATGGGTTATTCATCAAGTTTAAGAGGTTTTGTTCTACATTAAGGTATAATGATCCTTCATCTCTATTCCATCTAGAGAGCTCTTCTCAAAATTTTCAAAAGAGAGTTCATGATCAAACTTCTCCTTCTTCAATCTGGTCATTGGTTCTTTCTCAAAAATTTTTAAAGTCTTAATCATGATGAATTGATGAACCCATGTCCCTTCCAAAACTCGATTTATCCCATTGTGATCGTGGATTGTTATTGGTTGAATTGTAATTCTATTATGTTGAATTGCTCATGTCTAATGTTATTTAAGTATATTGATGATGAGTTTTTGATGAATGATCCATGTGGATAAATGCATTAAGATTTGAACAAAGCTAGCTTAAATCTCTATGTGTTCATTGTAACATTGACCTTATAATGTATGAATGTGGAATTCAATTATGTTATGATGATTGTAGATATTGCCTTAGGTTAATATAATGGTTGAATTGTGATTATAAATCTTGTATGATCAAAGTAAAGAAGGATTGTCATCAATTGATCTAGGTTCTTCTAGTCTATGGTTTGATAATGTTATGTGCATGATATTATCTAAGTTCTAGGTTAGATGAAGCATGATATATACTTGATTATTATGTCTTTAGATACTGACCTTGATGGGTATTATTTATATATTATGAATGTGTATCATGATGATCAAAGCGAGGAATACTATTAAGTGATCTATGTCTCTCTACCTTATAATGTATTCGTGATGTAGTGTACTTGTTGTAGCATGATCTTGTAGCGACTTGTGCATGGTTTCCTTTATGATTAAAGCATATTTAGCTACTCTCCAATATCGTATTGCTGATGAAAAAGGTGCATTGATCAATGGTGATCAAAGGATAATGAATTGGTAAAGATGGCTTTTCCCTTCTACTTTTTTCTTTATTTTCAATATATATGTGATGTGATCATGGCCTTGAAGGCAAATTAAATTGTGAACGTTGTTGGTTATAATTACCCTATGTTAAGCCTATGCCTAGTTGACTATTCTATCTATGATCTAGGTTGTGTTGTTAATGTCATGAGTATGTAAATGGTTATGTTAAGTTTATGTGTACTTGCTTCCGATGATGCGGTCCTATAATGTTATATGTGATGTTTTCACAACCCGAAAGTACCCCGTAGAAGTTAGGTAGAACCCTTGGGTCATGACAGGGCGTACATGACTCTTTTGGGTCTTGTACAATCCCTTTAGTGATCATTCATTACATAGGACATCAAAAGTAGTGCATAATTAAAACTTTTCACGACATTTAATATAAAAAGGAATTTATTCATAAATACATACATAATCTCATCGTCACCAAGTTCAACGTAAAGACACAACATAACATCTTAGGGATACGACCATTTACATTGAAAAAAAAATACATAATAAGAACTTATGTAAAACTAAAAGAATTAAGAACAATGCCCTCGAATATATGAGGGAATACTTTTTCTTGAGAAAATTGAATCCCAAGTTTTCCTTCTAAACTTCAATCTTGCTTCCAAACCTATATTTATAAAGTATATAAAAGTATGGGGTTAATACAAAACAATGTACTAAGTATGGCATATGCAAAATAATGTAGAAAGGGACATTTTAGTAGAAATAAGCTTTAATGCAAAATAAGTAAAACATTCATGAATTTATAAACAAAACCACATAAAAAACATCGTTTGACACTTAGAGAAGGATTTCCATAATTTTAAAAAAAGAGACATTTTAAAGTAAGCCTTCCAAATTTTAGAGTAAGCTCTTTCAACATTACTCTGAACTATCCTATTTCCAAAACAGTGAACTTCAAAGATATTGCCAAGAGGAAGTAAACTTTTTTGTGTAGTAGATTCCCTAACCGAAGTCTTCCTAAGACTCTCCAAGGTAAGAATGAACGAAACACCCATACACCTCCTTCAATGCACACCAAGGAGATCCTTAAGACTACCCACCATAGGCTTACTCCACTCGGGAGAATAAGTCACCACTCAATCACAAGACATTAGAAGAACACTCAAACAACACACCAAGACTTCCCTTTCCGAATGCCTACTTAGTGCAGAGTAGATGGTGTCCCATTCCACCACTTACCCTAAGTAGTACACTCTTTTAGAAGGCTTGGCACCAAGACTCCCCTTTTGGAAGGTCTACTTAGTGCAATGGATAGATAGCCTCCCATACCACCACCTACACTAAGTAGTACTTTCTTTTAGAAGACGTAGTTTATTCAATTCATATAAGACTCACCAAGACTATCCTTTCAGAATGTATAAATAGCGTCCCATTCCACTACCTACCCTTAGTAGCGCACTCTTTTAGAAGACTTAACAATTTCATTACTTTTGTGGGGGTTAGCTTAACCAATAAAGACCATGAGATCTAAATATGGAATCCCGATACTTCCCTTATCGGAGAAGGGTCCCTTAACTTTCCTAGGGCTAGGTATTACTTTTTAGCTTTTAGATGGCTTTCCAATAGCTACACCTATGCGGGCACATAGTTAGGGGATAAGAAGATTGCTAATAAGTAATTCATTCTATTCTAACGAGGAGTACTCATATCAAGAGGTACATTGGAATACAATTCGTCAACTAATGAAGTGTAAGCACCTCTTTTTCATATCTACTCGGTGGTAGGCATAACTCCCCATAGATTCTCAACATTCATTACTAAAGTTCAGGGATATCTGTTGGACACCACATCTCAACTCATGAAGGGTATCCATCCTCCAACTTATATTAGAAAGCTTTTAGGACGTAGTGAGGTTATTCTAAACACTCCATCTCTACTCAAAATGAGTTTTCACCCAAAAAGTACTCTTTTCATTCATATTCGTTAACTTCATTCATTCATTCATTCATTAAAAGTGTGTTTATGTGTGTGTACATGTGAGCACACCTTGCACATAAGCACCATTTCATTTGCATTTGATTCTATACATGCTTAGATCTTCTTTCATCAGATCACACACTTTAACATGTTTCACATAATCATATAGGTCATTTAGACACAATCCTTAACACATTAACAAGAATAACTTCATTTCCATACTTCTTCACATAATATGCCCTCATGGCCTTATTCACAATACACAAGTAACTACACATTCATACAATTCAAGCAAACACCGTCACCAAGAAGGTGGATCATACAACTCAAGAGCGTTTCATAAGTAAAACTAAACAACATAACCAACTTACTCTTTAATCCAAAATTCTATCACCTACAACATTTTACTCAACAATTCATCATCAATTAGTAATTATGGCAGTACCTAAAAATCAATAAAAACACAGGTAAAGAAAAGCTCAAAGACTACAAAACCAAGCTCATTTAACCCATTTCTTAAGCCACAGTTTCATAAATAGCTTTGTTATGATCTCATTAAAGTTTTAACATGAAAATATCCAAGTAACATTTTAAACATTATATTTGTATCATTTAAAAAGTTTTCATGCAAGACCCTTATTTAGAGTTGAAGCTAGAAGAAACTAGGGTTGAAAACTCTTTTGAAAATCCTTTAGAATTTGCTACTTGAATGGAAGAGAGTTAAAGTATGCATACCACACCTCACATAGAAGAAAACCCACTTATTTTGCTGAATAACTTGACCACCAATAGCCTCTAGCCCTTCTTTAGTTCTATATTTAAGGAGACTTGAGAGAGACTTTTAAGAGGGAGGGGTTTTGGATTTTTGGATATGGACTCTAAATTTTGGTATAAGGCTTTGGAACTCGTTAATATACCTAAAAATTCCTATAAATGACTTCCTAGGTTCATGAAATACTTGGGGTGCGTTTACCAACACCCCAAGTCATTACACGAAAAACTACTTTTGGACAGCTTTCAAACAACGGATTGCAACCAACGGATTGCAACCAACGGACCGTCCGTCCATCAATGGTCCGTTGGTGGGGTTTCGTGGGTTTCCATATAGATTCATTTGAGGACTTTTTATCCTAAATTTCAGTTTAATTGACGGAGAAAGTCGACGGGCAGTTGGTTGGACCACTAGCCGTCGTTTTACATTGTTGGTGGACACTGCCAAGGCAGTTTTGTGTCCTTCTCTAGTCCCCCTTGTGGGTCCTAGGTGGGTACGTACCCGGATTTTAATCCCCTAAACATATTCATATAGGTCTTAGGAACATCCCACACAAATTTCAAACAAAACTAACACGTAAAACTCACTCAAACACATGAAGCACACAATTACCATCTAACACATATCTTCTGAACGTCATGGATGTTCTTAAATGTTTGACGTACAAACTTATACAACTTTTAAACACTTCATAAAGACACTAATGTAACATAATTTGACAAAAAATTTACTCAATAAAAAATCGTGAAGCTTTATTTCACCTTAGTTCATTTTAGGGAGTCACATATGTAAAGCTAAAATAGGAGCATAAAGACTAGAGCTTACAATATGATGTTGTAAGTCTTCAAAAAATGAGTCTTTTTCTATGATATCTATTATATGATATTGTGTGATATACAATTCACCGGGATGACTTGACAGGTGTACTAGAATGTGCAAAGGTATGGAACCTTGTCTATTCATTGCACATGTGTGCCTTGATAGGATAGTTCCTAGGTTGGTATTCCAAGTGTCATGAGTAAGATTGTATGATTATATTGTGAATATGACCTACATGATATGATGTTAATTCAATGATATGATGAAGTATGAATGTACATAGTGTCTTTGTGTGTTTATAAGAAAGGATTGCTTATATAGTTATACCTATAGACTTATGCATTGATATAAAAGGATTGCTCATATAGTTATACCTATAGAATTATGCACTGATATATGAACATGTGCTACATTTATATGTTATGTGAAATAATTGCTCAGATATAAGTATACACACACATGTATGAAAATCTAGTCAATAGAGGGGCCTCGAAAGGTGTTCTCATGTGTACCCTAAACTAGATAGGTGATTACATATGATATGTACATATGAAAGGGTTTTACACATGATATAGTTTGATGAATAATCATCTATGACCTATGATCTAAGAATCTAAGTAGTTAACTTTCCTAAGCCTAATTTTATGATATAAAGTTAATAAACACTTTTTAATAAAAAGGGAACTTAGCTTAGCACCGAGTGAACTTGACAATGAGAGGTGTTTTCTTTTTTTGGAGGAAGAATCCCCATTGTCTTCTCGTAGAGTGTTTACTTTCCATAGAGGAATATTCACCTATGTTTCCACATGAGGTGGTGGCTTTTATTTGAGTAAGGTTCACCCATGGTTTCTCATGAGATGAGGCTCCAATGACAATGAGCATATAGAGGGTAATGTAGTTATGTTAGTTCCATCAATTATGATTGCCACATAGGATATAGCAAGTGATTTCACTAAGTATGCTAGCATATGTTAATATTCTACCTTGGTTAGGTAAGAACACCTTCAATTCGTGTAAGTTTCTACAACACAAAATTCCATGTAGCACCATGGTCTTATTGTCAGCTAATGCTATATTTTCCATAAAGTTAAATTGACAATGGAAGTATAGTAGGGACCCCAACTAGGATAACCTAAAGGTAGTTAATTAGTTTAGGTGGGGGTATGAGACTTCACCTACACATTTCACAAGTGGATCTTGAGGGAAGTCCTAGGAAGGTATTCTAATGCATGTGTCTATGTAAATGTTACTTATGCATGACTTTGTAGTATTTGTCTACTTGTTGTGATGAAATGCATGGTATATGCCTATATGAAGTAGTCTTGTTGTATATGCATAATATTGGTCTTAATGACTACATGCTGAAGGTTTGTTGACATCAATGAAGTTGTCTTCACTTACTATATTGATGTATGAATTGGATGTTAAGGCTTGTGGTCTCATGATAGGTTTACTAAGTATATGTGAGGTTATGGGGCTTCACATGTACATTGCACTAGTGGACTTAGATTAGGATTGTGAGTAAGGTCTTAGAAAGTTCTATGTGAAGTGAAATTGGTATGTGTGAATAATATGTAAAGTTCATTGTAATGCCTTATGGGCTTTACTTGAATATGTCTTGTAATGTTCTATACTTCTATGATAGTATGTGTTGTCTTGTGTAGGTTGTATGTATGCTTTTTTGTGGCCCTAAGGTGATGCATTGCACCAAGTATTACTAGGGGGTTACTTGTGAGGTTAAAGAGTTAAATAAAGATGTTCACTATAAAAGGGAATTAGTCAATGTAAAGTGGAAATAGCTCACCGTAAAGTAAGCCAAATGTGGTGTAAATTATATATGTGATTTTATATGATGTTTGGTCTTTGAATATGTCTATATGAAGTATCTGAATGATATGCTATTGTATCAATGTTTTATAAAGATTTCACAGAATGACATCATGTAGGGTTTTCAAATAAAGTGTCCCTTTTCAATACATGTTTTTGCCTGGTTGCCATACTTAGTGCATTCTTGTAATAACTACATTCTTCTCTAATTTTTACACAAAGCGTAGGCTATGGATTCCAAATATCAAGGAAAGGGGTCCTAAGTTCCAAGGGTTCCCTACTTATGGTTTACTGTAAAGTTCTTTAATATTGTACATATGTAGTATGTTGTAAGGGATGTGTCCCTAAGGTACTCTAGTGAGGTTGAGTCTATGATGGCAAAAAGATATTAAAGTCTTAAACTATATATTATGATATTTTATATATTTATTGAACGTGAATTCTAGCATATGATGTGCTAAGAAATTTTTGAATTTTACGCTAAATTTACTATGACAATGCGATGAATAGTAACTATGGGCTTTGTATAAGGCCTTCGAGAGGTCATGTACGCCGTGTTGGTTCTTGAGGGTGCTCCCCGGATGTGACAAACAAGGTATCAGAGCATGATGTTTATAAAAATGGTTTTAGGTTACAAGAAGTCTCATAATTCCATGTATATAAGAGTCTCATTTTCATTGGTTGTGAGTCACGACACCATCAAATGATACGAGAGGCTATAGGAAGACAGAGTTTCCCTTCTTTATCACTCTATAATGTACCATAGAACTTAACTCTATAAGATCTGTCTCTTACGTTTTCTTGTCCGGTGGTCTTTTAGATGTGATTGCTTGGATGAGATGGTATCTCTACGCTTGAGGGAGAAAAGGTGAATTAATGCTTATCTTGGTTTTATGGTTTGATGAGTATGTGTGAAGGTGAATTTTTGGCATGTATTGAAGATGTGATGCCAATTATGGCTATATATTAGATTTATGGGAAATAATAGGATATATATGTACATATATGCTATGATATAGTTAAAGCATGCTAGGAGTAATTTTTTTTTAAAATGAGTCTCCTTTTAGGAGTAATGAGTGGCCTTATGAGTACGCATGATAGTCTTATAATATGGTTTGGACTTGAAATACTTTGTAGAATATGTTGAATGGTAAAGATGTATGTTGCCTACATATGAATGTTAAATATCTCAATGTTGCCCTAAGAATTTGCGTTTGAAGTGTTCAATGTTTCCCTTTGTATATCTGTGGTCCTCTATAGTAGCCTAGTATGGGTTGGAGTCTTTTTTATAGACGATGTTCTTGGTGTGAAGGTTGTATGCTTATCTTTATAGGGTAATGTTGTGCATTGGATTGACGTAGAAGTCACCTTACTGTAAGCTTGAATGAAAAGAAAGAGTCCTTTTGAGTAAGTCTCTCTAATGTTTCCCCTGATGTTGTATGACCTTGGTGTATATTGTATTGTGTAAAAACCTTATGTGGTTGAATAGTGTGACATATCTTGAAAACTTTGGGGATAATTTGCATAAATGATAAGGTTTAGAATGCCTTGGTTGACTTACTGTATTTCCTTCTAAAGTGGTAATAACTTTTAATTGATGAAAATGAAGGTTGTTAAGTTAAGATCTTCTTTAGGGTGGGTTAAGTTGCTCTTAATTGGGTTTACCCTGTGTGGGGGATTGTTATGGAGTAGTAAGGTTGTAGATATTTCTACTTTGTCCTTCTATCATTACTTGAGCTTGAATCTAATGAATGTTTAGTAAGCTTGTTCATGATAGGAGCTTGACATAAATTATGAATTGCATGACCTTTATATGTTTGGTATGTATTGATTGACACTATCTTAAGGATATTTTGAAGATTCTAATGTACTTAAAAAGGAAAATTTGATCAAAATTCATGTTTTCTATTGTTGATGGTGCATGTTAATATGCTAGTTGTGCATTTGACTTCATCATATAAGGTAAGAAACTTAGTTGTCATCACTTGTGATGTTTAATGTTTAGCCTTCTGATGCACAAAATTGAGTCTCTTAAAAATGACAAATGTTGAGTCCATTGAAAATTATGTGACTAATATGATTTTTGAAAGCATGATTGTGGATCACTTTTGAAAAGTGAAGGCATGATTATGTAGTTTCCTTGTGTGTGCCTATGATTTGTGTTATTTTTCCCAAATTATGCTTACTTTGAAGGCTATTTCTATTTTAGAAATTGGAATATTTAGAAATGGCTTCCTTTTTTTGTGATGTGCTTGGTGTGACTTACCAGTTAGACTTATCTAGGAAGAAAAGATGAGTATGTCTTCGTTTAAAAGTTGAGAATTTCTCATTTTAAAGGGAATTGACCTTGTGCCTTGCTTGGATGTGAGATCATGATACATGTAAGTGTGTTGAGTAGAAGGATATTACTCTTTAAGCATTACTAAGCATGGTATGGTTGACTATGATCCTCATGGCATTAGGCCTAACTAATAAGAATACCTAGTTGGTTTACTTAACTCAAGACTATATGCATTGAAGTATGACTGCCTACTTGTTTTTTTAGTGACGCTGAATCTACCTATGTGTGATATTACATGATGAGCTATTAACAAAATGAGGAGAAATTACCATGTTATGATTAGGATATGGATGTTCCTCCTATGAACATGAAGAGTGCCTAAGTGTTTGATGCATTAAACATGAGTGAGTGAAGTGTGTCTTGCTTGTGTTGCATTAAGTGCTAAGTGATTTGAAGTTGTGTTCCTTGTAATTTTGGTGCATTGACTTTTATATAATGATGTGATGAATATTATGAAGTGCTCTATCATGCATTGAAGTCCTTGTTGTGATTTAAGTGTTCTAAGTGTCATTCGAGGACGAATGTTCCCAAGTGGGGATATTGTAAGACCTCCAAAATGAGTTAGGATGTCTAGAGGCTAACATAATTTTTATAGGGGTAAAGGCCTAAATATTTTATAAGGTTGTAAATAGGCAGTGTGTAAAGTTTGAGGTGAATTGGGAGTCAAACGTCAGAGGACGAACAAGACGTTCGACGACTAGTCAACAAAGGGGCCTTAGATGCTTTTATGTGTTTATTTGTATGTTATGGTATTATGAAGTCATAAAATGAGAATTTTTTTTGTTTATAAGCAGTGTATTGAGTTTCATGAAATTTGTTTCTCAAACAACCAAGAACGTCTAAGACGTTCGAAAGTTAGCTCATGAGACGTTCATGTGTGTCTTGAGTGTGACTTGCATGTTTGGATGTGTTTTATGTGTTTATTTTGGGTGAAACTTGCATTGAATATCTTAAACATGTTAAGGTGTATATTCATGTTGGAAACGTCTGGTTACGACTTCCCAAGGGCCCCGCAAGAAGCACTCAAAGAAGGACCCAAAAGATGTCAAGACACTACCTTGGAAGTGTCAATCAACTGAACCAAACGATGCCCTGTTTGTTCAAAGACGCCCCGTCGATGGGGATGCATCGATCAAAACTTAGCATGGGGAAAGACTCAGCCAAAGAACAGTCCAATACCCAAATGATAGAAGCCAAAGACGGTCCGTCAATGGGTAAACGTGGCATCGATGACTGGCCGTCGATGCAAGCTTCAGCTTGCGCACTGTTTCATGAAAGGGTTGAATTTCCAAGTGCGTACCTGAACCTACATGGTTTATTTGGTGATTTTTTGGTGTGGGGTAATTTAGAAAATTGGCCATCTTAAAAAACCCCACCCTTCATTTCACCAATTTCCTTCCCTCTTTCTCCCATTTCTCTCCCTTTTCAAATTCATACATCCTACCTCTATTATCTATCTACTGATCACTTCCCCAATTTCCTAAATTCCTAAAATCTACCCTCTACTAGTCGTTGTTTGCTGTTGGGGTTCTGTTCTTGCTAACCAAGTACCTTCATTGGTTGTTTTTCTCAAAATCTCAGGTATGTGTCTCTAATCTCTAACTATTTCCATCGCATTTTTTTATTCGTATTAGCCCATTTCTTTTTTGTGGGTCTTCATGCTTTGATCAAATTTAGTCTGACCTAGGTTAAGAATCCTTAAATTGCATTATTACAACTCTAGAAATAGGTGATTTAGCATTTCTAGTTTGGTAGATATTTGGGTTAGACACATGTAGGTTAACACTAAAAATTCCATTTGAGTAATAGGGGATGATTGTGGCATCCCCAGTTCTATCATTGAATGACAGAATGAGACCTTGATGATGGCGCGTCATACCCACGACGAACTGTCATAGGGTGTGTTCCAACATCCCACTTTACGTTTCTCCAAGTGTCCACCAACGAATACATGCGACGGACCGTAGTCCCCACTCTGACCGTCCTTCTTATCTGTGACCACGACGACCCGTCACTAGGTCCGTCGACCCAGCTGCATTTTGACAGATTTTCTTCATTTAGAGTCCTTATTTTATTAGGTTTTTGTTTCTTATAAATTGTTCAAAATACCTCATTTTTTGGGTTAGACTCTTTGTGGGTTAAACACTTTTATGTTAGATTCTTTGTTAGTAGATTATTTTTGATATTAGACTTTGGATTGTTACACTTTTCTCTAGAGTTCATTGTTGGGAATTTTGTCTATTCATCAAGTTAATTTCTGGATTTTATTCTTTCGCATCGAAGATAGTGCATGAATTCTTATATTATATATATGAATATTGCGATTATGACTATGGGTAACTAAACTCCACAACTAGGGTTATGAGAACCATAGGCAAATAATGAGGTAAAACCTAACAAAAATAACAATTCTAGAATAGTTTCTTGCATGTAATGATAATTCTTTCGTTTAGAAGACTTCATAACAGATGTCCAACTTTAGAACTCACCTTAATGCTAATTTTTGGACCAAGGAGGTAGATATTAGGAAAAGAATTATCAACATATATTTAGTGTTGATTATCTAATAGGCTAGTATTGATTGGTACGAGGCAATAACTTAGTCAAATATCGAATACAATTCTTAGTATGAGGTAAAGGTAAGGGTTAGTATAGTAACAAACTTTGCCGGACCAAGGTGCGGAGTGAAATTTTCTACATGCCGGACCAAGGCTTTAGAAATACATAACTTATTACTTTGCATGTAAGATATTAGGAAAGAATTGTTATAGTTAGAATTATCAAATTAGGAACCTGTGGGTAACACGTAAACCGTAGTTACTTTTTTTAATTGATTAAACTCAAAAATTTGAATCTATTTGTTGTGTACTTTATTTTAGTTAGTTATTGTCAATCATTTTGAAATAAAAAACCCTCTTTTATTGTTTTTGTTTTCTAAGGAAATAATTGACTAAATAATAGTAATAATAGATTGAAGTTAAGTCTGAACTATTTTCCTCTTGGGAACGATTCCAACCTCATTAGTTGGGTTCATTACTTGATACGACCACTTTACTTCTTTTTTGAGAAGTAAGTTTGAGCATTATCAGGGACCATACTCAAATTCACTTGAGTAGTCACGGCTCGAGATAAAGCAACCAAAGCCTCTCAAATCTATTGATCAGTCAAATCTGGATGAACTATAGGAACGTCATCACCTCCTTCCACATTATGAATATCATCACCTTGTGGAGGCACTTGAGCACCTTGGACACCTTGCCCATCTTGAGGAACTTTCTCAACTTTAGGAGTAATCTACTTATTTATCCTCTCCTCTTAAAAACCTTCTAGCGGCCATCCTTCTAGTATTCATCCCCTAGAAACACAAGGAAACACATTAATAAGGATAATCATAACATTTACTCTACCACACGAAATAGGAGTAGAAAAGAAGGGAAACCCTATCGTCCTTTAGACTCTCCCCCATAGATGTGTAGCGACTCACACAGATCATCAAGACTCTACTAGACATGACTTGATGAGACTTTTCCATTCCTAATACTACCTTCACAACCTATGCTCTAATACCAAGCTTGTCACATCCCAAGACCACAACCTAGAAGTTAGGGTACAATCATGGATTGTAGACGGCGTACTCAACCTCTCGAAGGTCTTATACAGGCCCTTTCGTATCATTCATCGCATAAAGACAGTGAAAAGTAGTGCGGAATTAAAACTTTTCACAAAACATAATATAGTGTTTAAAATTCTTTCATATGAAGAAACATGAAATACTAACTCTCAATCTCACCATCTTAAGACACAAGAATACTTCAAATGAAAAACATAAAAGACATGTATGCCCTCGAGTCAAATAAAAACATACTTCAACATCTCTTGAACGATGCTACGGTTCAAGTCTTCGCTTCCCAAAACCTTCTCACCTGCGAAGAACTATATAGATAAGATAAAAGAATGGATTACTAGAATTAAGTATGACATTATGCATAAAAACATGAATACGGACTTTTATTGGCAATATGCATCTTTTATTTTAAAAATCATATGATAATCATAAGAACAACATTTAAAAACTTAGAAACATATAAGATAATTCAAACCAAAAATAATATTTTTGAACCCACTACAAAAAGAGTCCAATTCACTATGACAAGAATTACTTCCCTGTAGAGTGAAGTTAATCATCCTTCACTTTAGATGCCCTTTAGCATGTAGTATTCTCACCTAAATCTATCCTAAGATTCACTAAAGTCAAACAAAGAGAGACCGCCCATACACCCTCTCTAGATGTGCCTAAACTACCCTTAAGATTACATATAATGAGTCACATACAAACTTACAAAGCATCATAAACATCAAGGTAAGATTCTTCTACCAAAGGTGACTCTATGTCTCACTTGAGTGAGTCGTGAAAAGACCTCCCATACAATCCCTTACACACACACTTAAGAGATCCTATAGAATACCTAGAATAGAATCATTCGCACTTATCACACCAACTCATAGATGATATGACATTCTCTTTCCAAAGGATGTCAAAAGACTTACATAAATAAATCAAGAAAATAACGTTCATGATTGACCTCTTCAAGATTACCTAAATTGTCCATAGGACTACCTAAAACTTAGATAATGTCCACAACACCAAACATCTTACCTAACTAAAGTCATCCAAGACCTGAAGAGATCATCTTTTATGCCATCTTTACACTTTATCTTGGGAATCGTCAATTCACTGTAGATTAGATACTTATTAATTCACATACTTCTTAACATAAGTCATTAGTTCATGAGTTAATTATGACGCGTACATCACATAAAGGAATAAAAGTAATGGTCTTGGACAAGACCTAGGAACTCCAGCTAACACCTTCAAAGTCTATTGTGCAATGTCTAGATAGAATCCTCCCATAAAACCACTAAACCTCATAAACTTCTCTAATGCTAATAGGTATTCCATACAATGATAATAGGAAATAACCTACATAAACCATGATAGCAAAACACGGAATCCAGAGTTCTATCCTACTTCGATGAAGTTGTTCTACTTGCCAAGGGTAGAACTTAGACAAATCCCATGTAGGCACATGGTTAAGGAATATGAAGGGCATACTTTATAATTTAGTCTCACCTTTTAAGTAGAATTACTTCCCCATTACCATACTCACTCAATACTAGCCTTCTTTCTCATAGAGTAATTCACAAATTAGGTTCACATAAAAGGGTTTCATAACAAGTTCATAACCCAATCACATTTACCCTAGAAAAGAAGGTCCACTAAAGCTACCTCACAATGGCGACAAGAAGCTCATGATGACTTTCATAAGGTTTAATATGATGTCGTTCCAGCCAATTAACCTTAAGTCTATCATTTCTTTACTTTTAAGGATACCATTACGACTTACGACTTCAACAATCTTAACATTACAACTAATTCAAGGTTTTCACATAAAAGACTCTCTCAAAAGGTCACATGTCATTCATACATTCAATACTAAGAGTTCATACACACTATATCAAGACATCACATATTCATAATCATATATACATCAAGCAAGGGACACAAATCAACCAAGACAAGGCAGCACATACTTCATTTTTACGTATAATGCAAGTAATTCTAGAAGAACATCTAGACAACCCTAGCTTCTTCAAGTAATCCTATATACTATATAACATCATCAATATAATCAACATAGACCCTTATAGACATTTCGGAATATCCAAGACTTAACCCTAACACTATACACATATGTCAATAACATAGTCTAACATGGTCACCTAAGACAACATGAATACAAGAATACATATGTGACTACCAATGTAGACAGATATTGTCATTCTTCACATAATAAATCTAAACAAATAGTCATATTAATTCAAGTAGTTACGCCGACAAGGCCATATCAATTGCAAGTAACGTACATAACACTACCACCATAAGTGGGCCATACAAATCACAACATAATTGAAGTATAAATAACATGAAAATAATTGAAAGAGGTCAGCATGCCCCCACATCATCCTAAACACTTCAATCCAAAGTCAACTTACTCAATTAAATAATAGAAGTCCCTTACCCAAGGCCATAACCAAAAATTCAACATAAAAACTACAATAATCAATGAAATAGGTCAAATCAATTTAAATTCATCAATATAATAAAACCTATATATAAATTTACTACAATTATTACCTCAATGAATAGACAACATAAAACTTCATAAGAATTCAACAACATTAGATCATTATCTTGTAACCCACTACTTAGTCAAAAGCTAGGGTTCGTCCAATTCATGGGTTCATAGGTAATTTAGGTTAAAATAATAAATACAATATAAATTAAATCATTATTAAATTTTTGGAAATCATTGCAAGAACCCATGGTAGAATCTTGAAATTGGAAAATCTAACATTGAAAACTTAAGAAAACACCTTGAGGATTCGGATCCTTGATGAAATGAGCTTAAAGGATCAATATCCATATCTTAATGAAGATAATTATTCCCTTTAATGAATAATTTCTACTAAAAACATCACACCAAGATCTTCCTTGATTTTGGAATTCAATGGAGTCTTTGAGAGTTCTTACGGGATTTTGGGTTTTTGATTTTGAAGAATGAAATATTCTAAGTGTTAAACACTCATATACTTTTCTAAAATATCAAAAATACCCTTAATGAACCACCAATACTCTTATTTGGAAGTGGGGTGAAATTACAACATCACCCCTTATCTTAACAGTGAACTGCACGCAAGCACAGGCTCACAGACGACTAACCCATCGATAGAGCGTCCGTCCACTCACAAACCGTGCAGTCGACCGTCGAATGGGTAAGAGCCTCGAAAATGGATGTTTGGCTTCCTAGTATAAGGATCCAATGACTCCCACCAACTACGGGGCATCAACCAGGCCACTGGTCGTTGATTGCACTCCGTAGGTGGACGGCCTTAGGGCAATTTTGGCCACCAATAGGGGTCCTTCCTCAAGGACCCTTGGTTTGTCCATGGGGCTGTTTGCCGTATGTTTCAAACCCAAACATGATTTTATATGATTTTATCACCTATCACATGAATTTCACCAAAAATGAACACGTAAAACTCGACAAAACATGCCTAGACACGCAAGGTTAATTTAAGGCACATCTTTAGAACGTCATGGTCGTTTGACCTCCAAACTCCACGAAACTCGAAAAACTGACTATATATGCTATAAAAACTCATTTAAGGACCTTAAAACCTCATAATCACATATACATATATAGAATAAAATATGAGGCACCTAGGTGACTTAGTTGTCGAACGTCTTGTTCATCCCTTGACGTTTGACTTTGAATGCACCTAGTACTTTAGCTACTGCCTCTATACCATATATTAGACCTATTAAGTACCTTAGAATTTCAAGACCAACATGTTATTATCTATTTCACCTAGTTCATTTATGAGGTCTTACAACATAGGATCTAGAAGAGTGAATTCACTAAGGATGCTAGGATATATGTTAATATTCTACGTTGGCTAGGTAGGAAAACCTTCCATTGGTGTAAGGATCTAAAACACAAAATTCAATGTTTAGAACGAATGATATTAGAGTAGTTTAAGTCTATAGTTTCCCTAAAGTGAAATGGACAATGGAAGTAAATGAATAAGATCCTAACTAGGAGGACTTAAGGTAAGTTACTTAGGACAGGTAGAAGTAAAGAACCCATCTAGGAATTGCACAAGTAACTCCTTAGGAATTCCTAGGAAGGTGACTTAATATGCATGATTATGTTTATGTAAATATGCATCACTTTGTAGTATTGGTATACTTGTTATGAGAATGTGCATGGTACGAATCAATAAGGGGTGATCTTATCCTTAAATGCACTATGTTGGTCTAAATGACTATACGATGAAGGTATTGTATTCACATGAATGAAGTTTCCCTCACTTACTTGTTGATGTATGAATTGAATGTTAAGGTTTGTGGTCTCATGAAGTGCTTGCTAAAAATTTATGGGGTTATGGGGCTCCATATGTTCATTGCAGTTGTATACTATGATTGGGGTCATGAAAAAGGTCTTATAATTAGGAATATGAAATAAGTAGAAGTGTGTGTGCAAGTTAGATGTATCTTACTGTAATTGTCTTATGGTATTGGCTTAAATATGTTCAATTTGTATTATACTCCTATGATGATATGTGTCGTCTCGTGTAGATGATATGTATGTTTCCTTGTGGCTTTAAGGTGATGTATTTTACCAAGTATCACTAGAGGGTTATTTGGGAGGTTAATGAATAAAAGGGAAGATAGCTCACTAGTTCACTTTAATGTGACTTAAAATTGTAACAAATTCTATATGTGATCTTATGAAATGTTTGGCCTTTCAATATGTTTATATGAAGTATGTGAATGATGTGAATCCAATTGAATAAGGGTATTATGAAGATTTACTAAAAAATGCATAAGCATGATTTCAAGAAAATGACCCTTTTAAATACATATTTTTGCATGGTTGTCATACTTAGTGCATTCTTGTACTAATCCCATTCTTCTCTACCTTTTATACAAATTATAGGTTATGGATTCTTAAAGGATATCTTAAATGTTGAGTAGCTTGATATGTGATTCCCAAGATCAAAGAAAGGACTCCTTAAGTCCAAGGATTCCCTATGTTATGGTTCACCGTAACGTCCTATATATTGTTCTTATGTTTATGTCTTAACGGTCGTGTCCCTAATGTACTCCAAAGTTGTTGAGTCTAAGATGGCAAAGAGACTTATGGTCTTAATATGTATTACGACTTATTTTTTTTTATATAAGAAGTAATGTTTCTATCATATGATGTCATATGAAAAGTTTTAAATTTTCTGCTAAATTAACTATGTCAATGCGATGAATGATAACAATGGGCTTGTGAAAGACCTCCGAGAGGTAAAGTACGACTTGTTGCTTATAGGGGGTGCTCCCCGGATGTGACAAGTGGGAACCTCCATCCCTGATAATCGCCCTGGGTGCCAAATCTAGAAATGATAAACCTTTTCAAGAATGAGGTGTCATTTTTTCCTTGATTGGTGGAGAATGCAATTGCCTCCACCCATTTAGATACATAATCAAACGCAACAAGAATATACTTCATCCAATGTGAACTCACAAATGGCACCATAAAATCGATGTACCATATATCAAACTACTCAATCACCAATATCTGATACATAGGAAGCTATTGCCACTTTGAAATTCCATGTTGTTTTTGGCAACTGTTGCAAGACATGGCAAAGTCATAAGCATCTTGGTGGATGGTAGGCCAGTAGTATCAACACTAAAAGATCTTATGCGCAGTACGAATACCACTATGGTATACATCAATGGGCAATGAATGAGACATTTCAAGTACATTCAACATCTCAACCCCGGGCACACAACGACGAATAATCCCCTCAACAAAAGTATGATACAAGTAAGGCTCATCCCTAAATAAACTTCTTCACATCATGCAAACACTTCTTCGCTTGGTAAAAAGACAAATCCCCAGGCACTGATACGCTCAAACTTACATCTCAAATAAGAAGTAAAGCGGTCATATCAAGTAAAGAACCCAACTAATGAGGTTGGGATCATTACCACGAGGAAAATAGTTCAGACATAACTTCAATCTACCACAAGTTCATAACTTGATAATTCTAACTATAAAAATTCTTTCGTAGTATCTTGCATGCAAAGTGATAAATTATGTATTTCTAAATCCTTGGTCCGACATCTAGAAAATTTCACTCCACACCTTGGTCCAGCTACGTGTGTTGCTATACTAACCCTTACCTTTACCTCATATTAAGAATCGTATTCAATATTTGACTAAGTTATTAACTAGTACCAACCAATACTAGCCTATTAAATAGTATACACTAAATCTATGTTGACAATTCTTTTCCTATTATCTACCTCCTTGGTCCGACAGGAAGCATTAAGGCGAGTTCTAATGTGGGCAATCGGTTAAGAGGACTTCTAAGCCAAAGAATCATCAATACATGTAAGACACTATTTTAGAATTGTTATTTTTGTTAGGTTTTACCTCATTATTTGCCTATGGTTCCCACAACCCTAGTTATGGAGTTTAGTTACCCATAGTCATAATCACAATATTCAAATATGTAATATATGAATTCATACACTTACTTCAATGAGAAAGAAATAAAATCCAACAATTCACTTGATTAATCTACAAAATCACCTATAATTAATTACTGCAATTAATTGAAGACTAAAGATTCTCCAAAAAAGTAATACTAATCACTAATTCTTATCCACAAAAGAGGCTCAAATAACTTTGAGTCTAACCCCAAAAATGAGGTTTTTCGAGCTCTATTTGCTGGAAATCTGTCAAAACACTGCTGGGTCGAAGGACCCTGCGATGGATCATCCTGGTCACGAGGGACCGTCATGGATTCCGTCGTCCCATACTTGTCCAATTTCTTCTGCTACTCTCTTCATTACACTCGACGCCACGTATGATGGATCATCACAGGCATAAAGATCCGTCGAGGGTCTCCGTTCCAAAACACTTGAACTCTTGGAGTTTGGGTACTAGGACTACTTCTATGATCTTTACGACGAACGAGCAGGACGGACCGTCAAGGCTACGACGGTTCGTGACGCACTCAGTAACCCCACACTTGGTTAGAATTCCCCATATTCCTTCAGCAGCTGCACTACTATACCATCTGTGGACCATTACGAACACGACGAACCGTCAGAAGCTTCATAGAAGGTGCTTTTCTGTATTTCTTGCTCAAAAACCTCCGCATTCATATTTTAGACAAATTTCCTTCAAAGAAAGAGAAACTTATTTAAAAATTTGTACAAAAATGCTTTTGGACACACTAAACTTAAGGAAAAACCATTAAAAATACCATAAAACCACGGTATATCAACACCCTCAACTTAAATTAG
The DNA here is from genome assembly GCA_027704865.1 of Solanum neorickii. Classification (NCBI taxonomy): domain Eukaryota; kingdom Viridiplantae; phylum Streptophyta; class Magnoliopsida; order Solanales; family Solanaceae; genus Solanum; species Solanum neorickii. Next base: position 7,597,994 of record JAKWJC010000370.1, read on the forward strand.
TTGTTTGTCCTCAAGAGACGCACTATGACCTAATACAAAATCATTGTACAATAGTATCCATGTTTTATCCTTCCCAATCATTTGGCTATAAATCCCGATCAATCTCATCATTTTTATGCATGCTATCACTATTAGGCTTGAATTATGCGGAATCAGACCATGACATAGACTCACCATTTACTAACACCTATCCTCTTCAATTCCTCATCGAGGTGCTAATATTTCCGGTATTGCAACTAGAGTCCGCACTTCATAGCACAATCCTCATTTTTCACACAATGATTTAAGTTTGAGTATAAGGATTACTTTTCAACACTCACTCTAAGAACAAATTTACACTTATTGCCATAAGCTTGACCTTATTGTAACTGCTTTAAGTACGCTATACAACTGTTAGGATCATGATAGGACTTTCTTAGCTTGTAACATAGGCACAGGGTCAGTTAGGGTATATTTAGGTATACTTTAGTGACTTTTTTCCCTCCTTGACATATATGCTAAACATACCATTTTTTTATTATTTTATTTCACCCAGTTTCTCATATTCTTTCACCTTGCTATTTTACCATCTTCATTTGTGTAAGTGACTCTCTTGTTTTCTTACTTGTATTTCTTGTATTTTTTTAATTTTAATTTTTTTTTCAATTTTCTTCCAATTGATTCTTGAGTCACTTTACCTTTGTTCTTTCTCTCTCTTTGTTCTTTCAACCCCACTTTCCAGAGCATTCCTCATAATAGCCACCCTCAACTCATGGCTTTGCCATGAGTCAAAGTACACAATACCCAAATTTGGTTCGGGGCCATAAAAAGGGTTGTTTACTGCAGTAGCCACCCTAAACCTATGCTTTTGGCGTAAGGTGAGGTGCCCATGTCCATGGAGGGACCAGGGCCAACACATTATTCTCAGAAAAGATAAGTTGGGGTGAAAAAGAAAGGTCTAGTTTAAACTCAAATCATTTTGATAAAAGAAGGATTACTTTCAATTTGTTTTCTTTTATTTAGGCTAAAAATGGGCTATATTGAACAAGGGCTACGATCCTTTCCTAATTCTCTATTACAACTTACTTTTAGCAGGACTAACCAGGCAAGTTCTAGCACAGTACAAATAGTGGACTATTCAAATCTTCCTCACACTAACTTGACATCTCATTACTCTACCAGATTATCAAACACCTAGTTCGAATTTAGACTTAGGATCATGCAGTGGTGTACCTCTATGTCATGCTTAGAACCACACATTTATCAATTACTATGCCTAGTCATGCATCATTTTCCATTTTATAAGGATATTATTTTAGCCATCATGCTTCAGAATTAAACTATGTACACAAGATATAGACATGCCGGTTCAACAAAAAAAATAATCAATCTTTTGGGGAAAAAGAACACAGGCAAGAAAACCCAAAAAGCGAATAGTGAATTGGGCTACTCAGACTTCACCCTAGCACTCACATTCAATTTACCCCAGCCCCACCAAAAAGACATGCAATTATCCCCAATGCATAAAAGAAATTGAAATACAAGTGTGGTAGGTTCAGGAAACCTGGGGCGCAAAGCGCTGACGATCAGCAAGCTGGTGGGTGCGGTTCCCCAGAACCCACTACCTTTGTAATCAGGACACCCTCAGTAGTGTACACAACATCGATAGAACTATCAGCAGTGCCTCCCGCTATCTCCACATTTCTGGAGCTAGATTCCCGAACAGCTCACTCTAGTGCCCTCATCTGATGCGCCTCCTCATCAGCAAGCGAGGCTCTCCTCGCATCCTCTATCTCATGGCGCTTCTTCTTCTGTGATCGAGCCTCATCGTCCTCTCGACCCGTACGGCTGTTGGCATGCTCTTGAGGGGGAGGTGGTGGAATCTGATAAGTGGCGAATAAGGCCGCGATAACTGTGTCTTCATCAGGCTCTGCAGAAGGGGCCTCAAACTCAGGCACCTTAGCCTCTAAGATCATATCGATGTCTGCACGAAGACTGTTGACCGCAGCCTGAAGGGTCGACACATCCACATGAGGGGATGGTCGGGCTAACACCCGCACTCAAAAGTGTCAAAGCGCTGATGAACCTCAGCGATCTTTCGCTCTGTGTGCTGGACCATTCTCCGCTCCAAGTGCTCTTTTGCCTCAGCAATAGACCTGTGCATCCAAGGCTGGATGTGATGCAGAAGTGTAGCCATCTGTGCCTATAATTTCATGACCCTAGCAAGCGGGACCAGAACAGGGAAAGGGGATGAGCGAGAGGAGCTCGGGGCAGTGCTACTACCCGAGATAGACTCTAACGGGTTAGTATTAGTTGAAGCCGCCTGCCTAGCCATGCGGGCCTGTGCTACCGTATCAGCCATATTGGTAACAAGTGGAGGCAACTCTGGATGGGCCCCTACTCATGGAGATAACTCATTGGACTCATCCCTGATGAGGCTGATATCAACAGTGCCCAGCGGGGTCTTGATCCTATCAACGTGCCATATAGGCACACCTACGGACCTGCATAGAGAAAATATCATGCACGGGAAAGGGTAAGTAGTTGTGACCTTAAAATCCCTCTTGTGCATGACCGCCTGTAGAAGGAAAGAAAAATCCATCTCAAACCCAGCTATCACCGCCGCCATCAGTACTGCACGATCCCATGTGACTATATTATCAGCGATTGTTGGGGAAAGGCAATGGAGGACAATCAACCACAAAAACATTGTCGTGAAGGTCAGGTTAGCCTTCTAGATGGATCCCTTTGGCTAGGTCACCCAGTCACCACTGTCTCCATCAATGGATAAGTGCAGCGCCATCCACCTCTTGATGGTCTCTCTCAGCGGTAGCTCACACAGGAATTGGCCATCATTGACAATTTGCCACCGGTAGTCAAACTTAACGGTGAGAGGGGTGCGATTGGTATCAACATTCTAGCCGTATAGATATCGGCGGATGGCAGGCAGGGAGATATAGACCTTAATGCCACGTACTCAGACATGCTCCAGTGGGGACTGTTTGGCGGGAGCATCCCACCTATCAATCTGTGATCTGAGAGTAGCTACGTAGGAGGCGTAGAACACTAAGACCAAATTTTGACTATAACGTCACAACAAACGTGCTTTCCACTCCAGTCAATGTCTATTGAAGAGATTGTGGATCTCTGCCATAGTTGGGAGACTTCCCGTAAGGACCCGCCGCTCTATTGTAAGTATCCGTGACATGAAGTTTTTTGTCATTCAGAACCTTTGTGTCGGAATAAACTTGATACTGCCCGTCGACACACCACCGGTTGGGCAAGTCAGCAACCGGGGTGAGAGCACGAGTCGGCGAAATGGGTGTGGATTTCAAACTATCAGTCTCATCAGACTAGGTAGACTGTGCAGTAGTGGCGTTTGCAGGGACCTCAGCAGATCCGGAGGCTTCCTTAGACCACGAAACTCCTAAGGAGCCATACGCTTCTTCTTCATTCGTAGCTGACCCATAAGGTGTGTTGTTAAATGTGCGCTCCTCATAAGACTGGGAGGCAGTGACTACGCCAGACGCCACCTTTTTCGGTGTGGCCCTGACAACACCTACAACTTGGGATGGGGTGGAAGTGCCTGTGGGCACGTACTCGGGGTCACACTCATCATAAGAGCCAATGACCAGGCGGGCAGACAGACCGACAAACTTCGATCGTCCGCGTGTGTACACTCGATATTTTTTTGGTGCCATAATAGATAGTACCTGTAAAGAATCAATATTTGTACTAGAAGGAGCAAACAAGAAAAGAAAAACCACACAAAATAAATAAAAGAGTTAAGATGTACTGACATTTATATCGTAACAGTGAAACACAACGGACTAGGTGACGGCTCGTCGTGAGTACGACGGACTTTCATGGGGTCTGTCATGTATTACTCTAAACTATGTTTAGTTGGAGAATCCTAAATGAAAGTCTCTGCACAATATGACGGATAGTGCAGGATGGACTGTTGTTATTATGACGGTCCGTCGTCAATGTCCATCATGGAACACTTAGAAAAAAGTATGGAGTCCCTTAGGAGAGCGGTCTCTGACCGTCATGATGGTTATGCAGGATGTACCATCGAGGATATGACGGTCCGTCGTAGATATCTGTTGGAGGACACATAGAAAAAGTGAGAGACCCTTAAGAATAAGGTCTTTGACCCTCATGACGGTATGTGCAGGATGGACCATCATGGGAATGACAGTCCGTCACATGTGTCCATTTGAGAACACTTAGAAAAAGTGAGAAACCCTTAGGAATAGGGTCTCCGACATCCAGAACGGTTGTGCAGGATGATCGTCATAAAAACGATGGTCCGTCGCATGTGTCTGTTGGAGGACACTTAGGAAAAGTGAGTGACCCTTAGGAACAGGGTCTTTGACAACCAGAACGGTTGTGCAGGATGGACCGTCGTGGGAATGATGATGCGTCGCATGTGTCCGTTGGTGGAAACATGGTGAAAATTGAACAGTGAGGTGTTAGGGATGTTAGAACGTACCCAATGACGGTCTGTCATGGGTAAGAAGGTTCGTCATCGGGGTCTCATTCTTTCATTTAGTGATAGAATTGGGGATGCCCCATTCATCCCCTAGGACCCAAATGGAATTTTAAGTGTTTTAACCTACATTTGTCTAACCCATATACCTAGTAAACTAGTAATGCTAAAGAACCTATTTTTAGAATGTTAACACGGCAATTTTGAGGATTCTCAACCTAGGTAAGACAGAATTTGTATTAAATAATGAACCTATCAAGAAGAACTAGGCTAATACTAATTGATAAACAAAAATGCAATGTATATGGGTCGAAATTAGAGACACATACCGGAGAATTTGAGAAAAACAAGCAAGGAAGGTACGTGGTTATCAAGTAAAGAACCACAGCAGCAGACTTCGACTAGTAAATAGTGAATTTTAGGAATTAAGGAATTTTGGAAAATGATCGGTTTGTAAAAGAGGGGGATTATGAACTTTGAAGTTGAAAATGGAGGGAAATGGGACGAATAGGGAAGTAAATGGGTGAAATGAATGGGTTGGGAGTTTTAAATGTTAAGAATTTTTAAACCCCCCAGCCGGGTTGGGTCGAGTACGCTTAATTAATGACGCGGCGAGTACTCGAAGACGGTCCATCGCTGTTGTGATGGTCCGTCATTGGTTCTATTGCGTGTGCCCTAGTTTTTAAAATAACATATAGACGTACCTGGCACGACGGATTCATGCGATGGTCCGTCGTAGGCGCGACAGTTCGTCGGTGACTGTTGCAAAGTGATTTTCTGCAGAATTTCCTTGTGATGTGCCTGCAAATTTTAAACCTATTAGTAGAAAATACTACCATTATTAAAAAGAAAAAACTATAAGTATTGGGTTGCCTCCCAACAGGCGCCTAATTTAACGTCCCGGCACAACTGAGGACACTTGATTACTCAGCCTTCATCAAGATAGTATGCTTCTATCACTTCGTTCACCAATGTAGTATGACCAAAATAGAGTTTTATTCGTTCTTCATTAACCTTAAACCGCACTCCCTACTTGATTTCTAACTCAACTGCTCGATGAGGGAATACTTGGGTAATCAATTAAGGGCCAGTACATTTGGACTTGAGCTTGCCCGGAAGCCAACGCAACCTAGAATTTTCTAAAAGCACCAAATACCTAACCATAAACTCTCATTTGTCACTTTTTAGGTCATTATCCTTCATCTTTTCTTTATAGGATATAGCAGATACCGATTGGACCTCACCACTCTCCCTATGGACCTTCAAATTTTAAAGGTCGCTTCTTCATTGTTCAACCAAAATTTCATCTGCCCCTTTTTCGTATCAACTAAGGCTTTACCAGTAGAAAGGAATGGCCTCCCAAGAATAACAGGTAATTCAAAATCGACTTCACAATTAAGAATAACAAAATTTGCCGGAAATATGAATGACTCCACTTTTACTATTAGATCGTGGAGTATCCCTATAGGACTTTTCACTGTTCGGTTAGCCATCTGTAGCCGCATCGCAGTGGGCTTTGGGTCACCCAAACCCAACTTCTTGTAAATCGAGAGGGGCATGAGATATATTATTGCCCCCAAATCACATAATGTTGTCGCAAAATGTTATGACCCGACTGTACAAGGAATTGTGAACGCACCCGGATCTTCTTTATTTTGTACGAGAGATCTTGTAGTAATAGCACTACAATGCTGCATTCTATAATCATCCTCGAAAGTGACCGATCTTTTCTTTATAACCAGATCTTTCATAAACATGGCATAACCGGGCATTTTTTCTAGAGCTTCTACCAACGGGACATTGATAGAAATTTGCTTCAACATTGTTATAAAACGTTGATATGTAGCATCCTCGGTATTTTTCACTAATCTCTGAGGAAACGGTGGTGGTGGTCTAGGCATGGGAATTACCTTTATAGGGACTTCTGCATCTTTTCCTGTCTATCTTCTGCTCCACCACTATCCTCTACCACCTTATCATTATGCTTTCTCACCTTTTCCTCATTTGATGGCATAGGTGATTCAATTGTTTGCTTACCACCCCCAGTAGTGATTGCCATACAGTGTGTCATTTTTCAAATTTTGGACAGTGTTTCTAGGAAGAGTGCCATGTTGCCGTGTATTCACAGTCGCAAATAATTGAGCCATTTGCAACTCGATCTGTTTAATCAATATTGCATGTGTATCAACTTTCTGTCCAATACCCGCTAAATCACTCCTTAACTCTTTAATGTGCTCATTATTATCATCGAACCTCCTCATTATTTTGAGCAGCATATCTTCAACTTGAGCCATACTATCTCCACTGTCCCAAGGAGTAACTTCACGATTTTTAGGATGGACATAGGGCCCATTCCTATCATTTATGTTACCATAGTTACCCCTGCTGAAGTTGTTTTCGCGATTATAGTTTCCATCTCGGAAATAATGACCCTCACGGTATAGTTACCATAGATCCGACTTTAGTTCTCTTGACCTTGGCACCAATTATCCTTATTAGAGCCTTGGGCACAGGGTCGGAAAACCCCCGTATGGTAATTTACTACATAGGAATCCTTCGCATAATAGCATTCATCATTGGTGGCGGTGCTTTAGAAAAGTAGTTCAGTGCATTTATCTTTTCTGCACCCCCAGAGATATATTTTAATACCAACCCAAGCTCAGTTCTCAGCTGAGCCATCTCTTTCCGAATATCATATGTAGCCGGGTTTTGAATGGATTGCACTATGAAGGTATTTCTCCCTTTATCTGACTTCGTATTTCTCCAATCTTTATTGTTCAGAGAGAATTTCCCTAACTTTTTAGCAATCTCATCATAACGACACTCCCCATAAGAACCACCCGCTATCGTGTCCAACACCACTTTATTATTATCGTCCTGTCCCCGATAAGTATTCCTTTAGTGACACTTCTCAAAAACAAGGTCAATCTATCCCAAGAACTACTAACTAACTCTCCTGGTAGTGCCACAAAGTTGTTCACTCTGTCTTTGTGGTTTAGTTTCTTGGAGACCGGATAGTAGCGTGCTAAGAATACGTCCCTTAGTTGGTTCCAAGTGAAAATTGAGTTGTTAGGAAGCTCAGTGAACCAAATAGCAGCCTCTCCCGTCAGTGAGAGAGGAAACAGTCTTAGCCCTATTACATCCAAGTCCAAGTTAGGCCTCCCTACACAACAGTGAGCAGTTGCATCAGGCTATTAGTTACCACAAAGGTGTGGCCTGGTGGTAGAGGGGGCAAGACAAGTGGCCCATCGGAGTCTGCTATATTGTCGTAGCCTCTGTAGTATTCTTGGGGCTGTGGAGTGGGATTGTGTCCCCTCTGTTTTTTTTCACCCGGAGCATCGGGTAACAACTGACCATGAACATCAACCGGATGTTCATGTTTGGATCATTATCATTAATTCCCAAGTTTTGATTCATGTTGCGTAGTGTACACTCTAATTCGTGATCGTAGGGAAACAAGGGTTATCTTCTTCTCTCTGTATTTGGCATACAAGGACGATAGTTCTGCAAGTATAAAAAATAATAAACAAAGTTAAATAAGGAAAATATCAACCAAACTATAGTAATAAGTTTAAGTTAATCTAAAAGCTACTTTCCCCGGCATCGGCGCCAAAATTCTATACGCTCAACTAATGAGATTGAGATCGTTCCCACGAGGAAAATGGTTCATACTTAACTTCAATTTATTATTACTACTATTTAGTCAATTATTTCTTTGGAAAGCAAAGACAATAAAAAAAGGTTTTTTTTTTACTTCTAAATGAATGAAAATAACTAGCTAAATTAAAGGAGACAACTAACAACTTCAAATGTTGGAGTTTAATGAATTAATCAAAGTAACTAGGGTTAACGTGTACCCACAGGTTCATATCTGGATAATTCTAACTATAACAATTCTTTCCTAGTATCTTGCATGCAGAGTGATAAATTATGTATTTCTAAATCCTTTGTCCAAGATGTACAAAATTTCACTCCGCACCTTGTTTCGGCTACGTGGGTTGCTATACTAACCCTTAGCTTTACCTCATATTAAACATCGTAATCAATATTTGACTAAGTCATTACCTCGTATCAGTCAATACTAGCCTATTAGATAGTATACTCTAAATCTATGTTCACAATTCTTTTCCTATTATCTACCTCCTTGGTCTGAGAAGTAGCATTAAGGCGAATTTTAATGTTGGCTATCCATTAAAAAGACTTCTAAGAGAAAGAATTATCAATACATGCCAGACTCTATTTTAGAATTGTTATTTTAGTTAAGTTTTACCTCATTATTCGCCTATGGTTCCCAAAACCCTTTTTATGGAGCTTAGTTACCCATAGTCATAATCACAATATTCAAATATGTAATATAAGAATTCATGCACTTACTTCAATGAGAAATAATAAAATCTAAAAGTTCACTTGATTAATAAAAATCACCAACAATCAAATACTGCATTTAATAGAAGACTAAAGATTCTCCAAAAGTGTAATACTAATCACCAATTCTAATCCACAAAACAAGCTCAAATAACCAAGAGTCTACCCCAAAAAAGGTTTTTCAAACTATTTATAAAAAAAACCTAATTAAATAAGGACTCTATTTGCTGGAAATTTGTCAAAACGCGGCAGGGTCGACGGACCTCCCAACGGATCGTCGTGGTCACGATGGACCGTCATGGAGTCTGTCATTCCATACTTGTTAAATTTCTTCTTCTACTCTCTTCATTACCCTCGACGGCAGGTATGACGGATCGTCACAGGCACAACGGACCGTCGAGGGTCTCCGTTCCAAAACACTTGAACTTTTGTAATTTGGGTACCGGGACTACTTCTCAGATGTTCACGACGAACCAACTGGAAGGACTGTCATGGTTACGATGGTCCATCGCGCACTCTGTAACCCCACACTTGGTAAAAATTCCTCATCTTCCTTCAGCTGCTGCACTACGATGCCACCTACAGACCGTCACGAACACGACGAACCGTCACAAGCTCCATAGGTGGTACTTTTCTGTATTTCTTGCTCAAAAACCTCTACATTCATACTTTAGACAAATTTCTTGCAAATAAAGAGAAACTTATTTAAAATTTAGTACAAAAAGGCTTTTGGACACACTAAAAATAAGGAAAAGCATTATAAATACTGTGAAACCACGGTATATAAGGAACCAAATCACTTGTTAAATAATTAGCTAAGTAAATGAACCAAGGAACACATATTAAGAGGTCGCGAATACATGTTCATCTTTAAAGACATGATTAATTTCAGACTTATCACCAAGGTCGATCAAAGATTCATCGTCCAATCTAGATAAATGATTGACACTTGATACTTTGTCCCCTTTTTATCTTTCACCACAAAATCAAATTCTTACAACAACAACACCCATCTAATAAGTCGTTGTTTTGAAATCTTTTTAGACAGCAAATACCTCAATGCCAAATGTTTAGTATGCACTATAACTTTAGAACCAAGCAAGTAAGATCAAAATTTCTCAAATGCAAAAACCACTGCAAGAAGAACTTACTTGGTCACTGTGTAATTCTTCTATTCTTATACCTCGGAAACCCAATGACCTATACTAGAGACTTACGTATTAAATAATGTTTGAAATAATGTTTACAGACCTAGACTAAGGTAATAAACTTGATTTAGAATTATAAGATCCTTAATGTCAAGGGATGACCATGATAACCGGAAACTAGCAAAATTGAACTCGTAAATGTCCTTACGTCTTGTGAATGTTTGGGAATGTAGTATGAAATCTCAAACTTGTAAAAAAATCTTTAAATAGGTTAAGTAATGTTTATAGGGTAAAAAAGTCCAGGTAAAACCCCCAAGGACCACCCTAGGGGTCCTAAAATAGGCCCAAATGTTGGCATGAAGGCTATCGAGACAGCTTGGGAAAATCCCCTATTTGAGGGTGCATGTGTGTCACTCAGTCAACACTTATAGGGAAAAAATTGCCTCACAACGAGGGGCTGTCATGAACCTATTTGCATCAAAATGGATTCAAGAAAATAGTTTTGGGGGTGATTCCGCAACGCTCATCCATGTCCCAGATTTGGTCGCGTCATTCATAAGTCAAGTTGACTTCACAAAAAGGTATAATTAAGTGAGGGTCGTTATGGTTATTTTAGAGGAGGGATATTTATTGAGTTTAGGTCAGTGTTGAGTCATTTTTACCCACCCAAATCAAATCCTTTATTGAAATCAAAATCACTCTCACTTCTCTCTTGAATCTTTCACTACTCCAATGATCCCCATTGAATAAGAACACCAAGCTTTCTCTAGGGCTTTACGATAAATGGTTTCTCTCAAAAATCACAAAGGATTTGTTAGGGTATGGAGGATATTCATTCTTGGGATTTCTTTCCCCAAGAGGTTCTTAAAAATTTGTAATTAAATGTTCTCGAAAATCCTAATTTTCGTCCAATTTTGTGGGTCTACTTTATAACCTGATTTATTTAGTCTTAATTCAATTATTAGAGATGATTTATCTATTTTTTTAGCTGGATTAATGTATCACTTTAGGATTTTACCTAAATGTCTATGAAGACCTACGAAAACACTTTTTCTACTAACCTAACTTGTGAATTAGCTTGATTATTATTAAGGAAGATATAATTCAATGAATTCTTGCATAATTTACTATTATATGATCATGATGATTAAATTTTTTGGTTAATCTAATTTAATGGGGATGATTCCTTCGATGAGATTGTTGGAAGCCATTGGTAAGACTTTCAAGATCATGAATACTCTATTGTATTAATGTTGCTCTATTATTTGTAATGTTGTTTAATTGAACTATAAATGATGAAGTTAAAAATGTATGATTAGAATATGAAGATGATGAGTGTGAGGTGATGATAGGTGTATGATTATAAGGGATTGGAAGTGATTGTCTTGTGCATCTTATTATTATGTACTGGTGAAATGTTCAGGCATAATGTTGGATTGTGATAAACATAATTTCTTATCCTAGAACCTAGGAGTTCTGATCATGTTATACAAGTAGTTAGTTTTCTGAGACCTACATTATAGACTAATGCTAAGGAAGACTTAGAGATGCTTCGAATAGGGAATTTAGATTAGCACCAAGCAAAATAGACAATTATAGGAGTCCCTTCCAAATAGAAAGGTAGGTTAACAAAAAGTCTCATGCGGTGGAAACTACAACGCGAATTATCATAAAGAGAGTTTCTAGTAACAATCTCCTAGTTCCTTAACTATGTGCCCCCATAAGAAAACTAGATATAGGATCAACGTAGATGCTATTATGATGTATATGTCCTACCATGGCAACTAAGATGACCTCCTTTTTGTGAGGGGTTGGCACTGGATCCATCTTTAGCTCACGTGGTCTAAAGTCGAATATGTTAAACTTTCCCGAAAGTAATGTTAATGAATGAAAGTAAAAAGCTTTATAATAATTAGGATGACTTGAGGGGTGTTCTTAGTGTAGGTATGGGTATAGGTTTTTACCTATACATTGAACAAGTGTACCTTAGGGGATTCCTAGGGTGATATCTTTATGTATATATGTTATGAATGAAATGCATAATGTTGATTCTATATAATGTTGGTCTCATATGATATTGCTTTAACTTGATATACATGATTATGGTATAAGTTTCTATATATGTTGTTGGCTACACTCCTTATGATGTTATATGATGTAAAGGCAATGCTTATGGTCTCTTTGCAAGTTTACTTGGTTTATGTGAGGTTATAGGACTTCACATAGACATTTCACTAGTTGGCTTAAATTTTGATTAGAGTAGGGTCTTGTAATGTATTGATCAAATGTTGTTTATAGCATTATTGTGATGTTGCTTTTGATCATGTAATAGGAGAATTACTTATTCTATTTATGTTATGGATTTGGATATGTTCATTGAATGTTCATGAAAGCTTTTAATATTAACTTTGAAAGGTTATAAACAAAATCTCCCTTTGTTTATATTTTAAATGATTTACTTTCATATGTTTCCACACTTAGTACATGTGGTTTGTACTAACCCATATTCACTTTTATTTTCTACAGAAAGTGTAGGTTCGGACCATTGAAGATATTACACTCCTTCTTGAAGAACATGGATTGATAAACCCAAGTTGGTGAATCCTCAAGTCCGAGGATGAAGAAGCTTAACTATAGCTTTCATGTTTCTTATTTTGAAGACTTTATCATAATCTTTATATGAGACATATTTTAATATTGTAAGGGGTATGTCCCAAATTTTGTACTGTTATGTTAAATTGTTTGTGTGAGACAATTAAAGATTATTTTTGATATATGAGAACTATAAGTGATCTTCAAATGTAGATTTTTAATTTGTTGGTATTTTTGGTTCTATCGAAGATGCAATGATGTATGCCAACGACTCGTCTAAGGCCTCTTCGAGGACAAAGAAGTCGTTATGTCTAGGGAGTGCTCCCTAGTAGTGACATCTAGTCTTTCTTTAGGGCTTTCATTTCATAGTAAATCGGGTGAAGCATCTTTTCGTGACTTTTTCCCAACACACAATCAAGTTCTACCTCACATACGTCACATATGACCTGAAATTGTTCCCCCAAATCTAGTGTAATAATGATGGATGCAGATACTAGATTCTTCTTTAACCCTCCAAGTTCACTTAGACAAGATTCATTAAAGTCAAACTTACTCTCCTTTTCACGAAGTTTGCACAATGGATGTGCAATTTTTGAGAAATATTTTATGAACCTCTTATAAAATCAAGCATGTGCAAGAAAACATCTCACACCTTTAATTGATATAGGCGGGGAAAGATTTTTTTTACCTCAAATTTAGCTCTATCAACCTCAATACCTTTTTAGAGATTCGATGGCCCAACGCTATAACTTTTTTTAATATAAAGTTACAATTCCTCAAATTTAGCTCCAAATTAAATTCTTCACACCTTTTAGTACCTCGGCCAAATTGTCCAAACTCTGATCGAAGGGTCAGCTACCACTTAGAAATCATCCTTGACAAACTCAATAGTGTCCTCCACCAAATCAGAGAAAATTGACATCATACAACACTTGAAGGTCGCTGGAGCATTACACAACCCAATGACATGTGTTTGAACGTAAAGGTCCCACAGGGGAAAGTGAATGTTGTCTTCTCTTGGTCTTCCAGAGCTATAGATATTTGTTTGTAACCCTAATAACCATCAAAAAAGCAATACCAACCCTTAGGCACAATTCTATCCAACATCTAGTCCACGAATTGCATCGGAAAATGGTCCTTCTTTGTCCAAGAGTTCAACATTCGGTTATCCATACAGGCTCTTCATCAAGTCACGTGATGCATCGAAACAAGATCATGTCTCTCATTAAGCACCATATTAATACGACCCTTCATAGTCCCAAACTAAACATGACACACCAAACTACTATCTAAAAAGGGATAAATAACTCTAGCATCTAACCACGTTATGATGTCATGTTTAATTACCTCTTGCATATGCAAATTTAGTCTTCTCTGGTACTTGATACTAGGCTTGTGATCTGGAATGAGTTGAATTTTCTAAGGACAAATACAAAGAGGGATACCAATAATGTCCTCAATAATCCACCCAATAGCTCACTTTAATATGTTCAACACCCTATCCAAGCACTCTACTTATCTCCCATTCAAATATACCACAACAAGGTATTATATTTCCCCAAGAATACATACCTCAAATGTGGTAGTATAGTATTAAGATCTAATTTATGTGTTTTTTCAATAAACGGTTTTGCAGGTAGACACTAACAATTCTTCAAATTTATCTCAAACTCCAGCTTCTTCCATTTCCACCAATATTCTCACCTATCAACTGTAGCAACCATTTCATCATAGTCTTTAATATCATCATTCTAAAATTTCATCATAACAGCTACTAGTGACTCAACACCCAATCTCTCTTCCATCTACACCTCAGAACCACTCTCAGCTCTATATGTTATAGTAGATATCAATTGGACCTCACTACTCTACTTCATGGACCTACAAATTTTGAAAGTTTCTTTTTTCATTGCTGAGTCTGAACATCATCTACCTTTTTCATATAAACCAAATCTCTCCAATGCCATAAAAAGGTTTCCAAATAATGATGGAAACATCAAAGTCAACCTCACAGTAAAGAATAATAAAATCCGCCAATGAATGACTGCACTTTCACTAGAATATCATGGAGTACACCAATGGGCCTCTTCAAAGTTCTATTGGCCATGAGCAAGCACATCATAGTTGATTTTGGATCTCGCAATCCTAACTTTTTGTAACTGGACAACGACATGAGATTTGTGCTAGCACCAAGGTCACATGGGATATTGAAAGCACCAGGATCCTCATTCTTCTACATAAGGGACTTTGTAGCAATTTCACTATAATGTTGTAACCTATCATCATCTACGGAACTCTGAGATCTCTTCTTTTTCACCATGTCCTTCATAAATTTTGCATACTCATGTATTCGCTCCAAAGCTTCTATGAACGAAACATTGATGGAAGGATGCTTCAACATCATAATAAACCTTTGGTATTTTCCTTCTGCTGTCTTATTCACTAACCTCTGTGGAAGGAGATAGAGGCCTAGGTATGGGAACAACTTTCTCAGTTACCACCGCATCTCCCTTTGTTGCATTCGCAGACTCTCCTGTCACCTCAACCATATCGTCATCTTTACTAGTTGCAGTATCAACGCCACACATCATAGGTGGATCAATGCTTCTCTTACCCCCACAAGAAGTGATTGTCATACAATGCCTATCATTCATCGGATTCTGGATGGTATTTATTGGAAGAGTGTCAGGTTGATGTAGGTTTATTTTAGTAGAAAAATGAGTCATGTGTTGCTCAAGATGCTTTATTGACACTGCAGGGGCATCAACATTTTGAACATTACCAGACAAGTAATTCTGCATCTCCTCACATTCCCATTCATCGGATCAACCCTTTCTCATCATCTTTTACATCATATCCTTAATATGTGACATATTACCTCCAACTTCCCTAGGACCAAATTTCTATTTTTGTGGAGAAACTTAAGACCAAACCCGAATGTTTTTTGTTGTAATAGATGTTCCGGTTGTATTTACCCATATTTTCAAGCTCACAATGCATTGTTTTAGATGAACAAACCATGAAATTACGTAATAAGAAGAATAAACCAGAATTTCAACTTGAATTGCCAGAGTCCCCTCACATTTTTAAATTGAGATTTTTTTACGTTTTCCATTCTTTTTCCTCTTCTTCTTGAAACACTAAGTTTAAAATATATTCGATATTTATATATATTATAGTATAAAAATACTTTCAAGTGAAATCCCATTTTATATTAAGGATTGCTACATTTCAAAGGATTATTAGTTTTTATCACGACCCAAAACGAGCCGCGAGTGGCACCCACACTTATTCTCCTAGGTGAGCAAATCAACAAATCTAAACCCCAACATTTACCAGTATATCAATTATGAATAGCAAAAATAATGCGGAAGATCCAAAACTCATTAACGAACATCAATTAAATCAACTTCTAAAGTTAAATACTTATTATTCCCAAAATCTGGAAGTCATCACATCAAGAACATCTATCATCCAATTTCTAAATCTAAGAGTATTCAAGAAGCTAAAATAAGTAAAAAGATGGTCCATGTCCAAACTTCAGGATATTAAGACGTGAAGGAGAGAATGCAGCACAAGCTAGGAATAATAGCTCAACCTGAACTCTGATGTACTGAAGACTGGCTAGAGCTGAGGACGAGTCGAAGTCGATGGCACGCTTGCTGCACTCCACAAATAACAAAGAAGAAAATTACAAGTAGGGGTCAGTACTAGGAACACGTACTAAGTAGGTATCATCGGCCAACTCAAAATAGAAAATAATATGTACTGAATAATAATATAAAATCAACCACAATACTTAACAGGTGACAAGTATCAAGTACAAGAACCATTGGCAACAACACCAAGCACACCTATGAGGACTCACGCCTACACACCATACTCATTTGGGAAGTAGGCTCTTCGAATTTGAGTATATTAACACAATTCCAGATTCATTCTCTTTATCATTATCGTGTCGGAATGTGACACTCCGATCACCTAATACTACCGTGTCGGAACATGAAACTCCGATCCCTTAATGCTACCGTGTCGAAACGTGACACTCCGATCCCCTAATACTACCGTGTCGGAACGTGACACTCCGATCCCCTAATGCGACCGTGTCTCAACGTGACACTCCGATCCCCTAATAGTACCGTGTCGGAATGTGACACTCCGATCCCCTAATACTACCGTGTCGTAACGTGACACTTCGATCCCCTAATGCTACCGTGTCGGAACGTGACACTCCGATCCATTTATCTCATTATTTTAGTTCATCAAGCCTTCTTTATGTCAAGGCGTCATCTTAATAGAGAGGATTTAAGATTGAAGATTCAACAGTTTCATCATTCTGACCACCACAATTACACAATCACAACATACAAACACACAATCAAGCATATAGAAGACTTTACAATTCCACCCAATACATATCGATCGCTATTTAGAGTTTATCTATCACATAGAAATAAACCATAACCTACCTCCACCGAAGAATCGTGATCAAGCAAGCTACCTTCCCAGTGCCTTTGCTTTCCTCTTCGTTCTCTCTTTCTCGCTCGTTCTCCCTCTCTGTAATTTTTATTTTTCTTCTCCAGAGTCTTTTTGTTTTACCCTAATTATCATATAATCAATTATAAAAGATGATAAAAGTAACCCACTATTTATTCCCCATCGTCTTCTTTAACCCCCAAGTAAATAAATTATTAAACTTACCCCACTAATTCCATAATTATAAGCATGAATAGTCCAAAACACCCCTTTAAAACTTTTAGCAGAAATCTGACCCAGTCGGGGTTACGCAGCTTGTGACGGTCCGTCGTGTCTACGACAGTCCTTGCTGCAGTTCCGTCGCAGAGTTCAGAGAGTCGCTCCCAGTACCCAGATTTTCAGAGTTGAAGTGTTTTGGAACGGGGACGCTCGACGGACCATCGTGCCTGTGACGGTTCGTCCTACCTGCCGTCGAGGGTAATGAGGAGAGCCACAGAAGAAATTACACAAGTATGGGATGACGGAGTCCATCACAGTCCGTCGTGACCATGACGGTCCGTCGCGTGATCCGTCGACCCAGTCAATTTTTATCAAAAATAGTTCTACTGCTCGTACCGACTAAACAGGTCGTTACAATAGATACCAATTTACCCATGGTTCATCCCCGAACGAACACAAGAAGAAAAGCAAGGGCGAGAAAGAGTACATGAATCTGTAAAAAGATGTGGATATCTTTCTTGCATATCAGCCTCATTTTCCGAAGTGGACTCTTCAATTGGCCGATTCTTCCACCGAACCTTGATAGATACAATCTCCTTTAATATCAACTTGCGGACCTCTCTACCTAAAATAGCAACATGATCCTCCTCATAAGACAAATTATCATCAAGGAGAACTGAATCCGAACGAATAATATAGTTTCCATCCCCATGGTATTTTTTCAGCATAGACACATGAAATACCGGGTGCACTCCATAGAGTCGTGGAGGCAGTGCCAATTCATAAGCCACCTCCCCCACGCGCTTCAGAACTTCAAATGGACCAATATACCTCGGACTAAGCTTACCTCGCTTCCCAAACCGCATCACCCCTTTCATGGGTGAAAACTTCAGCAAGACTTGTTCACCCTCCATAAAATCCAAGTCCCTAACCTTTCGATCTGCATAGTCTTTCTGCCTGTTCTGAGCTGCTAGAAGCTTCTCTTGAATGAATTTTACTTTATCTAACGATTCCCTCAAGAGATCGGTACCCCATGGTCTCACCTCAAATGCAACAAACCAACCAATGGGAGACCTACATCTCCTCCCATACAGTGCCTCAAATGGGGCCATATTGATACTTGAGTGATAGCTATTATTGTATGAAAACTCTGCTAAGGGTAAGAAGTTATCCCAATGACCACCAAATTCTACCACACATGCACGAACCATATCCTCCTACACCTGAATCGTTCGCTCAGACGGACCATCGATCTGAGGGTGAAATGCAGTACTAAGATCCATCCTAGTACCTAATTAAGCATGCAATGTTCTCCAAAACATAGAAGTAAATTGCGTACCTCTATCTGATATTATGGAAAGTGGAACTCCATGCAATCGAACAATTTCTGAGATGTAGAGTTTGGCTAACTTCTCTGCATTGAAAGTCACCTTGACCGAAATGAAGTGAGCAGACTTAGTTAATCTGTCAACAATTACCCAAATAGAATCGAACTTACCCAATTTCTTGGGAAGACCAACCACAAAATCCATTGAAATTCTTTCTCATTTCCATTCAGGAATGGGCATTTTCTGAAGTGTTCCTCCGGGCCTCTGGTGTTCATACTTTACTTGTTGACAATTCGGGCAATGGGCAACAAAATCAACAATGTCACGATTCATCATACTCCACCAAAAATGTTGCTTTAGGTCACGATACATCTTGGTTGCACCAGGATGTATAGAATACCTTGAAATATGAGCCTCTGTAAGAATAGTGTAAATCAAATTATTAACACGGGGCACACATACCCTTCCCTTAATTCTCAAAACGCCTTCCTCATCAATTATTGCCTCTTTGGCCTCTCCTCGTAATACCGTATCTCGAATTCGGCTCAGCTTCTCATAAGTAAACTGTTTTCCTTTAATCCCGTCAAGAAAAGAAGATCTTGCCTCCACACAGGCCAAAAATCCTCCCTTCTCTCATACTTCCAGCCTCATAAAGTCATTTGCAAGAGTTTGAACCTCTCTAGCCAATGGGCGTCTAGAAAACTGTAAGTGGGCTAGACTTCCCATGCTCCCTTCCTTTCTACTTAAAGCATCTGCCACAACATTAGCTTTTCCTGGGTGATACAAAATAGTAATATCATAGTCCTTCAGTAGTTCCATCCACCTCCTCTGCCTCAAATTAAAATCCTTCTGAGTAAAGACATACTGTAAACTACGATGATCTGTATAGACTTCACACTTGACTCCATATAGGTAATGTCTCCATTGCTTTAATGAAAACACAACTGCCGCCAACTCCAAATCATGGGTCGGAAGTTGCGTTCATGCACTTTTAATTGCCTCAAAGCTTAAGAAATTACATTCCTCTCTTGCATTAAGACTGCACCCAAACAAGAATAAGATGCATCACAGTAAACAATGAAATTCTTACCTTCCACTTGCAAGGTAAGAATTGGTGCAGTAGTCAACAAGGTCTTGAGGCTCTGGAAGCTTTCTTCACATTCGTCCGACCATACAAATGGAACATTCTGCTTGGTCAAATTTGTCAATTGGGAAGCAACAGAAGAAAATCCCTTGACAAATCGACGGTAGTAGCTAGCTAAACCAACAAAGCTCCTTACCTCTGTAACATTAGTAGGTCTTACCAAACTCTTCACTGCTTCAATCTTAGATGTATCCACCATCACTCCATCCTTAGAAACCACGTGCCCAAAGAATAACACTCCGATCCCCTAATACTACCGGGTCGGAACATGACACTCCGATCCCTTAATGCTACCGTGTCGGAACGTGACACACCGATCCCCTAATACTACCGTGTTGGAACGTGACTCTCTGATCCCCTAATGCTACCGTGTCAGAACGTGACACTCCGATCCCCTAATACTATCGTGTCGGAACGTGACACTCCGATCCCCTAATACTACCGTGTCGGAACGTGACACTCTGATCCCCTAATGCTACCGTGTCGGAACATGACACTCCGATCCATTTATCTCATTATTTTAGTTCATCAAGCCTTCTTTATGTCAAGGTGTCATCTTAATAGAGAGGATTTAAGATTGATATTCAACAGTTTCATCATTCTGACCACAACAATTACACAATCACAACATACAAACACACAATCAAGCATATAGAAGACTTTACAATACCACCAAATACATATCGATCACTATTTAGAGCTTATCTATCACATAGAAATAAACCATAACCTACCTCCACCGAAGAATCGTGATCAAGCAAGCTACCTTCCCAATGACTTTGCTTTCCTCTTCGTTCTCTCTTTCTCGCTCGTTCTCCTTCTCTGTTCTTTTTATTTTTCTTCTCCAGATTCTTTTTATTTTACCCTAATTATCATATAATAAATTATAAAAGATGATAAAAGTAACCCACTATTTATTCCTCATCGTCTTCTTTAAACCCCAAGTAAATAGATTATTAAACTTACCCCACTAATTCCATAATTATAATAATGAATAGTCCAAAACACCCCTTTAAAAGTTTTAGCAGAAATCCGACCCAGTCGGGGTTACGCAGCTTGTGACGGTCTGTCGTGTCTACGATAGTCCGTGCTGCAGTTCCGTCACGGAGTTCAGAGAGTCGCTCCCAGTACCCAGATTTTCAGAGTTGAAGTGTTTTGGAACGGGGACGCTCGACGGACCGTCGTGCGTGTGACGGTTCGTCCTACCTGCCGTCGAGGGTAATGAAGAGAGCCACAGAAGAAATTACCCAAGTACGAGACGACGAAGTCCATCACGGTCCGTCATGAGCATGACGGTACGTCGCGTGATCCGTCGACCCAGTCAATTTTTATCAAAAATAGTTCTACTGCTCGAACCGACTAAATAGGTCGTTACAGTTTTCCAAGACGTTTTAACTTTTCTGAAAGATTGTAACTTTGTAAAGAGTTGTGACAATTCAAAAAGATTGTAACTTGTATGATAAGGCTCAATAAGGACTTGTTCATACTTTCCTTTGTTGGCTATAATACAGAGGATCTGTCACATTATTAAACCACAAATTTCTATGATTTCTAATCGTCTTATTTTTAACACCCAATTTAGTCCATAATTTATATTTCATACTATATTTTTTTAAACAACTTTCTGGAACATTAATCTGATTTATAGTTTATTTCAAATATGTTTTTTAAGTATTAATCCAAAGTAGTAGTCGTAATACTACAAAATATTCAATTCCATATGTATTTATTTTATGAAAAATATTATAAGTAGACTCCATTTCACATTGAATGATTGTGACTTTTTCGAATAATTGAGAGTTAAAATAGTTGTAACTTTTCTGAAGGATTGTTATGATTCCGTATCAGCGAAACTTTATAACATTTTTGAGATATGATTAATACAACAAAATTTCAACTTCCAATATATTAAAAGGTACAAGTACTTTATAAAGTTGCAGCGAAATTTAGTCTCTCTTTTTAGTCTAGCTTCTTCAATTCGAATTCAATCAAGAATGCTTAAAAAATATATCAAAAAACACAAAATTAATTCAATACATATTTATAAAAGATAACTATCACATACGGAGATCACCCCCTAAATGTAACCGCCGTTGTCATCCTCGGGGAACACTGAGACTAGCCTCTTAGATGATATAATTACATTCATAGTCTAAAATGTAGAAAATTTAAGAATTCTCGATATCTATCTCGAGGTTTACGTATATCTCTTGCCTAAACATAAATATATTCGTATCGAGTATACATAGACCCTTCATATAAGAACATTACATAGTCTTCTAATTTTATTGTACATAGATATATAAGATACTTAACATAGTCATAAAAGAGTTTCTCATCTCATAACTATCTAAACAAGTGTGTATCAATTGGTCATATCTCATACATCAATGTGATAAAAACACATAAAGGCTCTACATCTTTAGTAGTCAAATGAAAAGGAAAGAACTAGAAGTCTTAAAACAAGAACAACATTCAAAATCTTGATAGTGGCATTGCCCTCGGAAAGTGAGGACCTTCCCAACCTGGATGAGTGAGAATTCAAATTCTTCCTTCAAAATCATCTCAAAATCCCTTCAACGACCGGAATCTAAAATGTTGGGGAAAAAAAGAAGAAAATGGGGTTAGCATATTACATCTACTAAGTATGAGACTATATGCACATACATCATAAAATGATGCTAGAAAGGGGAATTTCATTAAAGCATGATATTTTACATTTGAAAAGCCTTATGCACATTAAAGAACCAATACAATTCATTAATTTATATTCGTTAAGTGAAGATCATGTACATCGCAAGACCAACCATACTAAATCTTTCAAAGTAAATCATGCATACCGACATACTTGAACATATAATCAAGACCACTCTATAATCAAGCATAACCTCAACAAGAATGATAATGAGTTCATTACGACCTAGCAAAAGCAAGACTACTCATGAACCCTCATTAACTACACTAGTTCAATGAATAGACAAATCCCCATAACCTTACCCAATTAGAGTAAACCCCACAACAACATAACCAATGTCCAACTTAACATATCATATCATTAAGAGTACATAGCATCATACTTTAGCAATGTAGACCAAACATGTATTCACGAGTAAATTCATCATCATAAGATACCAATAACATGTAAGATCATTACATACATCTCATTAAATTTATAAGATTATACATTCTTAAGAACATCCTCCAAATATTCCCTTCAAGGCTAACAAGTGCAATGTATAGGTAGAGTCTCATACCCCTACCTAGACTAAGCTAAACCCCTTAAGTAATCCTAGTTAGAGTTCATTCATTACTTAGTTTTTCCTTTTTGGAACAACTTGCCTTAAACGACATAGACCAAATGAGCTAATGTGGAATTCGGTGTCGTGGAACCTACATCGAAAAAAAAGGCGGACTGCTTGCTAAGGTAGTACCAAAACATGAACATAGAAACTTAGTGAATCCACTAGCTAGTATTCCTATGGGGGCATCATAGTTCCAATAATAAGAGATATATTTGGGACCCTCGTAATGCTACATGAATTATAGTCTACAATCTCATGAGTACATTAGTGATCCTACCTTCCCTATGTGGGAAGGTACACTCATCACTCTAGTTCACTCGGTGCTAAGCTATATTCCCTTTTTAAAATGTCTTTAGTACCTTTAGTAATCATCATAACTAAATGTAGGACATAAGTTCTATCTCTGTCACATCCGGGGTGCATCCCGTAGAAGTAACATGGCCCACTTGATCTCTCGGAGGTCTTATACAAGATATAGTTATCATTCATCACATTGTCACAGTAAATTTAGCGGAAAATTTAAAAATTTTCATAGCACATCATTTGCTAGAAATATCACTTTATATGTATATATAAAAAAACATAAGTCATAATACATATTTAGACCTTAACTATCTTTTCCATCCTAGACCCAACATGATAAGAGTACATTAATTACAACGCCCTTAAAACATATTACAGAAATATCATACTAAAGAAGTTTACAGTAAACTAGACATTAGGACATCCTTGGATTGAAGGAATCCTTTC
This sequence comes from Solanum neorickii, assembly GCA_027704865.1. Lineage (NCBI taxonomy): Eukaryota > Viridiplantae > Streptophyta > Magnoliopsida > Solanales > Solanaceae > Solanum > Solanum neorickii. The sequence continues at coordinate 7,621,789 of JAKWJC010000370.1, forward strand.
CTTAAGCTTGGAAATCACATATCAAGCTCCTCAATCAAATAGATATCCTTTAAGCATACACAACCAACACTTCGTGTAAAATGGTATAGGAGAATAATGTTATTACAAGAATGCACTATGTATGGAAACCATGCAAAAACATGCATTAAAAAGGACATTTTACTTGAAATCCATACATGATGCCTTTTTGTTAAATATTTATAAAACCTTGATAAAATAGCACTTATGTCACTTACATACTTCACATTGACATATTCAAGGGCCAAACGTCATATAAAATCACATATAGAATTTAAGACACTTTTAGGGTTACTTTACAGTAAGCTATCTTTTCTTTTACTCATTATCCTCCCAAGTAACCCTCTAGTGATCCTTGATGCAATGCATCACCTTAGGGCAACAAATAAAGCATACATACAATCTACATAATCCAGCACATACCATTATAGAAACATAATATATCATACACACATTTAAATTAATACTCTATTGATTTATAGTACGTTACATAAACTTGCACATCTATTCACTACGCTTTACATAAATCATTTTAAGACCTTACTCATGAACCCAATATAAGTCTACTATTTCAATGTACATGTGAAGTCCCATAACCCCACACATACTTATTAAACCTATCATGAGACTATTAGCCTTAACACTCTATTTCATACACCAACAAGTAAGTCAAGACAACTTCATTCATATAAAGCAAAACCTTCATCATCTAGTAAATAAGACCATCATTATGCATATCATCACATCATGTAGACACCAATACATTGTCATGCAAGAGAACCATAACATATGCACATACATTAGACCACCTTCATAGAACTCTCTTACAGAGATACTTGTGCAATGTCGACATGAGTTCATTACTTCCACCTATCCTAAGTATCTTCTATAAGGTTATTCTAGTTAGGTTCCGCAGTCAACTACTTCCATTGTCTATTTTACTTTAGGAAAACTATATCCTTAACCGACACTAAGACCATGGATGATAAACATAGAATTTGGTGTTGTAGAGCCTTACACCAAAGGAAGGTGTTCTCACCTAGCCAAGGTAGAAACTAACATATATCCTAGCATACCAAGTGAATTCACTTGTTAGATCCTATGTAGCAAGCATAGTTTATGGAAGTAAGAGATATACATGACCCTTTATATGCTAATTAGCATTGGAGCATCATCTCATGAGAAAATATGGGTGAACCTTCCTGAAAGGGAAGCCACCATCTCATGTTGATCAAAAAGTGAATATATATATATATATATATATATATATATATATATATATGTATGTATATTTATTTTGTATCATCGGCGATGAAATACTTAAAATAAGAGGACTAAATGCATGTTTTTACTACCTCTGTTGGCTTTAAATAGAAGAGTTCCCTTACATTTTTATAGTACGCATTTTCAAAGTTTTTCATTCTTCTTCATCTTCTTCTTAAAACACTAATTTTATTACATGTTTTAAATTTATCCATACTATACTATAATATAAAAAATACATTAAAATAAAAAATCTTTTCACGTTGAAGGGTTTTACTTTTACAAAGAGTTACGACTTTTTTGAAAGGTTGTTATTTTTCCAAGGAGTTGTGACTTTTTCAATGAGTTGTTACTTTTCTAAAGAATGTGACATATGATATGAGACAATAAGCACTTGTTCAGACTACTCTTTATTGGCTATATATAGGGGATCTTTCATATTTTTATACCACAAATTTATATGTTTTCTAATCTTCTTCTTTTTAACACACAATTTAGTAAATGTTTTATATTTCAAACTATATTTTTGTAAACAACTATATAGACCATTGGTCCAAATTGTTTATAATTTCAAATAATCTAGATGAGTACTAATACCAAAAGTTTTAGCCCAGATTCAAAATATTTCATATCATATTTTTGTTTAAGTAATAAAAAATAGACACATTTTCACATTGAATGCTTGTGACTTTTCCAATTGATTGTGAATTATTCAAGTGATTTTAGATTTTCAAAAGAATTGTATGTTTTTCAAATGATATTAAAAAGGTACAAGTACCTTATAAGGTTGCAGCAAAAATCATTATCGCACTTTGTTGTTTGTTTCTCAGTTATGATTACATCAAGAATGGGTAATAAGTTTTCATAACACAAAAGATAAAATTAATTCAATAAAAATTCATAAAATTTAAAAGTTTAAAGATCATTGTAGAAAACACTAACCTAAGTGTCAAACATATTAATGACAGAAGGAAAAATCCCACAAAAGGAAGTATGTATAAACCACAAAATTGTCATGATTGTGATTAATTGCTTAAGAATCTACTAGTTGAAATGTTTTTCTTTTGACATGTTAAACGAAGGAATAAACATAAAGAAATTGTATTTTTTTTATTTAGTTTTTTTGTGAAGATCCAGAGTAGACCATCAAGGTGTTGGCGCCGTTCCACAGAAATTAGAGACGAAATTTGTGATGAACAAGAATATACAACAATGCGTATGATTTGTCTAATTTGTATCGGTAGTTCTTGAATAGACGCAACTGAAGGAACATATTAATAATTTTGAGGGATACAAGAGTTGAAAAAACGAGTTTAAAGGTTAAAACAAAATAGAGGTAGAAAATCATTAATAAGAAGGAAATATAAAAGTAAATTTCTAAATTCTAGGAAGTTATATCATGCACACACACACACACAGACACACACACACACACACACACACAGACACACAGACACACATACACACACACACACACACACGCACACGCACACGCACACGCACACGCACACGCACACGCACACACACAAGCACACACACACACACACACACACATATATATATATATACATATATATATATATATATATATAATGTATATATATATATATATAATGTATCGGCAGTGAAAGACTTTAAATAAAAGGACTTGCTGAAACATCACTTAATTAAAATCATTTATTCTTCACATTTATTTAATGAAAGAACAAAACACGTGCTTTTGAGTTTGTGTTAAATTTATCAAGTACACAAGTAGTTTAATAAGATACATAAGATTTTTTTGTGTATGTGGACACCTTGTATAAGGGAAAACACTCGAAATTGACGAATTAAATGTTTATATTTATTTTTGAACAGATAAATTTTAAAGAAAATCTTATTCTCTTTTAATGGAATCATTATCTATGGATTCACGTCTAAGATAATGAAAAAGTTGGAGTGTAAAACGAACAATAAATAATAAAATGTATTAAGAGTTAGAATTAAATCTTTTTTGTTGTAGGACTAAAAAACTATTACAATTCATCTTTGTATTATAAAATGAAATATTTTTTAGAGAGTAGTTAGTTGAGTATCAACTAATCATCAATAATCTTATTTAGGTACTTCACCAGCGCCAGTGATTTATTCAGTTTCCAGAGATTTATACTCTCGGTGTTCACAGTTCATCTATTAACAATTCTTCCATTGAGGAAACCTCTGTACCACTACTTGTATATATAATCGGAACACCATTACCTTATGAGATAAGGATTCATTTACACTTGTTTCTTAGACTCAACAACATTTCATAAATATAATATAATAAATTGTTGGCTAATTTAGATAACTTCCCAATGTTTTCCTTATTTCGAACTATAGTTTGGCAAGCCAATCTCCATGAATCAAGTTTCTGCATGCACATAAATGAAAATTTAATGAGCAACTTTGTACAATATGTATCTTCAAAACAAAAAAGAGTTTTTACTCATAATCATAATACAATGTGGCAAGGGTTGCTGAAGAAAAGTTAAAAGAAGAAGCCCATACCTTCTTTACGTACCGGAGTTCTGTATTTTTACTCTCATTCACTACCTCCTTTCCTTGTATAATCTGTGTAACATGAAATAAATTTGGGGAACAAATATGGGAAGTTAATATATGTAAGAATAATAAGTGTAGCCACCTATCTAAGTTCACTACCAACCATTCATTAGATACGTCAAATTTTGATGTACATACCAATTTTATTCTAACATCTAATTAAAATGTGTTGCACTATATATCTACGTTGTAAGAGAAAAGACATAAAATTCTAAAATTTGATTAAAATGTGTTTATATAACTATGCAATCAGTGAACTTTCATGAATGTATGTCAAAATCTCTATCAAGCTAATAGAACTGTCTTGCTAGAGTTTATAGCCTGAAAGTTGTGGATACCTCCCATTTAAAATTCCTAGTTCTAGTCCATTCGAGATATTTACTGAACAACTTTGATCATAAATCTTCGACTTGAATGTTTGGAGTTGTTGGGAGTCGCTACTCATTGTACCAACTTCTTTGAGAAGAACAGAGACTTTAATGGAAGTTATATATATATATATATATATATATACATATATATATATATATATATATATAAATGGTGTTTATTGTTGTAGTTGCAGTATGTGGTAGTTGTAACTCTAAGAAAAACTATGGTTTATGTAGGTTAACACAAATTAATGAAGTTGTGTAAAATGGTCGCTATATTGATATCAACTGTTAATGCATTTCATATTTCAATGTCTAGTGAAAAGAAAAAAGAATTTAAGATTATGTCTGATTACTAACAACAGACTTATACCTCCATAATACAGGTACCACAACTTCCATCGCCTCCACAATTCATCACCTTTCCCTGCATGACAAAAGGTAGACACATTACTATTCAAGATAAAAAACAAGTGCAACAATAAAACATACAGATTGATCTATTCAAATATATTTTAGATAAAGCATCTGTGCATTCATTTAAAAGATGTTTATTAGTAATTGTTGAGTCCTATTGTAAAATGAACAAAGCTTGTAACAAATGAAATACAATTTCAATCACCTAATTGTTAACACAAAGTTCATTACTTTCTACATCATACTAGTCTATATCTATCGATTGAAAAAAGACAATTCTAACTGATAGAAATTTTGTTGAATACCTGAATAGTTACTCAACTTTGATTTTTGTTTGAATAGTTAGTTATCTCAATTCTCTTAGTTAGCTTTCCGACTTCCCTTGTAATTTTAGTAAGATATACAATTATGATTAGCTAGAACCTAGCAGCTCTATATATTTTTAGGAAAATAATATATTTAAAATTGTTAAAACTATAGAATAAGAAGGAAGTAGAGAGAACAGAAGACTCATTATTTCACTTCATAATCAACGTCAGGACATTGAGGAAATCCTTATGCCCAAGGCGTGCTTTATACCTTTGTATCATTTTCTCATTATTATCCGCACAAAAATCCGTTTGCAACCATAAAATTTGATACCATTAGGTTTTTGAACTGTAAGTCCAAAAACATCACGCTTGGCAAGTGAATTCAACTATGATTGAATGCTTCTTTCCTTTTTGGCCAATCATTTCTTTGTCGACATTTTATAACAGATTGAATTTCAAGATCCTCATTATCTTGCATGCTATTTGTTGAAACATTATATACAAAACAAAATAAACCACTATTTCTGATTGATTGAGACTTGTTTAAACATCTCATAAATTTATGGATATTTCATTATTGTAACACTCCAAAAAGTCAAGACCTAAGTTAGAGCCTCACAAGTTGATCTAAGGTTGATAATACTATTTTAAGACATAAATTAATGTTTACAAGTCATCCAAGAAGTTTTATATCCAAGACGTTAAGGAAGCCCATGACGTCCAGAAACTACAAAAAAAAAAACTAGTTGACGTTCCTACGATAGGAGGAAGGATTGGGAGGGTCAAATGAAGTCTAAAAGTTGTAATAGACATTGTATAGTTAAAATGTAGTACTAACTAAACGTCCAATAACTACTCCCCAAGGACCACCCAAAGGGTCCTTGAGGAGGACCCCAACATGGGTAGGCAGGCTGCCAAAACAGTTTTAGGGAAGCCAAGATTTGGCAGTCACTGCGCGACGCGCAACTGACACGCAACGTGGAAACATTTTCCTCGCGACGCGTGCTCGCCACAAGGCCTACTGCCTCAACCCGTATTTTAAAAATAAAATATGGAACTTGGCTCACAACGCGGGGCCACTTTCAAGATTTGTTGAAATCATATTTTATGAATTTTGACTTCACAAAAAGATTCATTTATGTAAAGTGTATTTTCATAACTTAGGAGGTTATAATAGATAGACTAAGGGTCAGTTTTAAATCATTTTTCACTTACCTAAATTAAATTCCAATAACACAACCCAAAAACTCTCATTTATCTCTACCTTCTCTCTCCCTAAATTCTCCATTGAAGGAAGAGCAAAGTTTGAATAAGAAGAAAAATTTCTCAAGTATTTTCTTTAAATTTTGTATATTACTCTTCATTAGGGTATGTTTCTTCTCTCTTGAGATTCCTTTCTCAAAGAGGTTCTTTCAAAGCAGATTTCTAAATTACCCAATTCCATGGTGTTTTCCAACTCTATTGGCTTTTCTTGTAAACTTCAAATTGATGATCAATAGTGATTTCCTATGACTAATTAAGTGTATATTTTTGGTTAATTGATGTTACTTGATGCAATTTCATGTAGATCATGCCCCTTTCTCCAAATTCCCCAAATCTATGATCTTTCTTATGAATTGATGGGGATTGAAAAATATATTGATCGTTAGACTTGTTTTATCTATTTTAATTTGTTCATGGACTGCCTACGGTAATATATTGTTGGGGTTGGATCTATTTTTTTAAGAATTAATTATGAACCCTATTCCCCTAATCCTAGGTTATGAATTAAAGATAACTTGGATAGTAATGAACAATTGACCTAAATATTATGTTAATTACTGTTGTATGATGATATAACACTGTTATTTGGTTGAATTGTGTGGCTGATAGTATAACCATGGATTATGGATTGTGAAGGAGATTGAATAAGTCTTTATGCTCTTAAACTTTACTTCAATTATGATTACTTGTGTTTAGTTATGAAGTTATATTAAAGTACACCTTATGATGAGATTGATTAGGGTTGGTATGATATTGAATCGAAATGTATTGACTATTGTTTGGCTAAGCTGTATATGTTATTAGGATAGTTATAACTTACTAATATTCCTTATCATGATTTGATTATGTAAATGTGCTAACCTTACATGTAAGAATTGTAATCAAAGGAAAATACCCATGCAATTCTTATTGAGTTATGATGATGATTATAATATAAGGGATAGACCCTATGACATAAACTAATCTATGAATATTAATGAAGTCTTAAAGACATTTCAAAAGGAAATCTAGCTTATCACCGAGTGAACTTGTAGATAAGGGGTGGAGCCTTCACAAGGAGGGAGGGAAGGGTTAACCATAGTCGTCGTAGGATGGATAGCCTTATCATCCAAAAAGGGCATAGAGTGATGTTTCCGTGACATCTCTCAAGCTCTATTAACTATGTTTCAACCATCGGAATACTATCTAGTTGATCCACCTAGATACTATGTTCATGTTTTGTCCTACTTTGTCCAGTAGACCGCCTTCCATCAGTGTAAGGTTTTACATCACTTGATTCCACACATAGCTCTTGTGGTAAATGTTGGTTAAGACAATTATTCCCGAATGTAAAATGAAGTAAGGAAGTAAACACTAACTATGATGACTTAAGAGGTGTGACTTAGCCTAGGTAGGGGTGTTGGAATCTACCTATGCCTCACACTAGTTTTTTTTGAGGGAAGCCTTAGGAGGTTGTTATTATATTCTATAAGGTATATGTTATGTATGTAAGTGACTCTTACATGTTAATAACACTACGTGATATGAGCTTTACTTATGAACATGTGGTTGATCTCTATTGCTAAAGTATGATGATGTTATCTCTTAATGATATGGTATGTTAATTTGGGCATTTCTTAGAGTTCTTATTGAGTATACTTCACCGAGTAAGGTTATGGGGCTTTGCTTAGTCATTGAACTAGTTGACTTATTGAGGGCTCATGAGTAATTTTATTGCTTTGGTTATGACATACTGAAATCTTATCTATGCTTGTTGATGTTATAACTTGATGATAGAGGTGTCCTGATTATGTGCTCAATTGTGTTGTATATTGTCTTGACTTAAGAGTTTTGTGTTCATTGTATTATATGAGTTCTTGCATATGCATAATGCTTTTAAAAGTAAAATAGCATGCTTTAATGAAATATCCTTTTTAGCACAATTTCACTTGTTTTATGTACATATTCTCATACTTAGTACAAGTGTGTACTAACCCATCATTTATGTTTACTACAAATGTAGGATCCGGCCGTTGAGCTTATAGAAGGCCTTTGAAGACTACTTGGATATTCCCCAAAAGCTTTGTAGGTCCTTACTTTTCGATGACAATACCATTATCAGACTATTAATGTTGTCCTAGTATAAGACTTTTAGTTCTCTCCTTTTCATTTCGAGATGATTTTTGTATAACCTATATGAGGCTCCTTGTTGTATTGATGTATGGGTTAAACAAAATTGTTGAATTCGTTATTAGATGGTTTAATATGAGACATATTATAGACTTCTAATGAGATTATGTTTCTATACTATGCATATGAAATAAGAGTATGTAATCTTCTTATACAAAGGGTCTATGTATACTCGATAAATATATATTGTGTGTAAGCGAGAGGTCTAAGTAAATCTCAATGCAGAAATAATTGAAAAGTATTAAATTTTTCACCTTTTTAACCTATGAATGTCATGATGAATGCCAAAAGGATAGTCATAGTCTTCTTCGAGGACGACAACGCCAATAATGTGTAGGGGGTGATGTGAAAAACTTTGTATCAGATCATGAGGTTGAATACTTTTAGGATTGATGTTTCATTAAACCACGTCTATGTAGATTCTTATTCATAATTGTGAAGCGTGCCACACTTATGAATGAGAGATTATGTGATGCTTAGGAAACTCTCATCTTTTTGTAATCCTATGATGTGCCTCTAAGGTCTACTTGATGTGTGCTTTCACCTAAAACTTGTATGGTGGTTATACGTACGAATACCCAAAGATCAGCCATAAGAAGGGATGAGGAAGGCATCACTAATGCGGGAGCACAAGACAACCAAGTGCCTCCACTTGAAGAATTTTGTTATGGATGATCAAGTTCCAGTTACTCCTCATCCTATGGCGGATGGGATATAAGGGAATCTTTTCACCAAATGGACCAAGTCATTACAACCCAAGCAGAAGCCATCACTAATAAAGTACAAGCTATGACAGCCCAAGCTAATGCGGAGGTGGTACCCCAAGGAAACCAACAATTTAGCACTATGGCCTCCCGTTTGAGGAATTTAACTAGGATGAATCCTCCAACTTTCTATGGGTCCAATGTTGAGGAAGATCCCCAAGTGTTCATTGACGAAACCTACAAGATTCTCTATGATATGGGGTTGACTACTATTCAGAACGCCGAGTTATGCACCTACCAACTCAAATAATGGCCCCAACTTGCTACGTCGAATGGAGAGACAATAGGCCTTTAAGGGTTGGACAGGTGACATGGGAGATTTTCAAGAATGCTTTTCTTGATACATTCGTTTCTAGGAAGAAAAGGGAAGTCAATGTTGAAGAATTCATCAACCTTCGTCAAGGAGGTATGAGTTTATTTGACTACTCTTTGAAATTTACTAAATTGTCAAGGTATGCTCCTTCTTTGGTTTCGACCCTAAAGATGATATGAGCCTCTTTGTGACAAGAGTTTTAGATGACTGGAAAGAAAAATGTCATTCGGCTATGCTACATGATAATGTGAACATTTCGCATCTCATGGCTCATGCTTAACAAGTGGAATTGACTTGGGTGAAGAGGAAGAGAAGGGATGTAAATAGGGGAAAGTCTTTTGATGGTGGTTCTTCAAAGGGTAGGCTTGATATCCAAGATAATCCTAGGTTCAAAACGAGGTTCTCCATTCAAGTTCATTCAAAGTTCCCTAAGGATCGTGATGATGGGGTGTCTAACCCTAAGTCTTAAAAGGGAAGGGATACTAGTTAACTAAGTAAGGGAAGGGATACTAGTTAACTAAGTAAGAAGCCAACTTTTGGAAGGTGTGGCAAGAAGCATTATGGTGATTGCCTCATTGGGACGAACAATTGTTTTAGTTGTGGTAAAAATAGGTTTAAAGTTAGAGATTGCCAAAATTTAAAGGGGCAATACAAGGGGAGTGGACAAAAAAGTGGTTCTAATGTTGATACTCCAAAGAAAAATTGCTTTCATGCTTTCCGATCTAGAGGTGAGCAAGAGACTTTTCTCGATGTGGTGACCGGTATGTTGTAAGTTTCTATTGATGTATATGTTTTACTTTATCATTGTGCTAATTTTTCATTTGTAACTCTTCTAGTAGCTAGAAAGTTTGACATTTTGCCTAATATCTTGAATGAACCTTTTATGGTGACTACCCCGTGGGTGAGTCGGTTGTTGCTAAGAGAGTATATAGAAATTGTCCTTTATTTTTGCCCAATATATTTACTCATGTGGAGTTAGTAGAACTTGATATGGTTAATATTGTTATTTTGGGTATGGAATGATTTCATGATTGTTTAGCTTCCATAGATTGTAGAACAAAGATGGTGAAGTTTAACTTTAAAAATGAACCCGTTATAGAGTTGAAGGGGAGAAATTCTATTCCTCGAGGTTGTATCATTTCTTATATGAAAGCTTGTAAGATGATCTCAAAAGGGTGTTTATGCAATATTGGGAGAGTCAAAGATCTACACTCAGAGATTCTTTCGATTGATTCAGTCCTCGTAGTTAGGGAATCTGTAGAGGTATTTTCTTATTATCTTCCCAGTATTCCTCTCGGACGGGAAATTGATTTTGGTATCGACTTGCAACCGGATACAAATCACATTCAATTCCTTCCTATCAGATGGCTCCGGCCGAATTGTAAGAGTTGAAGCTTCAACTCAAAGATTTACTCGACAAGGGCTTTATTCGGCTTAGTATTTCTCCATGGGGTGCTCAAGTATTATTTGTGAAAATGAAGGATGGGTCCCTTATAATGTGCATCGATTACCGTTAACTCAACAAGTAACAATCAATAACAAGTATCCTCTCCCTTGGATTGATGATTTATTTGATCATCTCCAAGGTGCGAGTTACTTTTCAAATATTTACTTGATATCGGGATATCACCAACTTAGGGTGAGAGATGAAGATATACGCAAGATGACATTTCAAACAAGATATTGTCACTATCAGTTCTTAGTGATGTCCTTTGGTATCACGAATGATATGTCGGCCTTTATGGACCTAATGAATAGGGTTTTTTTGAAGTTACCTAGATTCATTTGTCATTGTCTTCATTGACGAAATCTTTGTTTGTTTGAAAAATAGGGGTAATCATATGGATCATTTGAGAGTTGTTTTACAAGTTCTTACGGAATACCAAGTAAAGTAAATGTGAGTTTTGCCTGAGGTCGGTAGCGTTTCTTGTTAATATTATTTCAAGCAAAGGTGTTGAAGTTGATCCAAGAAAGACCGAAGCGTGAAAAATTGTCCAAGACCTTTGGATCCTACGGATATTAGGAGTTTCTTAGGCCTAGCCGGTTATTTTAGAAGGTTTGTTGACGGCTTTTCATACATTTCTTCCCCTTTCACATACTTGACTCAAAAGAATGTGAAATTTGATTGGTTAGAGGCATATGATAAGAGCTTCCAAATGTTGAAGGATGCTTACTTCCGCTTCGGTATTGACCCTATTAGAGGGTACTAAGGGTTTTTTGGTATATTGTGATGCATCCATCGGGTTGAGGTGTGTTCTTATGCAACATGACAGAGTTATAGCCTATGCTTCTAGGCAAATCAAAGTTCATGAGAAGAATTATCCGACTCATGACCTTGAGTTGGCGGCCGTGGTATTTACCTTGAAAATATGGAGGCATCATCTCTATGGGCTTCATGTTGATGTGTATAACACACCATAAAAGTATTCAATATGTATTCACCCAAAAAGAGTTTAATCTCCGGCAATGGACATAGTTAGAGTTGTTGAAAGACGATGACACGAGTGTTCTTTATAACCCCTAGCAAGGCTAATGTTGTATCGTATGCTCTAAGTCAATTTTCTATGGGAAGTGTCGCTCATGTGAATGAAGCCAAGAGAAACCTACTGAAAGATGTTCATAGCTTGGCTTGTTTAGGGGTTCGAATTGAAGATTCTCCAAATGGTGGTGTAGTGGTACATCATAGCTCCGAGTCGTCTTTTATGGTTGAGGTGAACTCTAAATAACACCTTGATCCATTATTGATGGAGTTGAAAGAATTGGTTTTTTGAAAGATTAATGAGTTATTTTCCCAAGGGAGAGGGGGTATTCTTAGGTATCAAGGGAGATTGTATGTGCCTAATGTGGATGATTGGAGGAGTAGGATCCTTGAGGAAGCTCATGGATCCCGTTTCTCTTTTCATCCGGGTTCTATAAAGATTTACCATGATCTTAGAGAGGTGTTTTGGTGGGATGTCCTAAAAAGGGATATTGCGGAGTTTTTGCAAAGTGTTCGACTTGCCAACAAGTGAAGGCCTAGGAACAAAAGCCGAATGGTTTACTAGTAGAAATCCAAATTCCTACTTGGATGTGGGAAACTGTTCACATGGATTTTGTAGTTGGGTTGCCTCAAACTCGAAAGTAATATGACTTTATATGGGTGGTAGTGGATAGAATGACCAAATCCGCTCACTTTATTCCCATTAAGTCTACTTATTCGGCGGAAGATTATGCAAGGATCTATATTGGCATGATACTGAGTCTTCATGGGGTTCCATTGTCCATCGTATTGAACAGAGGTTCTCAATTTACATCTAGGTTTTGAAGGTCTTTACAAAGAGGTTTGGGTACTAAAGTGAAATTAATCACCGATTTTCATCCTTAAACGGATGGTCAAATGGAAGTTACTATTCAATCTCTTAAAGATATTAATAGAGCTTGTGTCATTGCCTTTAAGGGAAATTGGTATGAGCATTTACCTTTGCTGGAGTTCTCATATAACAATAGTTTTCATTCATCCATATATATGGCTCCTTTAGAAGCATTGTATGTAAGGAGGTGTAGATCTCCTATTGGGTGGATTGAGGTTGGGGGTTCTTCATTTCTTGGTCTTAATTTGTGTTTTATGAGTTTGGATAAAGTTCATATCATAAGGATCCGATTGCAAACACCCTATAGTTGGTAAAAGTCTTATGCCGATAACACGTGAAGGGATTTAGAGTTTGATGAAGGTGATAAACTATACTTCAAAAAATTTTCTATAAAAAGGGTGGTTGGGTTTGGAAAGAAAGGGAAGTTGAGTCCTCATTATGTGGTCCCTATGAAATCTTTGAAAGGTTTGGCAAGGTTCTATATGATTTGAAACTCCCTATTGAACTATCTTTGGTTCAGCCTATTTTTCTTGTATCAATGCTTAAGAAGTGCATTGGTATTCTCGAGTGCATTCTTTCTGTTGAAGGTCTTTTTATGAAAACAAAAAACCTCTCTTATGATGACGTTCTGGTTGAAATCCTTGATCGTCAAGTAAAGAGGTTGGGGAACAAAGACGTGGCCTCTGTGAAAGTGTTACGGAGAAACGACCTAGTTGAGGGAGCAACATGGCAGACCGAGGCCGACATGAAGTCCTGTTATCCTAATCTCTTTCCTAATGAAGGTTAGTTGTTCTTACTAATAATGAAAATAATGAGTTGCTTTGTTGTGCATATTTATGTTAAGAAAGTTTTATTCTAAAATGTGTTTCATGGAAAAATTCTCTTTTGCTTGATATGCAGTATTTTTGTATTTGGTATGTTGTTGCCTTCATGAAATGATATTGAGTATAATTATATGTTGAAAAGGAAATTACTCATGTTATGACTTGAGCTCTTATGTGTGAACATTGATGATTTGGTTTACTTATGTAAATGTCATGATTATGTGTTGAATTGAGTGGTGAAATATTCTAAATCATGTTGATGTTGAATATTGTTTGTTGGGATTATAGTCTTGAGTCTATCCTTTCCTTTTAAAGAATTATTGTCATTCGAACAAGAATATTCCTAAGAGGGGATAATGTAACACTTCGAAAAGTCAAGACCTAAGTTAGAGCCTTACAAGTTGATCTAAGGTTGATAATACTTTTTTAAGACATAAATTAATGTTTAGAAGTCATCCAAAAAGTTTTACATCCAAGACTTCATGAAACATCCATAATATCCAGAAACTAGCTAAATTGATTTAGTTGACGTCCCTATGTTTGGTCGAAGTATTGGGAGAGTCAAATAAGTCTAAAACTTGTACAAATAATTTGGATAGGTAAAATGTAGTACAGTCCAAAGGTTCAAGAATGACTCACCAAGTACCACTCAAAGGATCCTTGAGGAGGACCCCAACATGGGTCGGCAGGCTGCCACAACAGTTTTGGGGCATCCTAGATTTGGAAGTCAATGCGCGACAGGCAGCTGTCGTAGCCAGGAAAATTTTGCCTCGCGATGCATGAACTCCATGAGGTCTACTGCATCAACCTATATTTAAAAAATAAAATATGTAACTAGCCTCGCGACACGAGGCCACTTACAAGATTCCTTGAAATCGTATTATATGCATTTTTACTTCACAAAAAGACCTATTTAAGTGAGCGGTGTATAAGACCTCCAAAATTGACTTAGGTAAAACTAGGGACTAATGTGTGTGACATGAAGTCTTGATGTCCTAAGATAGTTTAAAATGATTTTTGAGGCAGTGTCTCAAGATTTTGGTGAAGTTTGAAGTCAAACGTCAAGGGACGACCAAGACATTCGACGACTAAGCACCTATGCTTTTTGAGTGTTTTCATCTGCTTCTGTATGAGTAATTATTTTATGAGGTCCTTATATGGTGGATAATAGTGTTTAGAGTCCGCATGTTGAGTTTGGTATGAGTTGGAGGTCAAACATCGAAGAATGTCATGTGATGTTCGAAAGATAGCCTTTAGACATCCTTGTTAGTTTGGATGTGTTTTAGCATGTTGTGTGGCTTGTTTTATGTTGAAATTGTTTGGGAATGTTCTAAATACGTAGACGTTCATATTTATAGTTTTAACTTCTAGGTACGCCTCCACCAAGAACCCACAAGGGGCCCTAGAAGGAGGACCTCAGCTTGGAGCGCAACACTGTCATGTAGTGGCAATCAATCACCCCAATCGATGGCCAGTCGACCATACGACGGACTGTCGATGCGTGGCGTTGATGGATCCATGTAGTCTGCACGTTGAGGATCTGCAGAAGCAACAAATGGACCCCATCAACGGGGCGTTGTCTCAAGAATGGACCGTTAATGCTGGCGTCAATGGTGCTGCAATTTTCTGCCAACTTTCTTTGAAGACTTGGTGGATTTTAGGAAATTCACTGCAAGTCTTATAAAAAAGGAGGACGGTTATTTTAGGTGTTTATGGTGTTTTAAGAGTATAGAAGTCACGAAAATCTCATTTAAACCCTAGCATCTTGATCAAAACCCATTCCCTTCCAAAGTTTCTCCAAAAACCTCCATGAGAGCTAAAGGGGAATATGGAGCTTGAAGATGGATCCTCAATGGAATTTTTTCTTCAATTATCATTAGGTTCTTCTAATAAGGTATTTGATTTCTTCATATAAGGCTTGGTATCACCTTAGAGTCAATTTCAAAGATGATATTCAACGATTTCAAAAAGATGAAAAGTCCAATTTCTACTCTAAGTCTTGGGTTCTTGCATGAAATGTTTGCAAACATTAAGATATGATATTATTGATGTATAATTGATGTTTTCCAATGACATTATCCATGAGCCCTTGACATTCTCAAATCTCTCAATTTAACTAAAATATGGTTTATGTGATCATGATTTGATATTAATGAATTCATGTGTACATTCTCCATGAGCCCTTGTGAATTTGAACATATTCACTGTAATAGTAAAGTTAGTTCACTTTAACTTGGCATGAGTTTATTATAATGTTGCTAAAAATATGAATAAATGCTTAAATAATTTCTTATGTGTTCCTAAGGTGTTAAATGTTGTTCGTATGTTTATAGTATTGTGTTTTAATAAAAATTCATGGAAAACATGCTATTTACTGAATGTCCCTTTTTCATGGTTTTTGCAAGGCTTCCATCTTAGTGCATCTAATGTGCTAACCCTTTTTTTTCATTTTTGACTAAAGTATAGGGAATTAGAAGTCTTTATATGCCATGGAGGATGGATAAGTTTCTAAAGATTTGAGATGAAGTATTGATGACTCCTAATTCATTCGAGGACAATATCCACATGTCCCTTTATGTTTATTCTTTATTTTATGTCTTATATGGGCTTAGTCTCAATGTTGTATACTCCAAATTTTAGTTTGTTCCACGAGATGTATTAAAGGTTTGATGTTTTAATAAAAGTCTTTCGCTTGCGCATTGATTATGCAAATATATCTTCGTGAGTGAAGAAAGTTTTAAATTTTACTCATTTTAGAATGTTTATTATGCAATGAATGATACAAGTGGCTCATGTGAGACTTCTTGAAGTCTCATACCGTGTGGCGACGCAAGGATGATATAAATTCTATTGTGTACTTCTGGGTCGTTATAGGGTGTCTCATCTTAGAATGTTGATTATGCAATGAATGATACAAGTGGCTCATGTAAGACTTCTTGAAGTCTCATTTTTCGTGTAGCGACTCAAGGATGCTCTAACTTCTAGTGTATACTTGTGGGTCGTTATAGGGCGTTTTGGGTGATTCAGCGGGTGATCATATAATGCCTAAGGGTAAGTTTGAAGTCATTTTTCACTCCTCTAAATCAAATTTTAAAAACAAAACCTAAAATCTCTCATCTATCTCTACCTTCTCTCTCCAAAAAACATCCATTGAAGGAAGAACAAAGCTTGACGAAGAAGACCAATATCCCTAGGATTTCACATCAATATTGTGGATTATTCTTCATTGAGGAATGGGTTTTTCACTCATGGGATTCCTTTCCCCAAGAATTTCTTTCAAATTTGATTTCTAAATTAACCAATTCCATGGAGGGAAGGAAGGATTCACCATAGTCTTCGCGAGGTGGATAGCCTCATTGTCCAAAAAGAACATAGAGTGATGCTTCTATGATAGCTGTCAAGCTCCATAAACGATACCAATATGGGTGGAAGCAGAATTAAGAGTGAGAGAGAGATGTATATGAAAGGGATGATCTTATTATGAGGGAGAACCCTCTATTTATACAACCAAATTTACATGTATGGCCAATACAAATGGCCGACACTTACTTTTACACATGGCCAAATTATGTTTGGCCGACGTATAACGACAAAAAACTTTACATGACAGTGGCCTTTACTTTATTTATGGCCGACACGACTTTTTACATATGGCTTTCTTTTATATGGCCGAAGCAAAACAACAAAATACAATAATACTATTACAATAATATTATTATTACATAAATATCTTATTTTTTTAAATAAGTAATTTATCTCATTCTAGTTGTACCTCAGGGGTTATGTCATCACCTTGGTTACACTTAGAACATATATGGTCTGGATATTTATGACCAACTAACTTGCAATATCTTGTCATTAGTTCTTCAGAGATGAATCCTTGTTTTATTGCTCTAGTTGTTGGAGTAGCTTCTGGTTTTAATAAGGACAAAATCCATTTCTGGACTTCCTCCATATTTGCTTGCCTTATCTCTCGCGAATTGGCATATATCATTAAATGGTCTCTTGAATAATAACTCCATATGACATTTCCTTGTAAATAGTTATTAGCTAACTCCTATATGATAGTTGATAACCCAATTATTCTTTTGTTTGCATAAAAACTGGGTATCTCAACTTTTGGTATCTCTGGCTGTTGCCCTATGTCTTCTGGTATTATCATCTCTCGTGTTAATCAAATTTTTACTATTTGGATCATTAATTTTATCTCGTCATAAAGTATCTCAGCTGGTGCTGTATAGAATCTTATAAAAAATAAGTTTCCTTTTGTTATTTTTTTGTATATCAAAAATGATTTGTGGACCTCCGGGATTCCACTTATCTCTTCTCCTGTATATGTATAAACTGAATTTAATAGTCCATAATTATAACAAGTCTTAACTAGATTTGGATTCGTTTTTGGTTGTGCAATTAGATTGTTATAACCTTGTAATTTTTGGGTTAAATAGTCCTGGGTTTTTTCTGTAGTTGTGGTAGATTTGGGTTTGAGATTTAAAAAAATTTGTATTTTGTATAGGTTTTCAATGTAAGCTTGGGATATATGGTTATATGTTTTCTTTTCCTTATGCAGGCTGGCTGCATATGTAGATGTTTGTTGTGTTGGGGTATCTACTATTTGTACATTTGGGATAAATGGTTTTGTAAATAAGCTGTTTAGGTTTGTATTTTTTGATGTAGTTTTTTCCATAGCTCATGTGCTTGTACCTGCAAGATTAGCAATGTTATGGGTTTTAGGGAGTTTCCCAACGTCTCCTTTTAGCTCTGGCTTTTTTCCGTCTGCCGAACGACGTAGCTCCGCATTTTTATAGTCATGCGCTGACTTGTAGCTTTAGATTTTTCTGCATTTTCTTCTAGCTTTTGAACTCTCAAGCCTATACTATCAACTTTCGTACAAAGTGTAGTTAAGTTTTTGAGTATGTTCTCCATTAGATTATCTTGTTCTGGTTGTGTAACTTTGTCTTGATAGATAGTCTGCAATCATATTTTTGTCAGTTTTAATTAACTCAATTGTAAATGTAAAATTCAATATATTCAATACTAATCTCCTTATTTCTTTTGTTGTAACTGAATCCTCTACCATTTTTGTTATCCACCATTTTACCTGTGTGTTATCTGTTCTTACAATAAATTTATTGTAAGTAATATATGGTTCAAATGCTAATAAACATATATATAATGCAAATAATTCTTTTCTGTTTATTTCTCATTTTATTTGTGCTTCTGCATAAGACCCTGAATAATATCTACAATGGTGTTCTATTTTTTCCTTGTCATATTTGTATTTTAAAACTCCTCCATAACTATGATCACTTGAATCTATTTCAACAATATAAATAAATGTTCTATTTTCATCAGGAAAGTAAAGTTTTGGCAATTTTTTACATAAATTCTTAATGTTTCTTATATGTTCTTTATCTTTATTATCGAAATAATATTCTACATCTTTTTAAAGTTTTTTGTGTAATGGTTTTAAATGCTCTGCTAATTTCGGTATATATTCTCTTACTTGATTTACTAATCCTAGAAAGGATTGTAATTTCTTTTTCGTATCTATATTTTCATCAAGGGTGATTATTTTTTGTACTATATGATTTTGCATTTTTATTCCATTCCTATCTATTTGTATTCCTAGAAATTCTATCTGTGGTTTCATAATTTCTGCTTTCTTTCTACTTAAGCTTATACCTGAATGTTTGATTATATGTATAAATTTTTCTAATAATCTTATATGTTCATCTTGTGATTTAGAATATAATAATATATCATCTATATATACAATACAATTTTCTAACTGGTTAAAATAGTTATCCATAAAATGTTGGTATCTACCTGGTGCATTCTTATATCCAAAAGGTAATACATTCCATTCATAGAAACCTTGCGGTACTATGAATGTTGTTAGCTGTTTAGATTCTTCTTCTAGTTTTAGATGATAAAATCCTGATTTACAGTCAAATTTACTAAAATAGTTATATCCTTGTATTTGTCTTATTTTTAGTATTTTATTTGGTATTGGATGATTATATGTTTTAGTTTTGGCATTTAAGTTACGATAATCTATAACCATTCTACTTTTACCTCTTTTTTGTTCACTATGTTTTATAAATATAAATGATGGGCTTGTATGTTTACTATTACTTTCTTGTATGTTATTATTTTCTGATAGTTCATCTATATGTATTTTGAATTCTTTTAAATCATAAAAGTTATATTTTAATGGATTCTGTGTTATTATACTATTTTCATCTATTAGTTCAATCTTTACTTTTGTCTTATGTTTTTCCCATCCTTGTAATGGATCTTCGTTATATAGTTGTTCTAGTTGTTGATTTATTATTTTAACTTTATCTAATGTAAATATGATAATTTCTAACTGTGATATTTGTTTCTTATTTATATTTTCCATTTCTTGATTTATTTTTTCACTTCCTTTCATCCATTCTATAGGTTTTCGTTGTTTATTATTTACTCTTTTTGCTCCTATTTTGTTTCTGCATGGTGTAGTAAACCACCAATGTGTTTTTGTTATTACATGTGGGTAAAATCTATCTAAAAATGGCATTCCTAATAACATGTCTTTTATCGTAAATTCAAAATTGTACATTTGTTCTATTGTTAATATTTTATCCCATATTTGTATTTTATATTTTTTGCTTTGTATTTAATCATGCTTCCTTCATTATTAAATCCTGTTACTACCATAGGTGTTTTTAATTTTTCCCATTTATCTTTTGGTAGACAATTATATTTACATATATTCGCTTCTGCTCCTGTATCTATCATAGGGGTATAATATCTGTTGTGATATCCTTCTACAATAATTTTTGCAAGTATAAATATTTTCATTATAAATTTTGTTCTTTTTATAATTATTTTCTTATTTTGACAAGTTATTGTTAATTGTTCATTTTGTATAATGTACGGTTTAACTTTTTCTAACCATTTTATGCCTAATGTAATATTATCTATATTTTCATCAAGGGTGATTATTTTTTGTAATATATGATTTTGCATTTTTATTTCATTCCTATCTATTTCTATTCCTAGAAATTCTTTCTGTGGTTTCATAATATCTGCTTTCTTTCTACATAAGCTTATACCTGAATGTTTGATTATATGTATAAATTTTTCTAATAATCTTATATGTTCATCTTGTGTTTTAGAATATAATAATATATCATCTATATATACAATACAATTTTCTAACTTGTTAAAATAGTTATCCATAAAATGTTGGTATCTCCCTGGTGCATTCTTATATCCAAAAGGTAATACATTTCATTCATAGAAACCTTGCGGTACTGTGAATGCTGTTAGCTGTTTAGATTCTTCTTCTAATTTTAGATGATAAAATCCTGATTTACAGTCAAATTTACTAAAATAGTTATATCCTTGTATTTGTCTTATTTTTAGTATTTTATTTGGTATTGGATAATTATATGTTTTAGTTTTGGCATTTAAGTTACGATAATCTATAACCATTCTACTTTTACCTCTTTTTTCCTATCAATAGTAATATTGCTTTATTTGTATCTGTAACACAATCTACTTAGCTCTTGTGGTCTATGTCGGTTAAGGAAATTTTTCCTGAATGTAAAATTAAATAAGGAAGTAAACACTAACTAGGGTGACTTATGAGGTTTGACTTATTCTAAGTAGGGGTATGGGACTCTACCTATGTCTTGCACTAGTTTGCCTTGAAGGAAGCCTTAGGAGGTGGTTATTATATTCTATAATGTATACGTTATGTATGTGATTGACTCTTTCATGTAAATGACACTATATGATATGACTTTCACTTATGAATATGTGGTTGATCTCCATTGCAAAAGTATGATAATGTTATCTCTTAATGATATAGTACGTAAAGTTGTGCATTCCTTATAGTTCTTGTTGATATTACTTGGTTGAGTAAAGTTATAGGGTTTTGCTTAGTCATTGCACTAGTGAACTTAATGAGAGTTTACAAGTTGCTATTGTTTTAGTAACAAAAGTGAGGCGGTTATGGTGTTTTTTTGTCAACTCCGGTGGCCTGAATGTTATCCTTGCAACCATTGTCTCTACTCTACAATCTATTTATCACTCACTTGTGGCTCCAAAATTTTTTCTAATTTTATCTGCTTCTTTCAAATTCTAAAAAAAATATGTAAATGTCACGTATTCTCCAATAGAATTTTTCAACTCACCAACCAAAAAATACATAAATTTAGAATTACTCTCTTGGTTTATTTATTTACAATATTAAAAATAGTCGTCTAATAATATGTGT
Organism: Solanum neorickii; assembly: GCA_027704865.1. NCBI lineage: Eukaryota > Viridiplantae > Streptophyta > Magnoliopsida > Solanales > Solanaceae > Solanum > Solanum neorickii. The sequence goes on from JAKWJC010000370.1 coordinate 7,643,704, forward strand.
TCCATTTTATAAAATTAATGAATAATTTTACGTTTAGTTCCTAATGTATCTTTATGATTAATCATAGTCATTTTTCTATTAGACTTTTTCAATAATTATAATTTTAAAGTCAAATCTAAAGTGATTCGGGAATGTAATTCTATCAAAAAGAAATTATAGTTCATAAACTTCGTCCCAGTCCTATTTATTTTTAGATTCAATTCACTTAAGTCAGGTATTTTGTTGTAATATTAATTATTTTGTTTTTGTCCTATCATTAATTTTATGTGTTCTTTCTCATTTAATATTTTATTTTATTTTATATTTTTTTCATTAATTGTTATTTATTTATTTTTAGAAATACTATTTTGAAATATTTGTATTCTTTCTTTCTTCTTTTATTATATTTATTATTTATTTCTCTCTTTTATTTTTTTTCTCATATATGATTTTTAGTTTTTTTTATTAATATCATCGTTTATTAGATAGGCCATTTGTCAACATTTCATTATTTTTATTTTTTTTACTATTTTACCTTTTTTCATTTTCTATAGACTATATATGTAATGATCCTCTTAGTCGTTTTAGAAATTTTAACCAGCATTATTATATTAACCTTTTTAGTAGATTTTGTAAATAATTTATATGACTTATAAGAATAAGTGACATAATTTTTAGACTTAATAAAAAAATTTTTTTGTTGCTAATAATAATGAAAAAAAAAGAAAAGGAAATTAATTAATTAAATAAATAAAATAAAATAAAAAGAAAAGGGGCAAAGTGCCGTAAACTTATAAAAAGCCTGTGACGGCTTATTTGAGGGGAAAAAAACGATTTGACAAAGAAAAAAAAAAGCAGGGAAGAAAAGAAAAGAAAGGGAGAAAAGAAAAGGAAAAAGGAGGAGAAAAATCAATATTTTCATCTCAAGGCGTCAAGGTAATTATTTTCATCCTTTCTATTAAGTTTTTATGTAATTAAAAGTAGATTTTTTGATTAAAACGTGTATAATTTACACTAATATGTGAACTTGTGAACTTGGGGTTATAAATGTGTATAAGTATTATGGTTCAATCATTGGACAATGATTAGTACTAATCATTGGACAATGATTAGTCCTAATCATTGGACAATTATTACTCCAAGATTAGGATTATTAATAGTGGAACGATAAATATGAATTGGAACATTGAAAATAAGTGGTTTCAGCAGATAGTTTTGTAGTCCGCCATTGATGTGTTGGGCAGTTAGTTTTGGCTTTAATTTTTTTCATTTGATTATCATATTAGGATTCAAGTTTTGATATATTGAGATATGTGTTAAATAGTGGGTGCATTATGATATATAAAAATCAATATAATTATGTTATTCGGAGAATTAAGATTTAACCCTAAACTTGAAATTCAGAAAATATGAGATTTGATCAATTGGTTGGAATAAAGATTTAGAAATTTTATTATAAATTTGGATGAGTTTTGGGTCTAAGCTAGAGATATAGCAATACGAATGTTGTTAGTTTCAAAATCATACCGTGGTTATTTATTTGAATAGATTTTATTGGTTTGGAAGTCAACCAAAAGCGGAAGGCTCAAGTCTTGGAGTGATTTTTCGGCTATTTAAGGCAAGTGGATTTCTAAACTCTTGTTAAGTGTATGAAATGCGTGTATTTCCTTGTGGTATATGTTTGGGAATTACGGGATTGATGATGGGTTGACTTGTCCACATTGATTAATTCTAATGATGAAAAAAAAGGGATAACAAAAGGCAATGTGATCAATTGTTTATGTGTGATGTGTTGAGAAAGGGTTGAAGGCTTGTTGAATCATTATTGATGTGACTTCATGTTTGTGTGGTTGTGAAGTGTGCGATGTTATGAAAGTGGTGATCTCCTCATTATTTGTGTGAACTTGTCATCTGCATTATTCTGACGCATTGGTTGTCACAAGTGTTATGTGCATTGAAAAAGAATGAGTACTTAAGAGGATGTACCATTTCGAGGGACGTATCGCGCGCCGCGATGGATACTACATTTCGAGGGACGTATCGCGCGCCGCGATGGTTACTATATCGAGGATCGTGTCGTGCGCCGCGACAGATGCATGGACAAATATGTCCCCCATGGGTCCCCGACTGAGAGACAGCGGGTGTGTATCACTAGGTCAGACATGCATCATTATACTTGACATTGCATTCCATTGCATTGCACATACTTATCATTAGTGAATTTGATATCGTGTTTTGCTGATTTTCTGATTGCCTTTCTGCGGAACTTGTGATTGATCAATATTGAGCTTGTTATTGCAGATATTAGTTTGTTGAAGTATTGTTATTGAGGATATGTAATTTGTTAAAGTGTTGTTGTTGAGGATATGTAATTTGTCTAACTGTTGTTATTGAGCTACGTGCTATGTAAATTGTGAGCTATTAGGTTTGGTTGATTTTAATGTAGGTTGTAGTTGTGGAGGTTCGGTTGGGGGTGGTAGGAGTACCCGTATTTCATCCCCTTAGCCTGTGTTTAGAGGTTTACTTGCAGAGTACCGTGTGGTTTGGTGCTCACCCTTTGCTTCTACAAATTTTTTTGTAGGTTACTAGCCCGGACTTTGTGATATTTCTCTTCTCCTTGTCTGAGGTTTCTTGGAGATTTGAGAGGTAGCTTTTTGTCGCCTCAGCGTACTTTCTTTCTCCTTAGTTATGATCTTGTTCAATTCTAGAAACAAGTTCATTTGAGACTAGCGTTGCTTTTGAATCAATTGTAATACTTTAGAGGCTTGTACACGTGACAACCAGGTTTTGGGGTATAATGTAAGTTGATAGTAAATTTTCCACATTTTTATTGTAATAGTTGAATTTTAGGCTTACTTGTCTTGGTGGGATAAGACGAGTGCCATCACGTCCATTTTTGGGTCGTGACAATATATTGCCTTTTTAGAAATATAAAATAAATTTTTTGTACAATGATTTTGTTCTTTCTCATATATTATTTTAATTTTCTCTTTTATTTTTTCTCTTTTGTTTTAATTTTATCCATTATTAGAGATATCATTTGATAATATTTTTTATTATTCATTCTTTCTTTTTGTTAGTTTATCTTCTTTTATTTTTTCTCAATATAGATATTTTTACCTTTTTAAGAAAATAAAATTAATATAATAATTTCAAATATTAATGATCTAATCATAGATTAGTTAAAATATAGCAAAATAACTAAACTACAATAATAAATAATTAGAAAAATAGCATAGTCAACTAGATCGCTTATCAAAATCTAGGATGGAAAAATATAAAATTATTATTACTTAATTATTTTTAGATTAATAATAATAAAATATTAAATATATCACCATAATAAGTAATTAATAATGACTAAGGAATGCCTCATTAAAGTAGTATATCAAACAATTATGATACATTGACAGACCATAAATATATTGTGACTGGTTTTATATATTGGGGACTTTAGCAAACCTTAATGGTACCATAGAAACATGCGCATAACTACAATGCAGCAACTTCATGAATGTCTCAAAATAGGATTTGAAGCAATCCTCATGAATGATACCATGACAATATATAGATATATTTTGATGACATATGAAAGTTTCATTGAGAAATTGAAGTAAACATCAATGACACAATGAACATATATAGATATATTGTCATAGTATCATGAAGGCTTTATCGAAGGACTAGAGTAAACCTCAAATAACCATGAATTTATATAGATATGTTGTGATGGTATCATACATAATTTGAGGAATGGAACTGATTATATGAAACAATTCATAATGATAACATGTCAATATATGTTATTTTGTGATGGTATTATTGGGAAACTACGAGTTCCTCCGTTGAAAGATTACTCATATTGCTATTGTTTCATTAAGGAACTATTAATTTTGTAAATAAATAAATGAATGATACCTTAGTGCTATCACAATAGTATACTTGTATAAAATGTTGATGTAATGACCCGGAAGGTCATTTTAGGAAATTTCGAATATTTGCTTAACTTTAGTTAATTAATGGACGAATAATTGTAGATATTGATTAAATTAATAGTTAATGGGCTAAAGTGATAAAAAATTTAAGACCTTATAACCTTTAGACTATTTAATAAAAAAAAGTGGGTAAAGTTTCACCACTTTAAGTACATAAAAAATTCATAAAAAGAAATAAGGAAAAGAAAAAAAAAGGGGGGCGAAGGGTTTCTCTGCACTTGCGGCTACGAACTGCTTAAGGCAAGTTTCTTTTCCTTTAGTTTCTTATTTTCTGCACTTACATGTGCATACATATCAATATTATATAGTTAATTATATGTATGTGTGTGTATAACAACGAATGAAGATTGCATGTGAATAAAAAAAATGAACAGAAAATCACGTGAACAGTACAAAAATACCATTTGAATCATTAGTGGATAAATCATTGGTTCATGATGAGCCAAACATTAGTGGGTCAATGATTGGTTCATAATGAGCCAATCATTAGTGGGTTGAAAGGAAAGAAAAAAAACATAATGCAGAATACGCAATGGCATCATTAGGCGTAAATTTCAGAATATTATTTATTATATTATGGTTCAAGTTTTGATATATTGGTATGTAATTTAAATACTAGATGAATAAAAATTTTTGAGTACCATTTAAATTATGACGTTGAAAAAATTTTAGATGCAATTCTAAACTTGAGACTTGAAAACTATGATAGTAGAAATTTTAATTAACATCAAGAATTACAAACTTGATTATAAATTTGGGGTGTATTTTTAGGTCAAGGTTAAACACATAAAAGTGTGAGTGTTGTTAGTTCTTAAACCTTGTTGTGAATATATACTTGAATAGATTCAATTGGTTCAGAAGCTCAACGGAAAGGGAAGGCTCAAGTCCAAGAGTAATTATTCGATTGGCTAAGGCAATTGGATTTCTAAACTCTTGTTAAGGGTATGAAATTCGTGTATTTCCTTGTGTGGTTTTGAGAACGATTTGGAGACTTGTTGCTTATTTGTTACTGTTGTATTCCTTGCTGTAAATTGTGCTTTGTTATCAAAATGGTTATCTCCTCATTTTAATTTGAGCATGTCAATTGCATTGTATCTGATACATGATTGTGGTATAAGGATGTATCATTTCGAGGGACGTATCGCGCACCGCGATGGATATTATATTTCGAGGGACGTATCGCGTGTGGCGAAGGTTACTATTATCAAGGGTCGTGCCATACGTCGCGACAGATGCATGGACAGATATGTCCCCCATGGGTCCCGAACTGAGAGATATCAGGTGTGTGTCGTTAAGAAAGACATGCATGATTATACTTGACATTGCATATAATGGCATTGCACATTTTATTATTGATGAACTTGAACATGTGTTTTGCTGCTCTTGTGATTGTTTCTCTATGAAGCTTGCGATTGTTGAATATTGAGTTGTTATTGAGAATGTGTAAACTGATAGAGTGTGGTTATTGAGTTGTGTGTTTGGTAAACTGTAAACAGTTAGGCTATAATGTGGAGGTTTAGATAGGGTGTAAGGAGTACCCGTATTTTGTTCACTTAACATGTGATTAGAGGTTTGCTTGTTGGGTACCGCGTGGTTTGGTACTCACCCCTAACTTCTACAAATTTTTGTAGGTTACGAGCCCGGATCTTCGTGACACCTGTCATTCTTTTCGTTTCCAAGGCATCTTGTGGAGGGTTGTGAGGTAGCTACTTGTCATCTTAGCGGACTTTCCTTCTCCTGTTTATGACTTTGTTTTTACTTGAAAGAGAACTTCATGTTAGAAATTCTATTTTATTTCAATTCTAATATTTACATTAGAGGTTTGTGCACGTGACAACCTGGTTTTCGGGATTGAATTAATATGACTTTGTTTCATACTAGAAATTATTGTTGGATTGTCATTTACTTCCGCACTTAGTTAGATATTGGGTTTTAGGCTGACTTGTCTTGGTGGGATAAGACAAGTGCCATAAAACCTATTTTAGGGTCGTGACAAAAATGGTATCAGAGCCCCAGGTTTATAGGTCTCACGTGTATTCAAGCCGAGTCTACGTAGAGTCTGAAGGATCAGTACGGAGACGTCTGTACTTATCTCTGAGAGGCTACGAGGATTACTAGGAAACTTCTTTTTGTTCATTCTTTCTCATCGTGCGTAGTCACCTTCTTTAGTACTAAGTTGTTGTATACTATTTTGACAGATGACGAGGACTAGAACTTATGTTACTGGTGGTAGAGAGGAGGAACTTCCTGAGGTAGTTGTTGAGGCCCCAGCTACAGGTAGGGGTAGATCTCGAGCTAGAGGTCGTTCTAGTAGTACGACATTAGCCAGAGGTCGTGGACATTGAGCAGCGCCAGTGAGAGGTCATGCTAGAGAGGTCTCTACATAACCTCAGATTGATGGCAGAGAGGACCAGGTTCCTCCAGATCCTGTAGTCACACCTTTGCTTCAGGATACACTATTGAGGGTGTTAAGTGTGCTAGAGGGATTTTCTCAGGGTGGTGGGGCGACTAATTCACCACATGACTCTCGTACTAGAGAGGGGGCTGAGACCCAAGAGCAGCAACAATCTCCAGTTGTTCAGGATGCAGTGGGGAAACTACCACTAGATCCCGCGGTTCAGAATGATGTTGCACCAGCAGTTGGGGGTCAAGTTTAATCGATGGTTGTTCTTACAGAGGATAAGCAGCGTAGGTATGAGAGATTGAAAAAGATGGACCCACCTCAGTTTTAGGGTGGGAAGAGCGAGGACGCTCATGAGTTTCTAACTACTTGCCGATAGTTACTATAGGTGGTTGGATTAGCTGAGTCACATGGGGTTCGATATGCTACACTCCAGCTTTGTGGAGCAGCGAGAGACTGGTGGAGGACTTATTCGGGATGTTTGCCAGTTGGATCTCCTCCAGTGACTTGAAAGCAGTTTACTAGTGCATTCCAATATCGTTTTATCCCATGGAGCGTGAGAGAGGAGAGTGGCTTGAGGTTTGAGAGTCTGAGACGGGATGGTTTATCGTTTACATAGTATGAGGCGTGTTTTTCCAGTTGTATAGGCATGCGTTGGCCATTATTCCAAACGAGACAGAGAAGATCCGTAGATTTGTGAGGGGATTTACTTTCTGTATCAGGACAGCTGTGTTTCGGGCATCTAGGGAGGGGGCTTCTTTCCAGTTCATTGTTAGCGCAGCCAAAGAGGTAGAATTGATGGACAGAGAGGAGTTTGGGGACCCTAAAAGGGCCCGTATACCAGGCCAGTTTCATGGTGCCTCATCTGGAGGTTGGTGATCACAGAGAGTGAGTGGTTCTTTTCAGCAGCGGGGACCTGTTCATGCATCTATGCCGACATTTGAGGGTGGTCGGACATCTAAGGTTTCTTATAGCCTTAGTCAAGGCTCGAACAGTTCACATCAGCGACCTACAGGGCGACGAAATTAAAGTGGGTTTTCTGGGTCTACACAATAGTTCCCAGGTCAGAGATTTTGTTTTACTTGTAGAGATCCCGATCATCTAATGAGGAAGTGTACTTTACAAAGGGGTCGTGGTGGGCCTCGACCTAATTCTTCATTCCATACTAGACCACCAGCACAACAGGGTAGAGGTCGTGGCACTGTACAGTCAGGTAGAGGTGATAGAGTTTCTTGTAGTGGTGTTTCATCTCAACAGAGTGGGGGTAGAGGTACCACCTAGGATGGAGGTGGACGAGGAGGCCACTACTATGCTTTCCCTAGGAGACCTGAGGCGGAGACCTCATATGCTGTTATTACAGGTTTCATCCCAGTATGCCATCGACCTGCGTCTGTGTTATTTGATCCAGGTTCTACATTCTTTTATGTGTCTATGTATTTTGCTGCTAAATTTGATATGATATGTGAAAGCATGACTGTACCTATTCGTGTTTCTACACCCAAGGGTAAGACCTTAGTGGTGAATCGAGTGTATCGATCCTATCTTATTTCATTGGCTGGGTATGACACTTGGGTAGTCATAATCATTCTAGGGATGGTAGACTTTGATGTTATCTTGGCTATGGATTATCTTTCTCCTTATCATGTTGTCCTTGATTGTAATGCTAAGACTGTGAATTTAGCAATGCCTGGTATTCCGAGGGTTGAGTGGAAGAGTGTTAGTGGTTCTTATCCACGCAAGGTCATCTCTTTTATTCGTGCTCAGAGATTGGTGGAGAGGGGGTGTTTTCCTTACTTTGCTTTTATTCGGGATACTCGCGTTGAACCACCTCTCATGGACTCTGTTCCCGTGGTCCAGGAGTTTCCCGATGTATTTCCTTCTGATCTTCCAGGTGTGCCTCCCGATAGGGATATCGATTTTTCTATTGATTTGGAGTCGGGCACTAAGCCTATTTCTATCCCTCCATACCGTATGGCTCTAGCAAAGTTGAAAGAATTGAAGGATCAGTTGCAGGATTTATTGAGTAAGGGTTTTATTCGCCCTAGTGTGTCACCTTAGGGTGCCCCCGTATTATTTGTGAAGAAAAAGGATGGGACTATGAGAATGTGTATTAATTAAAACAGTTGAACAAGGTAACAGTGAAGAATTAGTATCCTCTTCTGCGTATTGATGACTTATTTGATCAGTTAAAGGGAGCATCATTGTTCTCTAAGATTGATTTGAGGTCTGGTATCATCAGTTGAAAATTAGGGCATCAGATATACCTAACACAACTTTTTGGACTCGGTATAGGCATTATGAGTTCCTAGTGATGTCCTTCAGATTGACTAATGCCCCTGCGACATTGATGGAGTTGATGAATGGGGTGTTTCGACAATACCTTGTTTCTTTTGTGATTGTTTTCATCGATGACATCTTGGTTTACTCCAATACTAAGAAGGACCATGTCCGACACTTGAGGATTGTACTTCAGAGGTTGAGAGAAGAGAAGTTGTATGCCAAGTTCTCAAAGTGTGAGTTGTGGCTTACTTCTGTGGTATTCTTAGGACATGTGGTGTCTAAGGAGGGTATTAGAGTAAATACGGCCAAGAATGAGGTAGTTAGAGGCTGGACGCGACCTACTTCACCTACTGAGATTAGGAGTTTCGTAGGATTGGCAGGCTATTATCGACAATTTGTTCAGATTTTCTCTACTATTGCAGCTCCATTGACTAGATTGACTCAACATGATGTGAGTTTTCAGTGGTCTGATGAGTGTGAGGAGAGCTTTCAAAAGCTCAAGACTTTGTTGACTTCTGCTCCTGTGTTGACTCTACCTGAGGAGGGTGTAGACTTTACTGTGTATTGTGATGCTTCAGGAGTTGGCTTGGGTGGTGTGTTGATGGAGAAGGGGAAAGTAATTGCTTATGCTTCTAGGAAGTTGAAATCCCATGAGAAGAATCACCCTACTCATGATTTGGAGTTGGCAGCTTTGGTATTTGTACTTATGTTATGGTGTCATTATTTGTATGGGGTGCATTGTGAGATCTTCACAGATCATAGGAGTCTTCCGTATATCTTTAACCAGAGGGATATGAACTTGAGGCAACGGAGATGACTTGAGTTGCTGAAGGAATATGATGTGACCATTATGTATCATCCAGGAAAGGCCAATGTTGTGTCCGATGCTCTGAGTAGGAAGACTCCTAGCATGGGGAGTCTTGCAGCGCTTATTATTATTGAGAGACCATTGTCTAGAGATGTGCAGATATTAGCTAACAGTCTTGTCCGCTTGCAGATTTAGGAAGAGAGTGATGGGATGATTGCTTTTATTGAGGCTCTGTCTTATTTAGTCGAGAAAATCCGTTCACACCAGTTGGTGATGAAAAATTATGTCTAATTCGAGAAAGAGTATTGAGAGGGGAAGCTAAGGGGACTGTCCTTGATTCTGATGGTGTATTGCAGATCGGAGGCAGAATTTGTGTGCCCAGGACAGGTGATTTGATTAGATTGATTCTTGAGGAGACCCATTGTTCTCGGTATTCCATCCATCCGGGAGCGGAGAAGAGTTATCATGATCTGAGTCAGCATTATTGGTGGTGTGGGATTAAGAGAGATATTTCAGACTTTGTTTTGAGGTGTTTGACTTGCCAGCAGGTCAAGTTTGAGCACCAGCGGCCCAGGGGTGCATCTCAGAGGATGCCTATTCCTACTTGGAAGTGGGAGCGGATTACTGTGGACTTTGTTGTGGGTTTGCCTACCACAGTGGGTGGTTATGACTCTATTTGGGTAGTTGTTGATAGGCTGACCAAGTCTACCCACTTCATTCCGGTTCGGGTGAAGTATACGACAGAAAAATTAGTCGAGCTACATATTAGTCAGATTGTTCGACTACATAGAGTTCCTATTTCTATCATATCATATCGAGGTTCACTATTTACTTCTCATTTCTGGAAGGCATTACAACATGGTCTGGGTACTCAGTTAGATATGAGTACGGCATTTCACCCTCAAACAGATGGTCAATATGAGCGGACCATTCAGGTATTGGAAGATATGCTTTGAGCGTGTGTGATCGATTTTGGTGCTAGATGGGATCAACATTTACCATTGGTGGAGTTTGCCTATAATAACAGTTACCACTCTAGTATCCAGATGGACCCATTTGAGGGGTTGTAGGTCTCCGATTTGTTGGTTAGATTCGACGGAGATGGACTCTTTGGATATAGACTTGCTGAGAGTTGCTATGGAGCAAGTCCGTATGATTCAGTATAGATTATTGACAGCTCAGAGTTGACAGAAGAGTTATGCAGACCGGAGTGTTAGAGCCTTGGTGTTTATGGAGGGTGACCATGTGTGGCTCTGAGTATCACCCATGAAGGGTGTGATGAGGTTTGGAAAGAAGGGAAATCTTAGCCCTAGGTTCATTGGACCTTTTGAGATTTTGAGCAGAGTGGGAGAGGTGGCCTATAAGTTTGCCTTGCCACCTAGTTTGTCGGCAGTTCATCCTGTTTTCCACGTCTCTATGTTTCAGAAGTATATTCCGGATGTATCTCATGTGATTTCACTCGATTCTGTGGAGCTGGGTCAAGGCTTGACATATGAGGAGGAGCCTATAGCTATATTGGATAAGCAAATCTTAAAGCTTAGGACCAAGAAGCTTGTTTCAGTGAAGGTGCAATGGAAGCACCGTTCAGTAAGAGAAGCAACCTGGGAGACAGAGTCTGACATGCTTGCCAGATATCCTCAACTTTTTGAAGCATCAGGTACTTTCTTTTACTTTATGTTCGAGGACAAACATGATTTTTAGTGGTGGATAAAGTAATGACCCAAAAGGTCATTTTTTGAAATTTTGAATATTTTCTTAACTTAAGTTAATTAATGGATGAATAATTGTAGATAATTGATTAAATTAATAGTTAATGGGATAATGTGATAAAAAATTTAAGACCTTATACCCTTTAAACTATTTAATAAAAAAAGTGGGAAAAGTTTCACCACTTTTAGTACATATATAATTCAGAAAAAGAAATAAGGAAAAGAAAAAAAAGGGCGAAGGGTTTCTCTGCACTTGCGGCTACGAACTTCTTAAGGTAAGTTTCTTTTAATTTAGTTTCTTATTTTCTGCACATACACGTGCATAGATATAAATATTATATAGTTAATTATATATATATATATATATATGTTTGTGTCTAACAATGAATGAAGATTTCATGTGAATAAAAAAAAATTTGAACAGAATATCACGTGAACAGTAAAAAAACCATTTGAATCATTAGTGGATCAATGATTGGTTCATGATGATCCAATCATTAGTGGGTCAACGATTGGTTCATAATGAGCCAATCATTAGTGGGTTGAAAGGAAAAAAACATAATGCAGAATACGTAATGGCATCATTAGGCGTAAATTTCATAATATTAGTTATTAAATTATTATTCAAGTTTTTATATATTGTTATGTAATTTAAATACTAGATAAATAAAATTTTGTGAGTACCATTTAAATTATGACGTTAGAAAAATATGAGATGCAATTCTAAACTTGAAAAGTGAAAACTAAGATAGTGGAAATTTTAATTGACATAAAGAATTACAAACTTGATTATAAATTTGGGGTGTATTTTTAGGTCAAGGTTAAACACGTAAAAGTGTGAGAGTTGTTAGTTCTGAAACCTTGTTGTGAATATATACTTGAATAGATTCCATTGGTTCAGAATCTCAACGGAAAGGGAAGGCTCAAGTCCAAGAGTAATTTTTCGATTGGCTAAGGCAAGTGGATTTCTATACTCTTGTTAAGCGTATGAAATTCATGTATTTCCTTGTGTGGTGTTGAGAACGATTTGGAGACTTGTTGCTTATTTGTTAGTGTTGCATTCCTTGATGTAAATTGTGCTTTGTTATCAAAATGGTTATCTCCTCATTTTCATTTGAGCATGTCAATTGCGTTGTATCTGAGACATGATTGTGGTATAAGGATGTATCATTTCGAGGGTTGTATCGCGCGCCGCGATGGATATTATATTTCGAGGGACGTATTGCGCGCCGCAAAGGTTACTATTATCGTGGGTCGTGTCGTACGCCGCGACGGATGCATGGACATATATGTCCCCCTTGGGTCCCGGACTGAGAGACAGCGGGTGTGTATCGTTAATAAAGACATGCATCATTATACTTTACATTGCATCTATTGGCATTGCACATTTTATTATTGATGAACTTGAACACGTGTTTTGCTGATCTTGTGATTGTTTATCTGTGAATCTTGTGACTATTGAATATTGAGTTGTTATTGAGAATGTGTAAACTGATTCAGTGTGGTTATTGAGTTGTGTGTTTGGTAAACTGTAAACTGTTAGGTTGTAGTGTGGAGGTTTAGATAGGGTGTAAGAAGTACCTATATTTTGTTCACTGAACTTGTGTTTAGAGGTTTGCTTGTTGGATACCACGTGGTTTGGTACTCACCCCTTGCTTCTATAAATTTTTGTAGGTTACGAGCCCGGATTTTCGTGACACATGTCATTCTTTTCGTTTACGAGGCATCTTGTGGAGGGTTGTGAGGTAACTGCTTGTCATCTAAGCGGACTTTCCTACTCTAGTTTATGACTTTGTTTTTACTTGAAAGACAACTTCATTTTAGAAATTCTATTTTATTTCAATTCTAATATTTACATTATAGGCTTGTGCACGTGACAACCTGGTTTTCGGGATTGAATTAATATGTCTTGGTTTCATACTAGAAATTATTGTTAGATTGTCATTTACTTCCGCACTTTGTTAGATATTGGGTTTTAGGCTGACTTGTCTTGGTGGGATAAGACAAGTGCCATCACACCTATTTTCGGGTCGTGACAAAAATTGTATCAGAGCCCAGGTTCATAGGTCTAACGTGTATTCAAGTCGAGTCTACGTAGAGTCTGAAGGATCAGTACGGAGACGTCTGTACTTATCTCTGAGAGGCTACGAGGAATACTAGGAAACTTCATTTTGTTCATTCTTTCTCATCGTGCGTAGTCACCTTCTTTAGTACTAAGTTGTTGTATACTTGATATGAAGATTGTTACAAATTCTATAAAATAGTCCTTATTTATACCATATTTATATTTGATAGTTATGATGATATGATTGATAAATATGAGTTCCTCCCTTGAAAGACTATTTTTAGTTGATAATGCAAACATATGTTGGTTGTATATGGATGAATGTATGATACCTTAATGATATCATAACGGTACATGTATGTATTGTTAAAGTATCACTAATAAATGAGTAGCATTGTGAATGAATAAAGATGTACAACTCTTGTGCAACAAAAATAGTATGTTTAAATGTTCTAATGGTATCGTACATGATCAGAGAAGTGTTACTAAATATATAAAACATTATTTAATGATACTACATCAATATATGATGGTATTATGAAGGTGTCACTAAATGATCGTATCATGCAGGTTTCACTAACGCAGTGATGCATACATCAATGATACCATTAAAGTGTATAAATATATTGTGATTAGAGTTGTCAAAAAGGTCGGATGTGACAAATAATGGTGTTGTTTTAATAACACTAACAAAAAATATACAATAATTAGCATATACGTCGCATATCATATGATCGACGGAGATAAGAGTGTGACAAGCAAGATGGAAGAGAGGCGAGTACACGATATTTGTCTTGTATCCTAGATACATGTGAATCTACTTTTATCGAGTGTATCAGAATAAATTAACTTGATTTTGAGTCCATTTATTATGAGATATATGTATTTGAACGTGTAGAAAACTAGTAAGGTATATAATATTACAATATAGTGTGTATTTAAGTAATTAGATTATACATTAGTGAGATTATTTCTAGTTACCATTAAATAAAAAAATTTGACCCATGACCCGATCCCGACCCGGATAAAGACTCAAAGGCCAAGTTCTTATAAGGACTAGACATATAAGCACTAATTTTAAATATGCTTGAAAAATCTATCTCAGCCCTACCCAATAATGGATTGAGTTGGGACGGACCCATGGGCTAGGCCGTTTTGACTGCTCTAACTTTAATAGTATCATTACAGACCAGGAAAATAAAAGATGAAAAGAAAATTAGCTGAAATAAAAAAATAGAATAAAAAAGGACCAAAACTGTGAAATTAAATTTTGGTGAAAAATAAAGAATATTATGATTTGAGAAAAAAAAAGTGAATGGAAAAGAAAGAAAATAAATAAAGAATAAAAATCATAAAAAAAAGAAAGAAGATGGAAAAATAAAATCAAAAGAACGTAAAATAAAGAAAGTAAAAAATAAAAATGAAAATTAATAATAGGAACAATTAAAAAAAAAGGGAAATAATAAAAATAAAAGAATGAAACAAAGAAATAGTAAACAATTATTAAATAATTATAGAAATGTATGAGAAAAAAATAAAAAACTAAAAGAAACAAAGCAGTATATAAAATAAAAATGAGCATGAATTAGATTATTGTGTAAAAATAAAATCTATGATAAAGTTATTTGGAAATAATAAATGAAAAAAAATACATAACTATAAAACATTGAGAAAAAACAAAAATAGAAAAAATAAATAATAAAAGTACGAAGACATAAACGAGAGAATAAAAGAAGAAGAACGGAAGCGTATGAAATAAATATTTAGTGTAAATTAGATTATAGCTTAAAATATCTAAAGAAAAAAATAATTTAAGAAATTTTAATGAATAAAAAAACAGAAAAAGAAATAGAGAAATAAAAAACAAAAGAACTAACAATAGCTATATAACTAAGTTACGAGGAAATGGGGTATTTTTTCTATTTATTTAGGGGCATAAATGTAAACGGGTACATGATTGTAATTAGATTGCTTTTATAGAGTATACTAGTTCAGGACAAGGGCTTTGCACGTGAGTTCACTGAAAATAGTTTATTGGTTAGGAGTTATATTAAAATGATATTAAATAAAAATGAAGTTTAATAAAATAAAATTATAATCACATTTTAAAGAATTTCACAAATGGTTTAGCGAAAAAATATAAATAAACAATGGACTTATATAAATGAGTTCTTTATTGTAAATTGTATGTGCCAAATAATTATATATTTTGATAACCTGTCAAACTTGAAAAATAAAATTTAACATGATAAATAATTTACTTTTTTCTGTTATTAGGTCTAAACCTACAATATATTAGTTTGTTACTTTCTAAGAAAGAGACCTCGATCTACGATCAATAGGTCCACCAATAGACCAACATTGCCAAGGTATCGATTGAATCAAAGACAAACCTTGGAGAATTTTGGCCAATTGAGTAAGTGTCAACCTACGAGGCCATCGACGGAGCGTTGATCAATTGACGGCTCGTCGATTGGCTTCGTGGGTGTACACAACTTTTCAGTCAAATAGGAAGGGTCCTCCTCAAAGAACCTTGGGATGGTCCTTGGGGAATCGTACCCGGACTTTTGACCCAAAACCCATTCTAATACTTGTTTCACACATTTCTACCAATTTTCATTAAATTTTGACTTTTAAAACCCCATGAAACATGTCAAAACACACTAACCTTTATTTCACAAGTCTCCAGACGTCATGGAGGTTTCTTGACATTTTGACTCTAACACTTTGTAATTAGTTTACATATATTATTTGAGAGCTATAAACAGTGTTTCAAGTCTTAGTCATCATGTGAGGCTCTAGAGCATGTTATTAACATTCGGAGTGCCTACAAACAGTGTTACAAGTCTTAGTCATCATGCGAGGCTCTAGACCAAGTTATGAACTATCGGAGTGGTATATTATCCCCCCTTAGGAACATTCGTCCTCGAATGACACAAATCTTTTTATATGGAATGAATAGACTCAATGCTAGTAGCCCAACCCACAACACACAATCAACATGAGTTATAACTCAAAGGAGTAATTCATAATTCCATACAACATATAACTATGACATTTACACATAGCAACTCAAAATAGAATTTACCACATGTAAGAGCTCAAAATATCACAACATGAGAAATTACCTTCTCAATGACAACATGAGCTCATATATACCACAAGAGTCACTTATGCCAAAAATTTTATCAAAACACATTGACATGCTCACTATTTTTCATAAAGGCAATAATTTACCAAATATACAAATGAGTCAAAATCAAGCCAACAAACATTTTTATAATGAAAACTCATTTTAGCATAAGTCTTTTACCATAAATATGCACATCTTCGCAAAACAAGTCAAGTTCAAATTTACTTATTATTTTCATTATTAATAGGATCAACAAACCTTAATTAGGAAAAAGATAAGGATAACGGGAATACATGTCGACCTTGGCTTCCCATGTTGCTCCCTGGACTATGGTTTCTCTATTTGACTTTTATGGAGGTCCCCTCATTGTTTCTCAAATTCGTCTCTTGAAAATCTAAAATTTCCACTTGAACCTCTTCATAAGAAAGGTCCTCATCCACACCTAACCCTTCAATTAGGAGAATGGACATGGATCGCCAATAGACATCTTAAGCATGGATACATGGAATACCGAATGAGTTGAAGCTGGTTCACTAGGTAATTTCAACTCGTATGCAAATTTTTCGACCCATTGGAAAACCTCATAGGGACCCACATACCGGGGGCTTAGCTTCCCCTTTTTGTAGAATCTCATACCCCCTTTCATAGGTGAAATATTCAAATAGACTTTATCACCAACTTCAAATTCAAGGTCTTTTCTTCCATAGTCGGCATAGGACTTTTGCTGACTATAGGCTATTTTCAACCTATTCTTTATAACCTAAACTTTTCCAAAGCGTGATAGATTATTTGGAGACCAAGGGCTGAAGATTAACCAACCTCAAAACACCCAACCGAAGACCTACATCTCCTACCATAGAGTGCTTCATAAGGAGTTATAGTTATAATAATCAAATTTTGGCTATTATTATAGGATAACTCAATCGACGACAAGTGATTGTCCCAATTCCCGTTAAAGTCTATCACACAAGCTCTTAACATATCCTCTATGGTTTGAATAGTGCGCTCCGTTTGACCATCCGTTTGGGGATGAAAAGTGGTGGTAGGCTTTACTTGCGGACCTAACCCATTTTAGAACGACCTCCAAAACCAAGAAGTGAATTGTGCACTTCTATCCTATATGATGAACAAAATGATCCCATGAAGAATCACAGTCTCATCTATGTAGATTCTTGCATAATCCTCTGCCGAATAGGTAGACTTGACGGGGATAAAATGAGCGGATTTCGTCAATCTCTCCAGAGTAACCCAAATTGAGTCATTTTGCCTCCAGGTTTGAGGCAACCTCACAATGGAGTCTGTTAATTTCCTCCCACTTTCAAGTAGGAACTTTGATTATTTGAGCTAAATCACTCTGCTTTAGATGATAGTGTTTTACTTGTTGTCAATTCGGACACCTAGCTACAAACTCCGCTATGTCTCTTTTTAAGTCATCCCATCTATGTACCTCTCTAATATCACGTTACATTTTTGTGGAACCCGGATGAATAGAATATTAGGAAAAATTATCTTCTTCCAAAACCCTTCTTCTCAAATTATCAACATCTGGTACACACAAACTATTTTGGTACATTAGCACACTATCTGCCAGGGAGAATGACTCATTTTATTTTCTAAGTAGCAATTTCTTCAAATCCATCAATAGCGGATCAAGATGTTGCTTAGACTTTACTTCAACAACTAAAGATTATTCGAGGTTATTATGAACCATACAATCACCATTTGAGGAATCTTCCAACTAAAATCCCAATATAGCCAACTTAAGAACATCTTTCACTAGATCTTTATCACCTTCTTCAACATGAGACATACTACCCATTTTCATATGACTTAGATAATCCGCCACCTCATTACCCTGGCCGGGTGGTAGAGAACAATCATGTAATTTTGTTTTAACAGTTCCAACCATTTTTTTTGTGGTAGATTTAAATCCTTTTGAGTAACACATTTTGAAGTCACTTGTGATCGGTATACACATCCACATGAACACCATACAAGTAATGCCACCATAGTTTGAAGGCAAGAACTACGACCACTAATTCAAGGTTATGAGTTTGGTAATTCTTCTCAAGCACGTAGAGTTGTCGAGAAGCATAGGCTACTACCTTCCCACGTTGCATGAGGACACAACCCAAACCTACGTGAGAAGCGTCACAATATACCACAAAACCATTGGTACCCTTTGGTCATCACCGTGGCGGAGGTAAGCCTATCTTTCAACGCTTGGAAGATTCTTTCACAACCCTCCTACAACTCAAACATAACACTCTTTTAGGTCAAAGTGGTCAAAGGAGAATCAATGCATGCAAACCCATCCATAAAACTCCTATAGTACCTAGCTAAACCCAAGAAACTTCTAATGTCAGTTGGATTCAATGGTCTAGGCAAATTCTTAGCCACCTTGTTTTTCTTTGGATCAACCATTATACCCTCAGTTGAGAGAATATGCCCAAGAAATGCCACCGGTATCAACAAAAACTCAAAGTTTTCATACTTAGAAAAGAGTTGATGTTCCTTAATGACTTGCAATTCAACCCTCAATTGGTCCATATGTTTATCCTTATTCTTCGAATATACGAAAATATCATCAATGAAAACAATGACAAAGGAATCAAGGTAATTTCAGAACACTCTATTCATAAGGTCCATAAAAGCCATAGGGGCATTAGTGAGACCAAATGAAATCACTAGGAACTCATAGTGATCATACCTAGTTCATAAATCCGTTTTAGGTATGTCCTCACCTCTCACCCTATGTAGGCGCTGCCCCGATCTCAAATAAATGTTATAAAAGTAGCTTGCCCCTTGGAGTTGATCAAATAAGTCGTCAATCCGAGAGAGAGGATACCTGTTCTTAACAGTGACCTTATTGAGTTGATGATAATCAATTCACATCCTAAGGGACCCATCCTTCTACTTCATAAACAACACTGGATCACCCTATCGAGAAATACTAGGTTAAATGAAACTTTTATCTAGTAAATCTTTTAGTTGAACCTTGAAATCATTCATTTAGGACGGAGCAATGATAAGGAGGATTTGAAATGGGATTCGTATCCATAATAAGTCAATATCAAAATGAATTTTCTATTCCAGAGGAATTTCGGGTAATTCATCGGGAAAGAATTCCATAAAGTCCTTCACTATGGGACCGACTCAATAGGCGGAATGTTGGACTCTAGATCTTTAACCCTCACAATATTGTAAAGACACACTTTAGAGATCATTTTACAAGATTTTAAACAATAAATGATACGACCACTAGGAGTTGAGTTACGCCCCCATCCACTCTAAGCTGGGTTCATTAGGAATATTGAACTTGACTACCCTTGTTCGACAATCAATGGAAGCAAAAAAAACATGCAACCAATCCATTCCCAAAATGACATCAAAATCAACCATATCAAGTCCTACCAAATTCATTCATGTAACTCTACAGGGCAATGATATAGGAAAACTCCTTAATACTCTTTTAGCAACAATGGAGTCACCCACCGGGGTGGCAACCAAAAAAGGTTCAATCAACACATTGAGTAGAACATCAATCATTCTATTTACTAGAGCAGTTACAAATGATAAGCTAGCACCTAGATATATTAAAGCATAAATATTTATAGAGAAGACTTGTAATATACCAATGACTAAATCAGGAGATTCATCTTGTTCGCCATTAGAGTGGAGAGCACAGAAGCGGTTCCAATTTTGAGCATCGAAACTAGTACCTCTTGATTAAGCTTGACCACTACAATTCACTTGAATTCTCACATTAGGAAAACCCCTAACCTTATGGCCACTCTTGCCACACCAAAATTAATTCTCAATCCCAAACAAGTAGGTTTCTTGCTAGGTGAATTCCCGCTTCTTCCTTTTCGAGACTTAGGGTTAGACACCCCATATTTGTTAGCCTTGGGAAAATTTCAAGAAACATGGTTGGAAACCCTTTTCTTGAATCTAGGTTTGTCTTGAATCTCAAGCCTTCCATTAGAAGTATCTCCCTTATAAGACTTAACCCTCTTAAAATCTTTATTCTTCCTCTTGAATCTAGTATCCTCGACTTGTTGAGCATGCACCATGAACCTAGAATATCCATGTTATCATAGAGCATTGCCGAATGACACTGTCAACCAAATCATTGGACACCCTTGTAACAAAGTGACTCATCTCATCCCTTGGGTTAGACATCGTGGAAGGTGCATTTGGGCAATTAAGTGAATTAAAGGATTTGTATTGCACATTCGTACCTCCTTGATGAAGGTTGATGAATTTCTCTACTTTGGCTTCCCTTGTCTCGCTAGGAAAGAACCTATCAAGAAAAGTCCTTCTAAACATCTCCCAAGTTATAGGACCCGCTCTCAAAGCATTATTGTCTCTCCATTGAGTATACCATGGTTGAGCCACATCCTTGAGTTGATAGAACGGTAGCTCGACCTTTTCACTCTAAGTCAACCCCATAGTATACAAGATTTTATATATATCATCGAGGAATCTTGAGGGTCTTCATTCACCATAGACCCAAATAACATTGGAGGATTCATCCTTGTGAAGCCCCTCAAGGGAGAAGCCATGGTGCTAGGATTTTGTTGAACATGGGATCCAACCTACAGATTTGCTTGAGCCGTTAGAGCTTCTGTATCTACTGCTTTGGCTTGAGTAGTAATAGCTTGAGTCAATGTCACAAAGGCCGCCCTTATTTCTCCACTCATCATAGGTTGAAGAATGACATGAGTTTGGGCACCTTAAGGTGCTTAAATGTCTTGTGGAGGAGCTTGATTGCCTTGGGGAGGAACTCCCGCATTAGCCAAGTATTCCTTCACTTTTCTTGAAGTTTTCCTTCTCGTAGTCATGTCCTATATCCACATGAAAAGGAATAGAAGAAAATGACAAATAGAGTTTCCACTCTTGACGCACAAATTTCAAGATTACCAAGAAGTGGAGTTCCTAAGCGTCACATAGACTGTCATTCATAAGTGTTGTGCGCTTTACACCCACGCGTAAATGTTGTTTAGTTAGACATCAATCCTATGATTTCTTTAATTTCATGCTTTGATACCATGTTTGTCATGACTTGGAGAACCCCCTAGACGTAACTGGCGTCGTCGTCCTCGAAGAGGACTTTCAAAAGTCCTTAACATTCGTCATATCATAGGTCAAAAAGTGCGGAAAATAAATTTTTTAACATCTTGAGGTATACATAGACCTCTTACATATCATATATGGAGATAAATTAGACCCCTCACATAGGAATATTACTTAGGCTTCTCATTTATACAACATAGTCAATAACATAGGAACTTAGTCTAATACTTTATCTCACATTGAACCATGTAAAACGAAGTAGAGCATTTGGTCATACTCTATACACAATTTATAATTGTCACATAGGGCTTACAACAATATCTTCAACAATAGGAAAGATATTAATGTATTTACACTATGACAATACTACTGGGGTAGAATAGGTGGCACCATCCTTGAATTAGAGGACCTACCAAAACTTTGGCATGTCCAAGTGTTCTTGCAAAACAACCTTAATACCTCAACGGCCCGAACCTACATTTTTTGGGAAGAAGGGAAATAATATGGATTAGTAAAACAACACGTACTAAGTATGGAAACATATGCACATGAAACATTAAAATTATGCTTAAAGGGACATTTGTTCAAAACCATGCTACGTCACATTGAAAGCCTTTATCCACAATCAAGAACACCTATAATCCAATCCGCACAGCAATACTTAAGAACATTCCATATCCAACACATGACCAACATTACCACAAAGTCAAGTCAACATGGATAATATCAATATACCCCATACCAACATGAATAGCACCATATTAAGATCATATAGACATGAATAACTCCAACATATCATTATAACAACTATTCAAGTACCAGTGTTCATGACACCACCACATACACAAGATACTTACTCACAACCCTTCCCAAGCCTACAAGTGCAATGGTTATGTGAAGTTCCATAATTAAACATAATCTAGTAACCAAGTAAAGGACCATAAGCAATGTCAATATTTCATATACTTTTCATATCATACGTGTTCTTCATCGTATAAATAATGTTTGACTAATATCATGTACATTAATTAAACTAACATCATATAGGATCATGAACATATAAAGGACCATAAACACTATCAACATTTCATATACTTTGAAATCATGCATGTTCTTCATCGTATAAATAAAGCTTGACTAATAACATTTACATTAATTAGACTAACATCATAAAGGATCATCAACATCTAAAGTCATCATATACATTTCATTCATATCATATGAACATAACATCAACCTTCTAAGACTCCTTTCAAGGATAACTAGTGCAATGTATAGGTAGAGTCCCATACCCCTACCTACACTATGTAGAACCCCTTAATTAACCCTAGTTAGTGTTCACTTTATTACTTTCATTTTACATTTGGGTAATAATTTCGTTAACCGACATAGACCATGTGATCTAAACATGGAATCAGTGTCATGAAACCCTACACCGAAAGTAGGTGGTCTACTTGCTAAGGTAGTACCAAAACATGAAAATAGCATTCTAGGTTGATCAATTAGCTAGTATTTCTACGACGGAAACATAGTTCAAAAACTAGGTGACATGCTAGAGACCCTTTTTTATGCACAATTGCATTGTAATCTCAATCTCATGAGAACCATTGTGATTCTACCTTCCCACATGGGGAAGTAACACCACTCATAACTAGATCACTTGGTGGTAAGCTAAAGTAATTTTTTAATGTATTTAAGTCATTATTAATCATCATAACTTAATATAGGACATAGGTGACAAACCCCTTGTATATTATATCATTATCACATTACGTACTTTTACAACCCTTCATATGTGAGATTAACACATCACAATCATCATATCATAGTAAGACACATAAGTGATTCACAATCAACCTTATATCCTCATACCCTTAATCATATTCTCACAATTTATATAGTCAAGAAATTTCATAACATTCATCATACTATCACCTACCTAATCTAATCACATATAATATATCAATTTAAAATCATCATCAAGTATAAGACATCATCAATTGAAGTAAGGATTCAATATCATAAAGTCTTACAAATAATTCACCTTCAAAAGCCTCCTTAACGATCTTACCACCAAACCAACCATATTCATCCATAAATATACTTAATAACATCATATAATAGTTAATCAATACAAGAATTAAGTCAATTGTATCATCACTAGGAAATTTAACATTAATTCATGACCTAGGTTTAGGAGAAAATAGTGAATTCATGATTTCTTCCATAGAACTAAGGCTAATATCAACAACTACCATAATTTACCAATAGACTATTATCATATATCCATAATAGTCCAAGGAAATCAACAACTATTCGAGATGAAAGATCAATTTTGGACTAAAAAGGAAACCATTTTTTATACACTTTTAGAATTTAACTTTGAAGAACCTCGTGGGGAAAGGATTCCCAAGTGTCAATAGCCTCCATATTTTGTTAATTCTTAGAGAATTGTAGAGGAAAACTTGAATCTTGCTTCCCTAGAGAAGCTTGAGCCTGTTCTTCTATTGTTTCTTTTGGGGAAAGGGAGAGAAAGTAGATTGAAGGTGGAAAGAATTTGCGTTTGGGAATTGAAGAGTGTTACGTTAGTGTAATGAGGGTTAGGTGTTATATAGTCCCTCAACTAACTAAATTAAACAGTCCCTAACACTTAATTAACCACCTAAGTAATTAACTAATTAATTAACTTATTTAAAATTTAGAGTGTCCAATGCAGACCCTCACTTACGAGACCTCGACCTACAGTTCATAGATTCATTGACGGTCCCGTACTGGCAAGGCGTCGATATGATCAGAGACTGGTACTTGGAGAATTTTGTCAAATTAACTAAGTGTTAACCTACGAGGCCATTGATGGAGTGTCGATAAATCGAGTCCTCGTCGATTGGCTTCATGGGTTTTTAGTTTTATAAAAATTTTCTTTACTTGGAAGGGTCCTCCTCAAGGACCCTTGGGATGGTCATTGGGGAGTTGTACCTTGATGTTTCGACCCTAAACACACTCTACTACTTGTTTAATACCTTTCCACCTATTTGCATTAAATTCTGACTCTTCAAATCCCATGAAACAAGCCAAGGCACACTAATCTCTATTTCACTAGTGTCCGGACGTGATGGACGTTTCTTGACATTTTGACTCTAATACTTTCTAGTTTGTTTGATTACATTATTTGAGGCCTATAAACACTGTTGCAAGTCTTAGTTCATTATGTGAGGCTCTAGACCAAGTATGAACTATGGGAGTGTTACAATTTATTTATTTGTGATTATCATTGCCAATTAAAATTAATTTTATATTTCGTGTTAAGTTTTATAAAAATTTCCTTCACTATTGTTTAACTGATTTATTGCTCTGCTTGCGTTTATTTAATTTAATATCTTGTTACATTATTGTTTCTCTTCAGCCGTGTTTGGTCTGAGTATTTTCAACTTTTGCTTTAGTGTTATTTAGTTTTCAAATCTAATTTGTGAGAAACTTTGTGTTTCGGTTAATTGATTTGATTTTACTCTAATTTTTTTTAATACTTGAATGTGCCCGAGTCCTTAGTTTTACATTGTAGATGCCTATTAAATTTATGATATGTTTCACAGATTAGTATTGCTTTGTTTATGATATTTTAATGTTTGATATTGGAGTTTTTTTTATTCATTAGTTGTTGCTAAATTTATTATACGTTTAGTCTTTTTTTTTGTTTTGTTTTAATTCTTTACTGTTGACCACTTAAAATTGTTTGGATGATTGCATAAATTTTATATAAATTTCCATAGGCTTATTCTTGCAATTTGGTTACTGCTTGCTTGTTGGTGCATAATTTCATTTTCCCTTTATCTAATTTTATGTTTAAAAAAGTTTTATGTTTATTGAGCCAATGAAAAAAATCATTCCGTCAGTTTTGGAGACCTCCCTACTTTAAAAGATGGAAATTTTGTTTAAGTTAATATATTTTATATGTTAAAATTGGCCAAGGAAAAAAAATCTCTCCATCTGTTTTGGAGGCCTTCCTACTTTAAAAGACAGAATCTTAGTTGAAGTTTATATTTTTCTTGTGTTGTAATTGGTCATTGAAGGTATTACCGTCGATATTCAAGGACTCTCATGTTAATAAGGCATATTTCTATTTTTTAAGTTATTCATTTTTACTAATATTTATTTAGTACCAACATTTTTACTAAGTGTCTTTACATGTACCATGATTTTCTTTCCATTGAAGCTATTTAAAAAAAGATTGAAAAATATTTTTGACTCATTATTGTATATTGTTAAAGATAGGCAAATGTAGGTCGTTTCTTATATTATTGTTTATTTTATTACATGTCTAATTGTATGTTTGTTTCACTAGTATATAGTTTCTATCTCCTCTTCAATTTTGTAAAAAATGAATTCAGTCGGGACTAACACTTGCTGATTTCGAAGGATGCCTAACACTATCCCTTCGAAATAACTTTAAGCCTTATCTGTAATCTACTTATTGGATAGTTATTTAATTAGTTTCCTAGTTTTTCCTAAAATTAGGTGGTGACTCCGTTTAAAACTCATTTATTCTTTAAATTGTTTCAAAATTGAATTATTTGATTATTTTTTACGATGTTTCGCCATATTTGAAATAAGTAGGGATTCAACCAGTCACAATCAAAAGTACATTCTAGGTGTAACATGATGTATAGAACACGAAGAGGCCATACACAAATCATTTAGTACACATCGTATAAAATAATCGAAAGACTGATTTCAAGAGCAATCTTTTATCACGAAAGAATTTAAAAAAAGCGGAAGTCTACATTGGATTCAACAATTCAGCTAATGCATCATAAGAAAAGTGAATGAGACATAATCCATAAATCACATACAAAGTCTAAACAACTGAAAAATAAAGATCGCCATAAAAGTGTCTTGGTCCTTGAAACATGAGGATTGACCAACCTTAAAAGCCAATAGATTCAACTAGCCAAGGGTATTAGAGGTAGAAGCATCAGACCTTTCATTAGTTAAACAATGTGCGCACAAGTATGTATTAGCACATGAATTGTACTATGTATGAATTTGGGCTACTAGTTTAGGTTTACAAGACAAGTCTACAGTTTATAAATAGTGTTTTTGGATTATATACCAGTCTTGTAGAAAGGGGAAAATATATTTTTTTTAAAAATCAAGTCTAGTACCTCATCCTATGGTTGAACCAAATAGTTAGTTCTCTGGTCTACAAATCATAGATAAGTCCCGTAGAAGAAATCCGAAAATACTGAAATTTTTGGGTTCAAGTTGAGTTCCACAATTAGAGTCTATGGACCAAAGGAAGTCATACGTAAAATAAAAGTATTCTATAAAAATTGAATAAATATTAAGGTCCTAGTACTTGGTCTATGGTTTACCGGTATGGACCATAGAAAGTTCTATGATTCGTACGTCTGACCGGTAGACCATCCTGATGGTTATTTCTAATGGTATTATGTTTCCTTTCCTTATATATTTTAAGCCTATTCTTTGTCATTTTGTCCTTCATACAAATCCCTATATGAAGACTTTATGTCCTAAATCTACCCACATTACACACATTATCCTTTTTCCTAATACTTCAACAATATTCATTATCCTAAATTCCCTTTTAACTTAAGGAAGAGTAAGAAGCTATGCTTCAATTCAAAGTCTTCAATTTACCAATAATCTTAATTTTTGAGTAGAAAGTTATTTATGTATTCACCCATGGAGTCCATTCCCCCACGGGGTCCCCAAGGTTTTCAATTTCTCAATAAAAATTCAATCGGTCAAATTAGGGTTATTTTTAATTTTACATGGAATTTCTTCCAATTATGATGAAAATTGTTGTTTTAATCTTCCATAACATGATTTATATAATTGCATGATATTTAGTTAATACCATATGGATGTCACGACCCAAAACGAGCCGTGAGTGGCACCCACACTTATCCTACTATGTGAGCGAACCAACCAATGTAAACCCCAACATTTCCACCATAATAAAGAGAAAATAATGCGGAAGACTTAAAACTCATTAACGAAATCAATAAATAACTTCTAAAATTTATCAATTACTATCCCCAAAATCTGGAAGTCATCACCACAAGAACATGTATCCTCACATTTCTAAGTCTAAGAGTATTTAAGAAACTAAAATAGGTAAAGAGATGGTCCGTGTCCGAACATCAAGACATCAAGACGTAAATGAGAGAGAATCCAGTCCGAGCTAGGAACAATAGCTCACCCTGAAATCTGACGTGATGAAGACTGGCTAGAGTTGAAGACGAGTCGAAGTCGATTGTACGTTTGCTGCACTTCACAAATTACAAAGAGAAACATACAAGTAGGGGTCCGTACAAGGCACAAGTACTGAGTAGGTATCATCGGCCAACTCAAAATAGAAAGCAATATATATCAGATAATAACATAATATCAACTACCCTACTCAACAGATAACAACAACAAGTACCATAACCATTGGACACAACACCAAGCACATCTATGAGGACTCAAGCCTCCACGCCATACTCATTTGGGAAGCAAGTTCTTTAAATTGAGTATATTAACATAATTCAAGATTCATTCTTTTTATTATCCTGGTGTCGGAACGTGACACTTCGATCCTCTACTACTATCCTAGTGTCGGAACGTGACACCCGATCCGCTACTACTAACCTGGTGTCGGAACGTGACACCTGATCCACTAATACTATCATGGTGTCGGAACGTGACACCCGATCCACTACTACTATCCTGGTGTCGGAACGTGACACCTGATCCACTAATACTATCCTGGTGTCAGAACGTGACACCCGATCCACTAACCTCATTCTTTTAGTTCATCAAACCTTCTTTTATACCAAGGCATCATAATTAACAGAGAGGGTTTTAGGTTTAAGCTTCACGACCTCATCTTTCCAACCCAATACAATTACATAATCACATCATGCACGCATACAATTAAGCATATAGAAGACTTTACAATACTACCCAATACATATCATCCGCTATTAAGAGTTTACTATGAAATAGCATAAACCATAAACTACCTCCACCGAAGAATTTGTGATCACGCAAGCTACTCCTCAAGGTCTTTGCTTTCCTCTTCGTTTTCTCTTCTATCGCTCTTTCGTCCCCCTCTTCTGTTCTTTCTATTTTTCCTTATTCAAACACTTTTTCTTTTACCCTAATTACCATATAATTAAGTATAAAAGATAACAAAAGTAACCCACTATTTATTTCAAGGTTATCACCTTTAACCCTTAAGTAATTGAATTATTAACATTAAACCACTAACTTTATAATCATAAGCAGGAATAGTCCAAAACACCCCTTAAAACTTTTAACAGAAATCTGACCCAATCAGGGTTACGCAGCATGTGACGGTCCATCGTGACTGCGACGTTCCGTCCTGCTGAGTCGTCACAGAGTTCAGAGACTCAATTTCATTTAAGACCCTGTGACGGTCCGTCGTGCCTACGACAATCCGTGCTGCTCTATCGTTGCGAAGTTTCGTGAGTTGATCTCAGTACCCAAATTTCCAGAATCTAAGTGTTTTGGAACGAGACCCCCTCGACGGCCCGTCGTGCCCATGACAGTCCGTCGTGCGATCCGTCGAGCCAGACAGTTATTACAAGAAATAAACTCTACTACTCAAAACGACTAAACAGGTCGTTACAATAGATACCAATTTACCCATCGTTCGTCCTCGAACTATCATAGGAAGAAAAACAAGGGCGAGAAAGATTACCTGAATCTGTGAAAAGGTGTGGATATCTTTCTTGCATATCAGCCTCCTTCTCCCAAGTGGACTCTTTAACTGGTCGATTCTTCCATTGAACCATGATGGATGCAATCTCCCTTGATCTCAACTTGCGGACTTCTCTATCTAAAATGGCAACAGGCTCCTCCTCATAAGACAAATTCTCATCAAGAAGAACAGAATCCCAACGAATGATGTAGTTTCCATCCCCATGGTATCTTTTCAACATAGACACATGAAATACCGGGTGCACTCCTGAGAGTCCTGGGGTCAAGGATAATTCGAAATCTACCTCCCCCACGCCCTTCAGAACTTCAAATGGACCAATTTACCTCGGACTAAGCTTACCTCGCTTACCAAACCACATCACCCCTTTCATGGGTGAAACCTTCAGTAAGACTTGTTCACCCTCCATAAACTCCAAGTCTCTGACCTTTCGATCTGCATATACTTTCTGCCTACTTTGAGCTGCTAAAAGCTTTTCTTGAATGCATTTCACTTTATCTAACGATTCCCTCAGAAGGTCAGTACCCCAAGGTCTAACCTCAAATGCATCAAACCACCCAATGGGAGACCTACATCTTCTCCCATATAGTGCCTCAAATGGTGCCATATCAATACTTGAGTGATAGCTATTGTTGTATGAGAACTCTGCTAAGGGCAAGAAGTTATCCCAATGACCACAAAACTCTATCACACATGCACGAAACATATCCTCCAAGACCTGAATCGTTCGCTCAGACTGACCATCAGTCTGAGGGTGAAATGGAGTACTAAGATCCAACCTAGTACGTAATTCAGCATGCAATGTTTTCCAAAACTTAGAAGTAAACTGCGTACCTCTCTCTGATATGATGGAGAGTGGAACTCCTTGTAATCGAACAATTTCTGAAATATAAAGTTTGGCTAACTTCTCTGCATTGTAAGTCACTTTGACCGGAATGAAATGAGCAGACTTAGTCAATCTGTCAACAATTATCCAAATGGAGTCATACTTACCCATTGTCTTTGGAAGACCAACCACGAAGTCCATAGCAATTCTCTCCCACTTCTATTCAGGAATGGGTATTCTCTGAAGTGTCCCTCCAGGTCTCTGGTGTTCATACTTTACCTGCTGACAATTCGGGCATTGAGCAACAAAATCAACAATATCCCGCTTCATTCTACACCACCAAAAATGTTGCTTTAGGTCGCGATACATCTTGGTTGCACCGGGATGTATAGAATACCTTGAACTATGAGCCTCTGTAAGAATGGGGTGAATCAAATCATCAACACGGGGTACACATACCCTTCCCTTAATCCTCAAAACACCTTCCTCATCGATTTTTTCTTCTTTAGCCTCTCCTCGCAATACCTTATCTCGAATCCGGATCAGTTTCTCATTAGTGAACTGCTTTCCCTTAATCTTGTCAAGAAAGGAAGATCTTGCCTCCACACTGGCCAAAAATCCTCCCTTCTCATTTACTTCTAGCCTCATAAGGTCATTAGCCAGAGTCTGAACCTCTCTAGCCAATGGGCGTCTAGAAACCTGCAAGTGAGCTAGACTTCCCATGCTCTCTGCCTTTCTACTTAAAGCATCTGCCACAACATCAGCTTTTCCTGGGTGATACAAAATAGTGATACTATAGTCCTTCAGTAGTTCCATCCATCTCCTCTGTCTCAAATTCAAATCTTTCTGAGTGAAGACATACTATAAACTGCGATGATCTGTGTAGACTTCACACTTGACCCCATATAGATAATGTCTCCATTGCTTTAATGCAAACACTACCGCAGCCAACTCCAAATCGTGGGTCGGATAATTATGTTCATGCACCTTTAATTGCCTTGAGGCATAAGCAATTACATTCTTCTCTTGCATTAGAACTGCACCCAAACCAGAATAGGATGCATCACAATAAACAATGAAATTCTTACCTTCCATTGGCAGGGTAAGAAATGGTGAAGTAGTCAACAAGGTCTTGAGTTGTTGAAAACTTTCTTCAAATTCGTCCGACCATACAAATGGAACACTCTGCTTAGTCAAATTTGTTAGTTGGGGAGAAACGGAAGAAAATCCCTTAACAAATCGACGGTAGTAGCTAGCTAAACCAACGAAGCTCCTTACCTCAGTAACATTAGTAGGTCTTACCCAACACTTCACTTCTTCGATCTTAGAGGGATCCACCATAACTTCATCCTTAGAAACCACATGCCCCAAGAAGGACACTGAATCTAGCCAAAACTCACACTTAGGGAATTTGGCATAAAGCTTTTTCTCCCTCAACATTTCCAATACCATTCTCAAGTGCTCCTCATGTTCTTTATTGCTCTTTGAGTATACCAGTTTATGATCAATGAATACAATGACAAAGAGATCCAGGTATGGCTTAAAAATCCCATTCATCAAGCTCATGAAAGCAGCAGGGGCATTCGTAAGCCCAAAAAACATTACTAAGAACTCATAATGCCCGTACCGTGTCCGAAAAGCAGTCTTGGGCACATCCGTTGCCCGTATTTTCAATTGATGATAACCAGATCTCAAATCGATTTTTGAGAAGGTACAAGCACCTTGTAACTGATCGAACAAATCAGCGATGCGAGAAAGAGGATACTTGTTCTTAGTAGTTACCTTATTCAGTTGCCTGTAGTCTATGCACATCCGAAAACTTCCAACCTTCTTCTTCACAAACAAAACAGGAGCACCCCAAGGAGATGCACTTGGTCTAATAAAGCCTTTGCTTAACAACTCTTGAAGTTGGGCCTTTAACTCTCTTTACTCAGCGGGAGACATTCTATAAGTGGGTATGGAAATGGGGCGAGTACCCAGCTCCAGATCAATACAGAAATCAATATCCCTATCCGGTGGCATACCAGGAAGGTCTGCAGGAAACACATCCAGAAACTCACGGATTATCGAAACAGACTCCATAGAAGGTACTTGGGTAGTATCGTCCCTGAGGTGTGCCAAGAAAGCTAAACAACCCTTACTAACCATTCTCTTAGCACGAAGAAAGGAGATAATATGAACGGGGGTGGAAGTGTAGTCACCCTCCCACACTAGCGGATCTGTCCCAGGCTTGGCCAACGTTACAGTTTTAGCATTACAATCTAAGATTGTAAAATTTGGAGAAAGCCAAGTCATACCTAGAATTAGATCAAAATAAACCATTTCTAAAATAACCAAGTCTACATGAGTATTGCTCCCCACAAAAGTCACAAGACAAGACCTATACACCTTTTCAACTATCACAGACTCACCCACCGGAGTAGATACACGAATAGGTATGTCAAGCAATTCATAATGTAAATCAAGACCAGTAGCTAATGAAGAAGATACATATGAAAATGTGGATCCAGTATAAAATAATACAGAAGCCATGCATCACAAACAAAAAGATTACCCGTGATAACAGAATCAGATGTCTCTGCATCGGACCTCCTAAGGAAAGCATAATAATGGGCCCTATCACCTGTATGCCCGTTGCCCCTACCATGTTGCGCTGCAGAAGTTCCAGTTTTCCCGTCACCCCGGCCGTTTTGGTGACCACCATTACCTCGGCCACCATGTTTTCCAGAATAGCGGCCTCTTCCATGACCACCTCTACCTCGGACTATTGGGGGTCTGTAACTCTGTTTTGGACAATACCTCTTAATATGTCTAGTCTCCCCACATCCATAACACTCTATGGGTTCAAACATATGTCTCTGTGAGAATGACGAAGTCTGGGTGTAACCTCCAAACATAGAGGAATGTTGGCTGGTCTGCGATGGACACCCAGCTACAACCTGTAGTGAAGACTGAATAGGTCGGGCTGGATAACCTCCTGAACTCTGCCCTCTGGAGTAAGAACCACTAAACTCACCTCCCTTACGAAACTTCTTAGGTGTCGATGCTATGGTGAAGTCGTCTGGATTCACTCCTCCACTTCTATCACAAAATCTACCACCTCCTGAAAGGATTTTGCTGCAGCAGCTACCTATAAGGCTAAAAACTGCAAATCTAACCTCAACCCCTTCATAAAACGGCAAATCTGTTCTTGTGGACTGAAGTAAAGATGGGTGGCATACCTGGATAATGCACGAAACTTAGCCTCATAAGCAGTAACCGACATCCTGCCTTGCTCTAGGCTCAAGAACTCATCTATCTTCCTATCCCTCAAAGTCCGGGGTATATACTTCTCCATAAACAAGCTAGAGAATGATGCCCAAGTCATTGGTGGTGCCTGTGCTGGTTTACACTCAACATACGATCGCCACCACATTTTGGCATTTCCCTGAAACTAATAGGTTACAAACTCAACACCGAATCGTTCCACTATGCCCATCTTATGTAGCAGTTCATGACAATCAACCAGAAAATCATAGGCATCCTCAGATTCAGCACCCTTGAAGACTGGAGGTTTCGATTTCAAGAACTTAGTGAAAAGTTTGTGCTGATCATTCATCATTATAGGCCCTGTAGTCAATCGAGGAAACGTGCCTATTTCTAATGAGGCATCCATGCGGGGAGCCACAGCATCTACATGCTGTACTCTCGGAAAGTGAGATGCTGGTGTAGAAAATACTGGAGGTGTCTGGCCCTGATCAGATAACCCGCTAAGATAAGCAAGAACCTGGTTAATCATCTTTGGGGTAGGTTGGGGTGGTAAGTCTTCATTCTGCGCTTGCTCATTCTCCCCTTCCTCACCCTCTCTTAATACTTCCTCAGTCGGTGGAGGATTCACCGCCCTAGTACTAGCTGGGCCAGGTGCTTGTCCTCTTCCTCTAGAGGACGTCCTCTCGCGACCTCTACAACGGCCTCTTGCCACTTCTCCTCTTCGAGCTAAATCCTCAGTGGCTGGTTCAGACGCATCTTGTCTTGCCGGTGTTGGTGTTGGCGCAGTTGTTGCTCTAGTTCTAACCATCTACGAAATAGAGTGAAGATGGTCAGATACCAATTTGTATCACCTAGATACCAATTGGATCCAAGTAATAGCACGAAAGAAAGAAAGAATTGAATTTTCCTAAAGTCTTGTAGCCTCTCAAAGAAAAGTAATGGCGTCCCCCTACCGTTCCTCAAGACTATACTAGACTCGTTCTTGTGTGATGAGACTAACAAACCTAATGCTCTGATACCAAGTTTGTCACGACCCAAAACGAGCCGCGAGTGGCACCCACACTTATCCTACTATGTGAGCGAACCAACTAATCTAAACCCCAACATTTCCACCATAATAAACAGAAAATAATGCGGAAGACTTAAAACTCATTAACGAAATCAATAAATAACTTCTAAAATTTATCAATTACTACCCCTAAAATCTGGAAGTCATCACCACAAGAACATCTATCCTCATTCTAAGTCTAAGAGTATTTAAGAAATTATAATAGGTAAAGAGATGGTTCGTGTCCGAACTTCAAGACATCAAGACGTAAATGAGAGAGAATCCAGTCCTATCTAGGAACAATAGATCACCCTGAAATCTGACGTGATGAAGAATGGTTAGAGTTGAAGACGAGTCGAAATCGATGGTACGTTTGCTGCACTCCACAAATAACAAAGAGAAACATACAAGTAGGGGTCAGTACAAGGCACAAGTACTGAGTAGGTATCATCGGCCAACTCAAAATAGAAAGCAATATATATCAGATAATAACATAAAATCGACTACCCTACTCAACAGATAATAACAACAAGTACCATAACCATTGGCCACGACACCAAGCACATCTATGAGGACTCAAGCCTTCACGCCATACTCATTTGGGAAACAGGTTCTTTAAATTGAGTATATTAACATATTTCAAGATTCATTCTTTATACTATCCTTGTGTCGGAACGTGACACTTCGATCCTCTACTACTATCCTGGTGTCGGAACGTGACACCCGATCCACTACTACTATCCTTGTGTCGGAACGTGACACCCGATCCACTACTACTATCCTGGTGTCAGAACGTGACACCCGATCCACTACTACTATCCTGGTGTCGGAACGTGACACCCGATCCACTAATACTATCCTGGTGTCGGAACGTGACACCCGATCCACTAACCTCATTCTTTTAGTTCATCAAGCCTTCTTTTATACCAAGGCATCATCATTAACAGAGAGGGTTTTAGGTTTAATATTCACGGCCTCATCTTTCCAACCCATTACAATTACATAATTACGTTATACACGCATACAATTAAGCATATAGAAGACTTTACAATACTACCCAATACATATCATCCGCTATTAAGAGTTTACTATGAAATAGCATAAACCATAACCTACCTCCACCGAAGAATTCGTGATCACGCAAGCTACTCCTAAGGTATTTGCTTTCCTCTTCGTTCTCTCTTCTCTAGCCCGTTCGTCCCCCTCTTCTGTTCTTTCTATTTTTCGTTATTCAAAATCTTTTTCTTTTATCCTAATTACCATATAATTAAGGATAAAAGATTACAAAAGTAACCCACTATTTAGTTCAAGATTAACACCTTTAACCCCCAAGTAATTGAATTATTAACATTAATCCACTAACTTTATAATCATAAGCAGGAATAGTCCAAAACACCCCTTAAAACTATTAACAGAAATCCGACCCAGTCAGGGTTACGCAGTATGTGACGGTCTATCGTGCCTGCGACGGTCCGTCCTGCTGAGTCGTCACAGAGTTCAGAGACTCAATTTCATTTAAGACACTATGACGGTCCGTCGTTCCTACGACGGTCCGTGCTGCTCTTCCGTCACGAAGTTCAGAGAGTTGAGCTCAATAGCCAAATTTCCAGAATCTAAGTGTTTTGGAACGAGACCCCCTCGACGGCCCGTCGTGACCATGACGGTCCGTCATGGGATCCGTCGACCCAGACAGTTATTACTTGAAATAAACTCTACTGCTCAAAACAACTAAACAGGTCGTTACAATGGATTTATGCATGATTCTTGATTTTTCAAATATGAACCTATGAAGAACCCATGAGCTATGAATTTTGAAGGATTATGCATGCTTATTAAAATGATTTTTATGATACATGGATGATTTTAGGTGGAATTATCAATTTT
Source organism: Solanum neorickii (assembly GCA_027704865.1). Classification (NCBI taxonomy): domain Eukaryota; kingdom Viridiplantae; phylum Streptophyta; class Magnoliopsida; order Solanales; family Solanaceae; genus Solanum; species Solanum neorickii. Next base: position 7,679,901 of record JAKWJC010000370.1, read on the forward strand.
TTTGTAAGATTTTTCTAACATACAAATATGATAATGATTGTGAAAGGTGTTTCTCACATTGGTGAAAGGTTTTCTCACCTTTGCTTGAATTGTAATTGAAAGAGTTATTCTATGTTTTAATATTTAACATGTGAATTATAATTATAATTGCATTTCCTATGTTATAATGATATTTGATTTTTCTCCATCCCGTCGAATTTAGATAAATCATGGAGAGGGCTTTGAGGTGGAGACTCAAAATAAAGTTTCTATTAGAAACTTCTATTCCTTAAATATGTGTCCCTATATGATTGTCTTATATGACCTAGCTAGTGGATCCACATTAGCAAAAGAATAAGTGTACAAATTCTACCATAGCATGTAGAATCCCCTTCTTTAATATGTGGGACATATGGGATTCAATGACATATCTTTCGTGGTATTTTTGTCGGTTAAACCTAACATAAAATGATTTTTACGTTGTTTCTTCTGGAAACTAGAATCCTCTTCTTCAAAGCTTTCCAATGTCTCTTATTTTAAAATGTATTGACCAACTTTTGATTTAAATGTTGCTGATTAATTAAACCATTAAGTTCTTCACGATATCATTGATATTTATGAATATTGATTCATACTTAGTGTGCACCATGTACTAATGCATACTTTTGCGGACATTGTCTCATTTATGTATGGTCTAATTCTCCTACCCCTCACACTCGTGGTTAGTTAATCATTCCGTTTGATTGAAGATATGGTGAGTCCTCATGCTCCAAGGACTGACATACATTTACTTGCTTTTATATGTTTCAAGTTTCCATATAACGTATGTGTTTGTATGGGTTTATGCGCCGACCACTCCTTTTGATATTTAGATGGCTTGATGAGACTATGTAAAACTTTTGCTTTGTCAAAATCTTCTACGATATGAAATTACTAAACTTGAACCATTTATTTTTATTATTTTGTATGATGTATGATATGTGACTTGTGCAGGATCGTTCGGGATTCTATATGCCATCATACTCCTACGGTTTACTTAGGTCTTCACTGGTAGTGCTTCGGTGCCTATGTTTACTATGATTGGGCTCAAAGATCTAAGTCATATGACAGTGTTTCTAGTGGATTTTCCTATATTGCTTGTTATAAGTATAGATGAAATATCTGGGGAAGTGTATGGTTAGTACATATACCTATTTCAGATGTGGTAAGACTGATCATATATGGAGAGATTTCCTATTGATTGCAAGCAAGGGTAGAAATGTTCATTGATAGACTCCTCCTAGTACTTCCTAAGGTCGCCCACTCAATAGGGTACCTCATCTAGATCTTGTGGATTATCACATTAAAAATATTCTTCAAAACTAACAAAAAAGTAAGTGGTCGGATTCAATAAAAATACCCGAATAAATTAGTGTTGTCCACTTATGGTGGCGGTGTTTAATTGTTATATATGTTACAAACATGGCCTTGTCATAATTATTATGTGAATTATAGCATCATCATGTTATAGCTTATATAGATGAACAATGTGAAAGATGTTAATGTGTATGTGAATGTGTGAGGTTAGAGTATTATCCCTCTAAATGATAGTATGATGATGTTGTGTCTTGATTATTAAACTTAAGTCCCTCTTCTTGATACATGAAAGTTTATAGCCTATGAACTCTTGAATTTGGTAGACATAGGTGCCTTCTCCTTGATGTATAGAAGTTATGTGAATGTAATATCTTAACATTGTGGTCTTAGACACCCTTGACATGTATGTGTATGAAAAAAAGAAAGAATGAAGTCTAGAATAGGTAGACCTAAAGTAGGTTCTTTCTATGAAAGATTTATATGGAACCTTAAATATTAAAAGAAGGTTGAGAATAAGCTATCCTTTAAAAGAGTATCATGAGTTGGTAGGAATTAGTAATGGTACCTTCTCTAATATACCTAGGGATTGAATTACTATATGGGAAACAAGGCAAAGTAGCGAGAGGATACGCTTGTGGTAGTAGTTCGATTTAAGTATGAGACTAGAGTTCAAAGAAGCCCTTGATACCCCATAACCATGTGCAAACATGGTATGAGTCTTAGTTCTACCTTTGGAAGGTAGAACATCTTCCACGGTGTGGGGTTCTTATGACACCAGATTACGTACAAAGCTTGTATGGTCTATGTCGGTTAATGCCTGTTCTCATCATATGTGATCTAAATTCTAGTACTGGATAGGTTCTAAAATGTGTAGGTAGTGGAATATGTCGCTATCTACACATGGAACGAGTAGACCTTGAAGGTGCTAGGATGAGTTCCCAAGGCCTTTGAAGACCATTATGTGTAGTCTTGTAATTCTGTACTTGCCTCTTAAAAGGTTTCAGTGAATAATGTTCACTTAAAGAAAAATATTGAATAGAAAGGTTCTTGTCTAGGGTATCTTTAAGGATTACATAGGTGGGCTTGAAGAGGGTGTATGGGGGTATCTTGATGTCTTACTTAGGTGAGTCTTAGAGTAACTTTAGGTGGAGGGTTTAAATTATGGAAAGAAATATCCATACTTTGGGTAGTCTTGAGGATCCCGTAGGTCTGTGTGAAGTGGTTGTATGGTCAACCGCTTCATATCTTACTTAGGTTGATCTTATTATAACCTTTGGTGGGGGATCTAAATGTTTATATGGATTCTATGTGATTAAGGTTGTATCTTGTGGATTACTTTAATATTTCTTATGTGAATATTTACTTGGAGATGGTTCTTATACTTATTTTATGAGGTTTCTATCAAAATAGCATGTAAAGTACATCTTAAAGTAAATGTTTGTGTTTCCATGGTTTGCTTGCATGTTCACCATACTTAGTGAATTCAATGTCCTAATTCCATATGTTTTTCTATTTATACAAGTGTAGATGGGCAGTGTGGATTCTCTTATCAGTTTAATCTAGGGAGTAGCATTCTTTTTAAATTGATGTAAGGGTTGTGACTCTATAATATTATACATGTCTAAGATGTCAATGAAGAGACTTAGTTCTTTCTTATGTTCTATAAATATTTTGACTATTGGTTGTGAAAAGTTTTAATTCCGCACTACTTTTCATTTATATGTGATGAAAGATGTCTAAGGGCTTGTATAAGACCTTCGAGAGGTCGAATACGCTATGTAACTTCTAGAGTATACCCTTGGGTCGTTAGATTCTAGGTATGGACTGGTTAAATTCCTATTATGCCTCAATCGATTGTAGAACTAGGATTGTTCGTTTTCAGTTTCCAGACAAACAAATCTTAGAATGGAATGGTAGTGTCTTAGCGCCTATGGGTCAATTCATTTCATACCTTCACGACAAAATATGATTTCTAAGGGTTATATTTATAATGAATTATAGGTTAATGATTAATGCTCGAAAAACCCAACTCTTGAGTATGTTCTAGTGGTTAATGAGTTTATAGTAGTGTTTCCAAAAGATATTCCTAGAGTCTCTCTCGAAAGGGTAACTGACATCAGAATTGATCTCCTTTGAGATACAAGACTATTTCTGTTCCTCCTTAATGAATGGGTCAAGTAGAGCTTAAACAATTGAAGGATCACTTGAAAGACCTTTTATATAAGGTCTTCATCAGACGTAATATTTTGACATAGGGTGCACAAATATTGTTTGTGAAGAATAAAGATGGTTCTCACTGGGTATGCATTTATTATAGGTAGTTGAACAAGGCCGCAATAAAAAATATGTATCACATCCCCAAGATTTATGACATGTTTCTCAAACTTCATGACGCTCCATTTCTCAACAGTAGACCTCAGATCGGGTTATCATTATCTTAGAGTCATAGATAGTGACATTCCAAAAATAACCTTCAAAACCTAGTATGGTCATTATGAATTATGTAGTAATTTCATTTGGACAATCCCATGCTCATCCATATTTCATGGATTTTATGAACAGTATTTCGACTTGTACATTAGCATATTTATTTATGATATTCTCATTAATTCTAGGAACGAGGAAGAACATGCAACTCATTTTAGAGTTTTTCCACAAACTCCTAAATCTCCAGTTAATTGCGAAATTTAAAAATTGGGAGTTTTGGTTACATTTAGTATGTTTCCTTTGTCATATATTATCCAACAAAGAGATTCGAGTGGATTCCCAGGAAATAGAAGCAATGAAACAATGTCTCGGACTAACCTATCTTATATAACTCAAGATTTTCTTGGGTCTAGAGGGTTATTATAGAAGGTTTGTGGATAATTTTGAATTATTCCTCTCCCACTGACTATGTTCACTCAAAATAAGGTTAGGTTTTACTTGTCAAAAGATTATGAGAAAATCTTTGCATAATGGAAGACTAGGTAGACTACGACTCCTGTTTTTACTCTACCAGATGGTTTAGATAATTATCTTATTTATCATAATACATTGAATTCAGCCTAGGTTGTGTGTTGATGAAATGAGGTAAGTTTAAATCTTATGCTTACGGACAACATAAGGTGCAGTAGAAGTAATATCCGACTCATAACGTCAAGCTTGCAACAGTGGTGTTTTCAATCAAGGTTTAGAGCCTGTACTTGTATGGTGTTCATGGTGATGTGTTCACAGATCATAAGATCCTTCAGCAAGAGTTAACCTAGAAAAAGTTGAATCTTTTCCAGAGAATATAACTTGAATTACTCAATGATTATGACATGTGTGTGTATTAAAATATTTGTATGGCAAATGCTGTAGAAAATGCCCTTAGCAGACTATTTATGGGTAGTGCAACACATGTTAACAAACAAACAAAAGTGCTCGCAAAGGATGTTTACAAGCTTGCTTTTTTAGGAGTCCGTCTTTTGAGAATATTAGATAGTGGTGTGACAGTTCAAAATGGATTTTAATCTTCATTGGTAGTGAGGGTTAAGGAAAAGAAACACAGCGATCCCATTTTTCTTGGATTCAAGGGTGTAGTCCATAAAAAGAAAGTTGAGGTTTTCTGCCAAAGGGGAGATGGTGTTCTTCGCTACCTAAGTCGTTTATGTGTTCCTGATGTGGGCGAGTTGAGATAGAAAATTACTGGAGAATTCGATTACTCTAGATATTCTATTCATCTAGGCACCACTAAGATATAATGTGATCAACTATTGTCAGCAAGTGAGGGTAGAACATTAGAAAGCACGTAGCATTGTCACATGCGGGAACTACCTCTAGATGTAATCGGCGTCGTTGTCTTCAGAAAGGACTAGAAATAGCTTCTTATTATTCATCATTACATTCACAGGTTAAAATGCGGAAAATTTAAAACTTTTCATCAACACTACATCATGAGGTTTACTTAAACATCTCGCTTACACATAACATATGCATATCGAGTATACATAGATCATTCATAAAAACATGATAGTTTTATACTTTCATGCCACATATAGGCAATATAAATAATGTAGTCTTAAATGGAATGTCTCATATTAAGCTATCTTAAAGGAGTCAAACATATGGGCACAAGCCCTTACACAAAAATAAAAATGCCACTTAGGGATTACGAAAATATCTTGAAAAAACATGAATGAAATGTTTATCCTTACACTATAACAAAGAACCATATCTAGAGTAATAGCAAGGCATCATCCTCGGACATGAGGACATAGCCACACTTGGTGAATGATTTCCATGTCTTCTTTCAAAAGTCATCACGAACCCTTCAACGATCGTAACCTAAAATATTGGTGAAAAAGGAAGAAATTGGTTAGCACATCACTTGTACCAAGTATAGGATCATATGCACATACCATATAGAAATCATGCTAAAAAAGGAAATTTCATTAAAACATGCTAATTTACTTTGAAAATCGTTATGCACATTCAAGAACCAATACAAGTCAATAGTACATATTCATTAAGCCGAAACCATGTGCATCACAAGACCAACAGTACAACGTCTAGTCAAGTCAACATGCATATAAACATAATTGAGCACATAATCAAGACAAGTCTATCATGAAGTTATAATATCAGAAAGGAAGTATAAGAGTTCATTACATCATCACCAGAGTAAGATCATTACTCATAAACCCTCATTAAATCCACTAGTTCAATTACTATGTAAGGCTCCATAAACTCAATCAAACAAGTAAACCCAAAGAAGAACCATAAGCAATGAACAAATCATTAAGAGTAAACATTATCATACTTTAGCAATAGAGACCAAACACATATTCATAAGTGAAACCAACATCAGATAGTGTCATTAACATGTAATATAATCATATACATATCATTTACATTTATAAGACAGGAACACATAAAAACATCCTTCTAAGACTTCTATCAGGGCTTATTGATGCAATTTATAGGTAGAGTCTCATATCCATATATATCTCCAAAAAGTCGAGACCTAATCTACAGCCTCACATGAGCGTCAAGGGGTTTAGATACTGTTTTAAGACCTAAATTATTGTATAGAATCCATCGAAGAAGTTTTAGAGACAAAATGTCATAGAAAATCCATTACGTCCGGAAACTAGCCTAATTGAACTAGTTGACATTGCAAAGTTTGGGGATTATTTCTGAGGGTTAAATGAAGTCTAAAACTTCTAAAAATACTTTTTAGGTATACTTTAGTAAAGAGGGTCTAAAAGTCCAAAAAAGATACCCCAAAGACCACCCGAAGGGTGATGGAGGAAGACCCCCAACATGGTGGGCAGGCTGCCAAAGCAGACGGCGAAAGTCAAGAATCAGTGGGCTGCTGAGCGATGAACAACCCACACGGACCTCACTGGTTCAGTTTTATTTTTCAAAATTATAAATGAGTGTTGTCCCTGCGACGCGGAGTCACTTCTCAGATTCGATAAAAACATATTTTTCACATTTTGACTTCACAAAAAAGACCAATTTAAAGTGAGAGGATTTTTGAGTAATTTAGGGGGTGATTATATATATCCTAAGTTTCATTTTAAGTTACTATTCACTCATCCAAAGCCAATTCCCAAAACAAATTCCAAAGGCTCTCACCTCTCTCTACATTCTCTCTCCACAATTCTTCCTTGAGGATGAAAACTTGAATAAGGTCTATTTCGGTAGGATTTCAATTTAATTTCTTGGATTAAGCTTCAATAAGGTATGAGTTCTTCACTCTTGGGATTCATTTCCAAAAGTGGTCCTCTCAAAGATGATTTCAAAATACCCCATTCCATGGGGTTTTCCAATTGTTATGGGTTTTTCCTAAACTTCAAACTGAAGATAAATTTTTATTTCCTATGACTTATTGATTATATATTATTTAACAATTGGTGTTTATGTATGAAATATCATGTTGATAATGTTCCATTCCCTTTTTTCGTCAATCTTTGATCTTGGTAATGAATTGATGGGAATAGGAGAATAATTTGATTATTAGACTTGTTTTATCTATTCTAATTCATGTATGGATTGACTATGTATTGTATTGTTGGGATTTGATCTATTTCTTGATAAATTAATGATTAAACCAAGTTCCACTAACTTTAGTTTATGAATTGATGTTAACGGGGATAGTAAAGATGGAATTGACCTAGTTCTTGTATTAATTACTATTAATTTATGTTACTACACCTATTATTGGATGTTATTGATTGGTTCATGGTAAGACCATAATGATGGCTTTTGAAGGATATTTGGTAAGTCTTCATGATCCTAACTATTACTTCAAGTTTAATGGCTTGTTAATTGAAGTATACCTTGTGAATATCCTAAATAGTTGTTGGTGGGATGTTGAATTGAAATGTATTGACTATGTGATTACGAGATTATAATTAAGATTAACTGATATAAGGTTGGTTATGACTAGACTATGTGTCTTATTATGAAATCATAATGATGATATGCTAATCTCACATATGAGGGTTGCCATGAAAGGATATTCTCATGCAATACCTATTGAGCTAAATGACAATGACTATATAAGGGATTTGACCCTATGACCTAAACTAAGTGATTATTAATAAAGAAATACATTTTAAAAAGGACTTAGCTTAGCACCGAGTGAAATTGACAATGGGACCATTGACTTCCCATAGAGGGAGATTAACGTTATAGTTCCGTATGAGGTGTTGAATCCATCATGAAGGAAACTCACTCAATGGATTCCCATGAGATGATTCTCCAATTCCTTAGGCATGTAAGGGTTTATAAATATTTCCTTGATCTATAATAATTCTCCAACCATAGGAAGACTAGCTAGTGGATCCACCGAGAAAGCTACATTTATGTTTGGTTCTACTTTGGCCGATAGACCACCTTCCATCGGTGTAGGGTTTTACAACACCAGATTCAAAACTTAGTTCTTGTGGTCTATTTCAGTAAAGGAAAGTGTCCCAAAAGTAAAAAGAAGTAATGATGTGAACTCTAATTAGGGTGACTTGAGATGTTGGATTTGTATAGGTAGGGGTATGAGACTCTACCAAGGCATTGCATTAGTTGTCTTTGAGAGAAGTCTTAGAAGGATGTACTTATGATATAAAAATCTTATAAAGTAAATATTATGCTTATGTTAACATTACATGTTGATGATCCTATATGATGTTAGTTTCATTCATGAATGTGCTATTGGTCTATAGGGCTAAATATGATGATGGTTTCTATTGATATTATGTTATGTTGAGTTGACATTGTTTATGATCATTTGTTTGGTTTACTTGATTAGGTAAGGTTATGGGGCTTTGTTTGGTCATTGAAATTGTAGTATAAAATGGTGGATTATGAGTAAAGGGTCTTGCTTATATTATGATGTTATGAACTTTTGTATATGTTAACTTGACTATTACTTTTTTATGTTTGTCTGGGATCGTACATAGGTTTGATTTATGGATTATATGAGTATTGGCTTGTCTTGTTTCTTGATTGTGCATAATTTTCTTCAAAGTACTTTAGCATGATTTTGATCAAATGTCCTCTTTAGAATAATTTCACTTGCTTTATGTGCATATACCCATAATTACTATTACTGTGTACTAAACAAGGTTTGATGTTTATTACAAAATGTAGGATCTGACTTTTGATATGATAGAAGACTTTGAAAACTACTTTCATTCTTATCTTCCATGTTTGGTAAGTCCTCTTTTTATGAAGACGATATCATTACTACCTATTGGATGTTTTTTAGTCTCAGATACTTTAATTATTCTCTTTCATTTTAGTACTATAATTGTAAAGACTATATATGGCTATTATTGTTGATCTAAGGGCTATGAAATTTTTTTGATACTCTTATGTAGATGGTTTAATATGAGACAACATAACAGACTTCTTATGAGACTATCACATACTATGTAAGTGCAACAAAAGTTGAAGACTATCTAATTTTCCTATAGAAGGGTCTATGTATATTCGATAAATATATATTGTGTGTAAGCGAGAGGTTTAATTAAATTTCAAATAGAAGTAATCCAAAAGTGTTATATTTTTCACATGTTTAACCTATAAATATAATGATGTATGCCATGAGTCTAGTCTTAGTCCTCAAGAAGAAGACAACACCAGTTACGTCTAGGGGGTGCTCCCCGGATGTGACAACCCCTACTTTAACTAAGTTAAACCCCTTAGGTCATCATAGTTAGAGTTCATTTTATTACTTCATTTTACCCTTTGGGAAGATATTAACTTAACCGACATAGACCACATGAGATAATGTGGAATTCGGAGTAATGGAACCCTACACCGAAAGAAGGCGAACTACTTGCAAATTTAGTACAAAAACACGAACATAAAATTTATATGGATCCACTAGCTAGTATTCCAATGGGGGTAACATAGTTCAAGAACTAGGAGATGTAGTTGGGCCCCTTTTTATAATACATTTATTATAATCTCCATTCTCATGAGTACAATAGTGATCTTACCTTCCCTATGTTGTTAGGGACACTCTTCACTTCTAGATCACTTAGTGCTAAGGTAGAGTCCCTTTTTGAAATGTATTTCATTAATAATCATCACTTATTCTAGGTCATAGGGTCTAACCCCTATATCGTAATCATCATAGCTTAATAGGAATTGCATAATTATTGTCCTTTCATTACAATTCACTAATGTAAGGTTAGCACATTTACATAAACACATGACAAGGAACATAGGAAAATTATCACCTTTATGTCATTACATCCTAGCCAGAACTGACAAGTAATGATTCAATACATTCCAATTCAACATCATACCAACCCTAATAGATCTTATGATAAGGTATAATTCGTTATAACTTCATCACTAAAGACAAGAAATCATAATTGAAATAATGATTGAGATCACAAGACTTACCCCAATCACTTTCACAATTCATCATCCAAGGTTTTACAATTAACCGTCCAATTCTACTCAAAAATGGGAGTAATATTATCACAAAATAGTACTCAACACAATAAGGAAGTCAAGTGAATCACTACACAACAATTCATCACTAGTTCATTACCTATGGTTAGGGATTTGGGTAAAATTCATGATCTACTTCATAACCTAGGTTAATTCATCAAGAACTAGGATAATTAAATCATAATACATCATGATCAAATCATAATAACCAAAATAAATAATAAACTAAGCAATTTAGAAGATCCAATTCGTTATCGAAGAAAACTCACTACAAACTCATATTTTAAAATAAATTTTTGGAAGAACCCTCTGGGGAAAGAATCGTAAAGGTTAAAGGAATCTCATACCTTTTTAATTGATGAAGAGAATGATTAATAAAATTACCAGCCTTGCTTCCCTATACCTTGAATTATCCCTTCAATGGAGTTCTTCTATTTAAGAGAGATAAAAAAGAGAGAAACAAGAGAGAAGGAAGAAAAATTGAGTTTTTGGGAAATATGAGACTTGTGTTAGTTTAATTAGGTTAGGGGCTTTATATAAGTCATTAACTAACTTAATCAAAACAAACTTAACTCCTAAGTAATTAAAAAATTAACTAATAAATTAATTGTACTAATTAACACATGGCAACCAAAGAAGTGACCTAACCTACGAGACCCCGATCTACGGGCCGTAGGTCAGTCGTGGCCAAGTCCCTTCCATGCTACACATCTGTCAGTTTGTTAAGATACTTTAAAAAATGAACCCTCAGAAAATTTACTAAGGTACCATCGACGGTGTCCATCAACGCCCGGTCAATTGGCCTATGCCTCGTTTGTTGACAACCATCGATGGCACTATCTTTTGACAACTTTTAGCCAATCAGGAATGGTCCTCCTAAAGGATACTTTTGTTGGTCCTTGGGAGTCGTACCCCTTATATTTTTACTATAAACCAACTATAATGTGTGTTATACAACTTTTAACCAAATTTCATCATTTTCCGACTCTTAAAACCTTGTCAAATAGGCGAAGACACATTAGCACCTCTTGAACTACATTACGGACCTCATGGACGTTCCTTAACGTTTGATTCTAAAAATTCCTAAATAAATTATATAAATTATATTTGACCTTCAAACAGTGTTACAACCCTTATACTCTCATGTTAGGCAATACATTAGACTTTTGACTTTCAGAGTATTCAAGTATGACTCAATAGATCGACATTCCTACTTGCAAGTTGGAAGTGATAAACAAGGATTTTATTATGGATTACCTCATTCTCACTGAAAGAATGACTCTATTTTGTTGATAGTCTATAGGGTTACTGAGTCGTCACGCTTTTTAGCGATGATGACTTCAAATTCAGCGGAGGACTATGTCAAGCTTTATATTATTGACATAGGAGTTCCATTATCTATCATTTTGGATAGAGGTCCTCAGATGACCTCTCATTTCTCACTACAACAATTGGGATATTTAGCTATGAAATTATTAGGCACGACACAAAGTTCGTCACTATTTATTCATCTTTTGAGACATTATTCTATTATATGTTTGCATGCACGAGCAATATACTTTTAATGACTTATAATTTCGTAGCAAAATTTTATCCACTAAAATTCCCCCCCCCCCAAAAAAAATCTGCTGCATTTATTACGTATCTTTAGGGACTAATTCAAAGTTATTAATCACACATACTATTGTCACTAATAATGCATCGAATTTAGAACAAATTAGTTACATTTTGGATACGAAAAATTTTTGTCACAAAAAAAAATTGATATAATAATGACATATTAGTGTTCGTAGTTAATGTTTTAAAGCTTTAACCACAAAATTTTATACTGATTTGTAACCTTAATATCTTTCACTAATAATGTAAGAAATTAGTGCAACTAAGTTTCGAAATAAGAAAATCGTGACGCTAAACCTGCTATCTAATTACATCATTATTTTATCACCAAAATATGCAATGTTTAAATAGTGACAATATAAATTTTTTTAGTAGAACATTTAAGTATTTTTTTACGGAAAAAAACTATAGATTAAAATAAAATTTTATTTTACTAAACTTGTTTGTTATTACAAATAAGTTTTTCCAGATCAATTAGATATTTTTGAAATCAAGAACTAACTTTTTGTAGGGATCCCATTAATGAGTGTCTACAAGGCTGGGTTTAGGGTATAAGAGATGTAGTTCGGCTCATTACACGACGCACCAAATTTTAGTAGTCGGGATACTCTGCTAAGGCAATGTTTAAACTACAAACTTTAAATGAGATGGGTATTCATGGGTCGTTTGGGTGGGTGAGTAATTTTTTCTTTAAGTTTAGTTATCCAACTTGATTTAAAATTAAAATTTGAAAGTTCAGTTTAAATCACGTAGTGTAATTTCAAAAAAAAAATATTTTAAAAAAAAGTGTAACGGCCTGTTTAGTCGTTTTGAGCAGAATATTTTATTTCTGGAAAAACAGGCTGAGACGACGGAACCCACGACGGACCGTCAGGGGCACGACGGACCGTCGAGGGGGTCTCGTTCCAAAACACTTAGATTTCTGAAATTTGGGTACTGAAATCGACTCTCTGAACTTCGTGACGAAGTGGCAGGACGGACCTTCGCAGGCACGACGGCCCGTCACAGGCCCTTAGTGAAAAGTTAGTCTCTGAACTCTGCGACGCAAGCAGCAGGATGGACCGTCGCAGGCACGACGGCCCGTCATAGGCTGCATAATCCCAGACTGGGTCGGATTTCTGTTAAGTAATTTAAGGGGCGTTTTGGATTATTCCTGCTTTAATTATAAAGTTAGTGGTTTAGTATTAATAACTCAATTTCTTGGGGGTTAAAAGAGGTAACCTTGAGTTAATTAGTGGGTTACTATTGCCATCTTTTATACTTAATTATATGCTAATTAGGGTAAAAGAAAGAGGGTTTGAATAAGAAAAATAGAAAGAACAAAGAGAGAGAGAGATGATCGAACGAGAAAGAGGAGAAACGAGAAGAAAGCAAAGATCTTTGGAAATTGCTTGCTTGATCACGAATCTTCGGTGGAGGTATGTTATGGTTTTTATACTATTCGTAGTAAACTCTTAATAGCGAATGATATGTATTGGGTAGTGTTGTAAACCCTTCTATATGCTTAATTGTATGCTTGCATGATGTGATTATATAATTGTGATGAATAAGCATGATGAGTCTATTGAATCTCTAATCCTAAATTTACCTTGTTAAAGATGATGCCTTGGTATAAAAGAAGGCTTGATGAACTAAAGTAATGAGATTGATGATGCCTTGATATAAGAGAAGGCTTGATGAATTAATAGAATGAGATTAATGGAGCGGGTGTCACGAACCGACACGTAGAATTAGGGGATCGGGTGTCACGAACCGACACTTAGAATTAGGGGATCGGGTGTCACGAACCGACACGTAGAATTAGGGAATCGGGTGTCACAAACCGACACGTAGAATTAGGGGATCAGGTGTCACGAATCGACATGTAGAATTAGGGGATCGGGTGTACCGAACCGACACGTAGAATTAGGGGATCGGGTGTAACGAACCGATACATAGAATTAGGGGATCAAGTGTCACGAACCGACACGTAGAATTAGGGGATCGGGTGTCACGAACCGACACGTAGAATTAGGGGATCGGGTGTCACGAACCGACACGTAGAATTAGGGGATCGGAGTGTCACATACCGACAAAAGAGGAATAAAGATAATGAATCTTGAAAGATGTTATATACTCAATTTAATGAACATAATTCCCAAATGAGTATGATGGGGAGGCGTGAGTCCTCATTGATGTGCTTGGTGTTGTGACCAAGGATTATGGTAATTGTAAATGCCTCATGTTGAGTATTGTAGTTGATTTTATGATAATATCTGCTATATATTGTTTTCTATTTTGAGTTGGCCGATGATATCTACTCAGTACTTGTGTTTGTACTGACCCCTACTTGTATGTTTCTTTCTTTGTTATTGTGGAGTACAACAAACGTACCGTCATCTTCAATTCAACCGCAACCCTAGCCAGTCTTCATTATACCGGATTTCAGGGTGAGCTAACGCTTCTAGCTTGGACTGGATCTTCTTATTCATGTCTTAATGCCTTGAAGTTCCGGCATGGACTAGCTTCTTATTTATTTTAGCTTTCTAGATACTCTTAGAATTAGTAATTTGAGGATAGATGTTCTTGTGATGATGACTTCCAGATTTTGGGAATAATAATAGTTGTTGAGTTTTTAGAAGTTATTTAATTGATTTTCATTAATGAGTTTAAGTCTTCCGCGTTGTATTCTGTTTATTATAGTTAAAATGTTGGGGTTCAGATTGGTTGGTTCGCTCACATAGTAGGATAAGTGTGGGTGCCACTCGCGACTCGTTTTGGGTCGTGACAAACTTGGTATCAGAGCATTAGGTTCGTTGGTCTCATCACACAAGAACGAGTCTAGTAGAGTCTTAAGGAACGGTAGGGGGACGCCTTTACTTTTCTTTGAGAGGCTATAAGACTTTAGGAAAACTCTATTCTTTCTTTTCTCTTTCGTGCTATTACTTGGATCCAATTGGTATCTAGGTCATACAAATTGGTATCTGACCATGTTCACTCTATTTTCCAGATGGTTAGAACTAGAGCAACAACGACTGCGCCACCACCAACATCGGCAAGACAAGAAGCGTCTGAGCCATCCACAGAGGCTGTAGCTCAAAGAGGAGCAGTGGCAAGAGGCCGCGGTAAAGGTCGCGGGAGGACGTCCTCTAGAGGAAGAGGACGAACGCCTGGCCCATCTGGTAGTAGGGCGGTGACTCCTCCACCGACTGAGGAAGTAGTAAGAGAGGGGGAGGATGGGGAAAATGAGCAAGTATAGAATGAGGAATTACCACCCCAACCTACCCCAGAGATGATCAATCAGGTTCTTGCTTATCTTAGCGGGTTATCTGATCAAGGCCAGACACCTCAAGTGTTTTCTGCACCAGCACCTCAGGTTTCGGAGGTACAACATGCGGCTACTGTGGCTCCCCGCATGGATGCCTCATTGGAAATAGGCACGTTTCCTCGTCTGACTACAGGGCCTATAATGACAAATGATCGGCATGAACTTTTCAGTAAGTTCTTGAAATTGAAACCTCCAGACTTTGAGGGTGCTGAATCTGAGGATGCCTACGATTTTCTGGTTGACTGTCATGAGCTACTACACAAGATGGGTATAGTAGAACGGTTTGGTGTTGAGTTTGTCACTTATCAGTTTCAAGGGAACGCCAAAATGTGGTAGCGGTCACATGTTGAGTGTCAACCAATAGAGGCACCACCTATGACTTGGGCATCATTCTCTAGCTTGTTTATGGAGAAGTATATCCCCCGGATTTTGAGGGATAGGAAAAGAGATGAATTCTGGAGCCTAGAGCAAGGTAGGATGTCGGTTACTGCATATGAGGCTATGTTTCGTGCATTATCCAGGTATGCCACCCAACTATGTTTCAGTCCACAAGAGCGGATTCGCCGTTTTGTGAAGGGGTTGAGATCAGAGTTGCGAATTTCAGACTTGAAGGTAGCGGCTATAGCGAAATCTTTTTTGAAGAAGTGGTAGACTTCGTGATAGAGGTAGAGGGAGTGAAGCCAGATGACTTCACCATGGCATCGACATCAAAAAGGTTTCGAAAGGGAGGTGAGTTTAATGGTTCTTACTCTAGAGGACAGGGTTCAAGAGGTTACTCAGTCCGACCAATTCAGTCTTCACTACAGACTGTAGTTGGGGGTCCACCTCAGACCGGTCAACACTTCTCTGAGAGACCTATGCTTGACTCCAGAGAGTGTTATGGATGTGGAGAGACTGGACATACTAGGAGGAATTGTCCAAAACAGAGTTATAGACCCCCAATAGCTAGAGGTAGAGGTGGTCATGGTAGAGGCCGTTATTCTGGAGAACGCGCTGGCCAAGGTAATGGTGGTCACCAAAACGGCCGGGGTAACGGGCAAACTGCAGCCACTACAACACAACATGGTAGGGGCAACGGGCAGACAGGTGATAGGGACCATTGTTATGCTTTCCCTGGGAGATCCGAATCGGAGACATCCGATGCTGTCATCACAGTTAATCTTTTTGTTTGTGATTGCATGGCTTCTGTATTGTTTGATCCTGGATCCACATTTTCTTATGTATCTTCTTCATTTGCTAACGGTCTTAATTTACATTGTGAATTGCTTGACATGCCTATTCGTGTTTCTACTCCGGTGGGTGAGTCTGTGATAGTTGAAAAGGTGTATAGGTCTTTTCTTGTGACATTTGTGGGGAGCAATACTCATGTAGACTTGTTTATCATAGAAATGGTTGATTTTGATGTAATTCTGGGTATGACTTGGCTTTCTCCAAATTTTTCGATCTTGGATTGTAATGCTAAAACGGTGACGTTAGCCAAGCCTGGGACAGATTCGTTAGTGTGGGAGGGTGACTACACTTCCAATCCGGTTCGTATCGTCTCCTTTCTTCGTGCTAAGAGAATGGTTAGTAAGGGTTGTTTAGCTTTCTTGGCACACCTCAGGGATGATACTACCCAAGTACCTTCAATCGAGTCGGTTGCGATAGTCCGCGAGTTTTTAGATGTGTTTCGTGCAGACCTTCCTGGTATGCCACCGGATAGAGATATTGACTTCTGCATCGATCTTGAACCGGGTACTCGCCCCATTTCTATACCCCCTTATAGAATGGCTCCCGCTGAGTTAAGAGAGTTAAAGTACCAACTTCAAGAGTTGTTGATCAAAGGCTTCATTACACCAAGTGCATCTCCTTGGGGTGCTCCGGTGTTATTTTTGAAGAAGAAGGATGGGAGTTTTCGGATGTGCATAGACTACCGGCAGTTGAACAAGGTAACTATTAAGAACAAGTATCCCATTCCTTGCATTGATGACTTGTTCGATCAGTTACAAGGTGCTTGTGTCTTCTCTAAGATTGACTTGAGATCCGATTATCATCAATTGAAAATACGGGCAACGGATGTGCCAAAGACTGCTTTTCGGACCAGGTATGGGCATTACAAATTTGTAGTGATGTCTTTTGGTCTTACGAATGCCCCTGCTGCTTTCATGAGCTTGATGAACGGGATTTTTAAGCCATATCTGGATCTCTTTGTGATCGTATTTATTGATGATATAATGTTATACTCAAAGAGAAAGAAGGAACATGAGGAGCACTTGAGAATTGTATTGGAAATGTTGAGGGAGAAAAAGCTTTATGCCAAATTCTGTAAGTGTGAGTTTTGGCTAGATTCAATGTCCTTCTTAGGGCACGTAGTTTCTAAGGATGGAGTGATGGTGGATCCTTCTAAGATTGAGACAGTGAAGAATTGGGTAAGACCTACTAATGAGTCAGAAATAAGGAGCTTTGTTGGGTTAGCTAGCTATTACCGTCGATTTGTCAAGGGATTCTCTTCCATTGCTTCCCAATTGACGAACTTGACTAAGCAGAATGTTCCATTTGTATGGTCGGACGAATGTGAGGAAAGCTTTCAGAAACTCAAGACCTTGTTGACTACTACACCAATTCTTACCCTGCCAGTGGAAGGTAAGAATTTCATTGTCTATTGTGATGCATCCTATTCGGGTTTGGGTGCAGTGCTAATGCAAGAGAAGAACATAATTGCTTATGCTTCAAGGCAATTAAAGGTGCATGAACGTAATTATCCGACCCATGATTTGGAATTGGCTGCGGTAGTGTTTGAATTAATGCAATGGAGACATTATTTATATAGGGTTAAGTATGAAGTATACACGGATCATCGTAGCCTACAGTATGTCTTCACTCAAAAAGTTTTGAATTTGAGACAGACGAGATGGATGGAACTACTGAAGGACTACGATATCACTATCTTGTATAATCCGGGAAAGGCTAATGTTGTGGCAGACGCGTTAAGTAGAAAGGCAGGGAGCATGGGAAGTCTAGCTCACTTGCAAGTTTCTAGACGCCCATTGGCTAGAGAAGTTCAGACTCTGGCTAATAACTTTATGAGGCTAGAAGTAAATGAGAAGGGAGGATTTTTGGCCATTGTGGAGGCAAGATCTTCTTTTCTTAACAAGATCAAGGGAAAACAGTTTGATGATGAGAAACTAGGCCGAATTCGGAATATGGTGTTGCGAGGAGAGGCTAAAGAAGCAATAATGGATGAGGAAGGTGTTTTGAGAATTAAGGGAAGGGTATGTGTGCCCCGTGTTGATGATTTGATCCACACTATTCTTACAGAGGCTCATAGTTCTGGATATTCTATACATCCTGGTGCAACCAAGATGTACCGTGACCTAATGCAACACTTTTGGTGGAGTAGAATGAAGCGCGACATTGTTGATTTCGTTGCCAAATGTCCGAATTGTCAGCAAGTAAAGTATGAACACCAGAGGCCCGGAGGAACACTTCAGAGAATGCCCATTCCCGAATTGAAGTGGGAGAGAATTGCAAAGTACTTCGTGGTTGGTCTTCCAAATACATTGGGTAAGCATGACTCCATTTGATTAATCGTTTATAGGTTAACTAAGTCTGCTCACTTCATTCCGATCAAGGTGACCTACAATGCAGAAAAGTTAGCCAAAATCTATATCTCAGAGATCGTTCGATTGCATGGAGTTCCACTCTCCATCATATCAGATAGAGGTACGCAGTTTACTTCTATGTTTTGGAGAACATTTCATGCGGAATTAGGTACTAGGTTGGACCTTAGTACTGCATTTCACCCTCAGACCGATGGTCAGTCTGAGCGAACGATTCAAGTGTTGGAGGATATGCTTCGTGCATGTGTGATAGAATTTGGTGGTCATTGGGATAACTTCTTACCCTTAGCGGAGTTTTCATACAATAATAGCTATCACTAAAGTATTGATATGGCTCCATTCGAAGCATTGTATGGAAGGAGATGTAGGTCTCCCATTGGTTGGTTTGATGCATTTGAGGTTAGACCTTGGGGTACTGACCTTTTGAGGGATTCATTGGAGAAAGTGAAATCTATTCAAGAAAATCTCTTAGAGGCGCAAAGTAGGCAAAAAGAATATGCAGATCGAAAGGTTAGAGACTTAGAGTTTATGGAGGGTGAGCAAGTCTTGCTGAAGGTTTCGCCCATGAAAGGGGTGATGCGGTTTGGTAAAAGAGGTAAGCTAAGCCCAAGGTATATTGGACCATTTGATGTACTTAAGCGAGTAGGGGAGGTAGCTTATGAATTAGCCTTGCCCCCAGCACTGTCCGCAGTGCATCCGGTATTTCATGTGTCTATGTTGAAAAGATACCATGGGGATGGAAACTACATTATCTGTTGGGATTCAGTTTTGCTTGATGAGAATTTGTCTTATGAGGAGGAACCTGTTGCTATTCTAGATAGAGAAGTCCGCAATTTAAGGTCAAGAGAGATTGCATCCATCAAAGTTCAATGGAAGAATCGACCAGTTGAGGAAGCCACTTGGGAGAAGGAGGCTGATATGCAAGAAAGATACCCACACCTGTATACAGATTCAGGTACTCCTTTTCGCCCTTGTTTTTATTTTTATGATGGTTCGAGGACAAACGATGGGTAAATTTGTATCTATTGTAACGACCTGTTTAGTCATTTTGAGCAGCAGATTTTATTTCTGGAAAAACAGGCTGAGACGACGGAACCCACGACGGACCGTCATGGGCACGACGGACCGTCGAGGGGGTCTCATTCCAAAACACTTAGACCCTCAGTGAAAAGTTAGTCTCTGAACTCTGCGACGGAAGCAGCAGGACGGACCGTCGAAGGCACGACGGCCAATCACAGGCTGCGTGATCCCAGACTGGGTCGGATTTCTGTTAAGTAATTTAAGGGGCGTTTTGGACTATTCCTACTTTAATTATAAAGTTAGTGGTTTAGTATTAATAACTCAATTTCTTGGGGGTTAAAAGAGGTAACCTTGAGTTAATTAGTGGGTTATTATTGCCATCTTTTATACTTAATTATATGCTAATTAGGGTAAAAGAAAGAGGGTTTGAATAAGAAAAAAATAAAGAACAAAGTGAGTGAGAGGATCGAACGAGAAAGAGGAGAAACGAGAAGAAAGCAAAGATCTTGGAAAATTTCTTGCTTGACCACGAATCTTCGGTGGAGGTAGGTTATGGTTTTTATACTATTCGTAGTAAACTCTTAATAGCGAATGATATGTATTGGGTAGTGTTGTAAACCCTTCTATATGCTTAATTGTATGCTTGCATGATGTGATTATATAATTGTGATGAATAAGCATGATGAGTCTAATGAATCTCTAATCCTAAATTTACCTTGTTAACGATGATGCCTTGGTATAAAAGAAGGCTTGATGAACTAAAGTATTGAGATTGATGATGCCTTGGTATAAGAGAAGGCTTGATGAATTAATAGAATAAGATTAATAGAGCGGGTGTCACGAACCGACACGTAGAATTAGGGGATCGGGTGTCACGAACCGACACGTAGAATTAGGAGATCGGGTGTCACGAACCGACACGTAGAATTAGGGGATCGGGTGTCACGAACCGACACGTAGAATTAGGGGATCGGGTTTCACGAACCGACACGTAGAATTAGGGGATCGGGTGTCACGAACCGACACGTAGAATTTGGGGATCGGGTGTCACGAACCGACACGTAGAATTAGGGGATCGGGTGTCACGAACCGACACGTAGAATTAGGGGATCGGGTGTCATGAACCGACACGTAGAATTAGGGGATCGGGTGTCACGAACTGACACGTAGAATTAGGGGATCGAAGTGTCACGTACCGACACAAGAGGAATAAAGATAATGAATCTTGAAAGATGTTATATACTCAATTTAATGAACCTAATTCCCAAATGAGTATGATGGGGAGGCGTGAGTCCTCATTGATGTGATTGGTGTTGTGACCAAGGGTTATGGTAATTGTAAATGCCGCATGTTGAGTATTGTAGTTGATTTTATGATATTATCTGCTATATATTGTTTTCTATTTTGAGTTGGCCGATGATATCTACTCAGTACTTATGTTTGTACTGACCCCTACTTGTATGTTTCTTTCTTTGTTATTGTAGAGTACAGCAAACGTACCGTCATCTTCAATTCAACCGCAACCCTAGCCAGTCTTCATTATACCGGATTTCAGGGTGATCTAACGCTTCTAGCTTGGACTGGATCTTCTTCTTCATGTCTTGATGCCTTAAAGTTCCGGCATGGACTCGCTTCTTATTTATTTTAGCTTTCTAGATTCTCTTAGAATTAGTAATTTGAGGATAGATGTTCTTGTGATGATGACTTCCAGATTTTGGGGATAATAATAGTTGTTGAGTTTTTAGAAGTTATTTAATTGATTTTCATTAATGAGTTTAAGTCTTCCGCGTTGTATTCTGCTTATTATGGTTAAAATGTTGGGGTTCAGATTGGTTGGTTCACTCACATAGTAGGATAAGTGTGGGTGCCACTCGCAACCCGTTTTGGGTCGTGACAAAATGTATCTATTTTGATTTTAAAACTAAAAGTTCAAATTTGATTTTTTACATGATTCTCTCTATTTGTCTATATTTCTACTTAATTAGTAACTATAATTGTGCTTCTAGCTTGCATCCTTCATGGAATTAAAGAAATTAAAATATTTAAAAGAATAAGTACAGTGTTATCGATTTGAATGTTAGATTTTAATTATATATATATATATATATATATATA
This sequence comes from Solanum neorickii, assembly GCA_027704865.1. NCBI lineage: Eukaryota > Viridiplantae > Streptophyta > Magnoliopsida > Solanales > Solanaceae > Solanum > Solanum neorickii. The sequence goes on from JAKWJC010000370.1 coordinate 7,701,825, forward strand.
TATATATATATATATATATATATGACTAGTTATACATCTCAAATATAATTTCGATAAATAAGCCATTATATTTAATTACTTTGTATTAACTTACTTTATCCTACTCAAATATAACTACACTAAGTCCCTATATTCATCATGATTATATGTTTCCAAAATTTTTATTTGGCTCAAATTAGCTTTATCGAACTATTTTTATCAATTAAGTTAGATTGGAGGTGTTAATAGATCAACTGAATTTATTGGTAATTAATATTATATAAATTAAATAAACAACTGATTACTTTAACTTCAATTAATTTATTGTATCAATTTTTTACTAATGAATTAATAATTAATAAGAAATAAAACAATATGAATAACTCTCATTGTTGTACAGTATTGACAAATAAAATAATTTTAAAAAGTGTCTTTATTATGGCTACTGTCATGACCCAAAATAGGCGTGATGGCGCTCGTCTTATCCCACCAAGACAAGTTAGCCTAAAACTCTATCATTACAATAATGTGCGGAAATAAAAGATAAGTAACTTAATAAAACCCCCAAAACCTGGTAGTCACGTGTACAAGCCTCTAAAGTATTACAATTGATTCAAAAGAAAAAATCAAGTCTCAAATGAACTTGTTTCTAGAATAGAACATGATCATAATTAAGGAGAAGAAAGTCTGTTGCGATGGAAAAAGCTACCTGACAAATCTCCAAGAAGCCTTGGATATGAAGAGAATGACAAGTACAACAAAATCCAGGATCATAACCTACAAAAATTTGTAGAAGCAAGGGGTGAGTACCAAACAACACGGTACTCAGCAAGTAAACCTCTAAACACAAGCTAAGGGATGAAATACGGGTACTCCTACCACCGCCAACCGAACCTCCACAACTACAACCTGCATAAACATCAGCCCAACCTAACAACTCACAGTTTACATAGAACGTAACCCAACAAAAATATTTAGACAAATTACATATCCTCCACAATAACACTTTAACAAATTACATATCCTCCACAACAACACTTTAACAAATTATATATCTTTAACATCATTACTTTAACAAATTAGATATCCTCAATAGCAACACATCCAAAAATTTACATATCCTCAATAACACACTTCAAAGAATTACATATCCTCAACAACAACACTTCAACAAATTATATATCCTCAATAACAAGCTCAGTATTCAACAATCACAAGTTCCGCAAAAAGGCAATCACTAGATTACCAAAACACAATATCAAGTTAACTAATGATAAGTATGTGCAATGTAATGGAATGCAATGTCAAGTATAATGATGCATGTCTGACCTAGTGATACACACCCGCTGTCTCTCAGTCCGGGACCCATGGGGGACATATTTGTCCATGCATCTGTCGCAGTGCACGACATGACCCTCGATAATAGTAACCATCGCGGCGCGTGATACGTCCTTCGAAATATAGTATCCATCGCGGTGCACGATACGTCCCTCGAAATGGTACATCCTCTTTAAGTTATCATTCTTTCTCAATGCACATAACACTTTCACAACCATGTCTCAGAATAATGCAAATGACATGTTCACACAAATAATAGGGAGATGACCATTTTCATAACATTGCACAGTTCACAACCACACAAACATGAAATCACATCAACAATTATTCAACAAGCCATCAAACCTTTCTCAACACATCACACATAAACAATTAATCACATTGCCTTTTGTTATCCTTTTTTTTTCATCATTAGAATTAATCAATGTGGACAAGTCAACCCATCACCAATTCCATCACTTCCAAACATATACCACAACGAAATACACGCATTCCAAACACTTAACAAGAGTTTAGAAATCTACATACCTTAATCCAATAAGAAATTACTTTGTGACTTGAGCCTTTCCCATTTGTTGAATTTCCAACTCAAACCAATCTAGTCAAATAATTAACCACAATAAGATTTCAAAACTAAAAACACCCATATTACTATGTGTTTAGTCAATAGCTCGCCCCGAATTTATAATCATGTTCCTAATCTTGATGTCAATTAATATTTCAACTCTCATATTTCTCAAACTCAAACCTAGAGTTAAGTCGTAATTCCTCTGAATAAATAAAATTTTAATTTAAACACTCTACATCTAAAACCCTAATTTATCAAAAGTATTTTTGTAATTAATCTGCACACGAAATTTGACCCAAAAATAAATAGAAACAAAAATGTTAGTTGTCAAACTGTTTTACAATCACAAATCAACACTATATCATTATTACACATTAATTAAATAACATTACATTATACTTTATCATAGAAACTACTGTATCAATTCTTATTATTTTATTATAAAAATCTATTGTATCAATTTACTTTATTAATTCTAACTAATACGACTATTGTATTCAAATTTACATGCAATTATGAGAAACTCCACTTCCCTTTTTTTTTATATATATATAACAACTATACTACATGTTCTATTCCCTGCCATTTCAACTATAGAAAGACAAAGATTTGGCATTACCTGATTGTGCAGTTTTCCAATTCTCGCATTCGTCCACCTTAAGCCATCGCCCTTTTCTTCTATTCCCCTTTTTTTTCTGAATCGATTATGTTTTAGTGATGAATTTTAACCACTTATTTTATTAAATATAGTTTAAAGGGTATAAGGTCTTAAATAAATTATCACTTTAGTCCATTAACTATTGATTAAGTCATTTACCTATAATTACCCATCAATTAGTTAACTCTAGTTAAATGAATATATAAAATGTCTAAAATGACCTTTCAGGTCATTACATTATCCACCACTAAAAACCATGTTCGTCCTCGAACATAAAATAAAAGAAAGTCAAATACTAGGGGATACCAAGAGCCTAAGGTATGACTTTCAGAGTCGTGTTTCTCTTTCCGAGTAAACTCATACTGAGGACCATTCCATCAAGATTGACTATCAAGAACTGAAAATTTGAACCAAATTTTAGAAAATCTTTTAATTAGAAGTGATTACCAAGTCATAGACTAACCCATGAACCCCATCTGAACCGAAACTCACTAGATCATAACACACCCATCAAGATGACTCTAATCTCACGTAACCAAGATAACCTTCTGAATCAAAACTGGCTACAACCATGAGTAAGCCTGAATCAACCACGAGATACGCATAATGCAGAATGATCACTTTTATTTTCAAGATTCCCTTCTCACAAAAAAATCTTTCGTGAACTTAAGTTATAAAAATTGTATTTCTAGACATTGAGTACTCATTAAGGGAGAATCAAACTTATCCAACCCAAAGAAGAAAGTTATCGAGTAAACACCTAGCAAATGATACACCCATGCATATAGAACCTCTAACAACACTCTCAAATAACTGTAACTATTCAAGGAAGCTCTTCTATAAGTTCTTATAATAAAGGTTGTGTCTTTATACATATTGAGATACTTTAACTATTTCAACAACGCCAAATTATCATAAATGAAATGACAAATTCTGTCAAAGGCTCCTACCCTATCAAGAGGAAATAAGAGGATCGATACATCAGATCCACCACTAGGAATTAACCCATAGATGTAAAAAAAATGTGGGCATATGAAATGAATCATACTTCAAATCATGTCCGAAATGAAGTAGGTGGTCAACTTTAGAATATATAGAATCAACGTCGAATAACACTAGATACTTTCTCAATAATTCCTATATCAGTATTTTCATTCATCTGACTATATCCCCCAATTTTAATTTTTTTATTTAATTTTTTTCCACACAAAATCAACCAGTCTGATCTCCATTACAATTTTACACATGCTGGATTTGCCAAAACCCGCATACTTCTCACAGTACTCCATCAAAGCCAGCACTCTTAATATTAACAAATATCATAACCACACCAACCATTTACCTTACTTTCACACCGTCAGTAGTATCACACTCTTCTTAGCAAGCACATTGTAGTCTCCAAGACTTTGAACTATTATTTCTTATCTTTCCATTTAAGCGTCCTATGATAGATATAAGTCACACCCAAGACCGATAACACTAATTTAAAATCTATATTTCTCCTTTAGGGCAAAATAAATAAGTCACACTTAATGTCAACATCACCTAAACATTCACATACCATTTTCAACCACCATCTGTACTATTATTTACCTCATGCAATAACTCAAAGAAACCCTTGATCACTCCAATATTTATGTATACTATAATCTCATAACATCTACTCACCATAAAATGACTATGTAACACATTATAACAATCTATTTTGTCTCGTCAAAAAATACTTTTAATCCCCTCCAATCCTTATTAACCATGTAAAATTGTAGGTCCACACTATTTAACATTCATTTGTTACTTAATCACATTCTGAACAATCTAGCTCGACATAGCCATGTATAATTTTCCATACGTCATTTATTGTAACCCAACCAAAACTTAATATTCACAAAATTTAATAATAAACCCATAGTAAGTAAGTGCCGAACTAGTTCACATCTCATAGTCATATCTAAACTCAAAGGCGAAATCACTACAACCATCACCTCCGAATCCAATGTTTGTACGAGAGGTCTTATTGTTCCTTTGCCTTTCTTAAAATCTTTCCACGACGGAAATTTCAAGTAACTTTAACTCTTCAATACACCATAATTTTTCTCCTTTTTGCTAACTCACTTACCAGTCTTATTTTTTTTTTTGGCCAAAAATATGGGAAACCTTTGGTATAACAATCAACAGTAACCAAATGTACTACTCAAACTTTAATCCCTTTTAAATTATTCATACTCAATGTGATCGATAATTTCTTACCTTAACAATTCATACCTTGACAAGATACACTATCACAAATCTAAACTCGACATGTAAACTTGAATTTTGATCCCAACCATGTAACACAATCCCATTATCTTACAACATTAGCTCATACCAAAAAAAAAATAACTTAACTTATTTTAGCTTATCGTTGATCGCCTCTTCATTGACACTACCATATCTTTCTTTAAAAATCTTATCGTACTCCTTACCAAATTAAAACAACAAAAGAACTAATCATCATACTCGAGTTGAACGTCCGTACACTCCTTTCTCAAGTTTTATCCAATAGTTTATTTTTTTAATCAATCTATTGATCTTGTGACACTATATTATATCATAATTTGGAAGAAACAGGTAAAATCGCTTGTCTCTAAACCCAATTCTCCAAATTCCTCTGAAGATACATCCTCAACCCTTGCAAACAAAGTAAAATAGCCTAGTTTTATCCTCGCCCATAAAGTTAAACTATTTACCACTAATTGTTTCCATTATGGCTCTAGCTTCTTTCAATTTTATTCGATGACATCCCAACTCCTTATAAAAAATACCATAAAACCACACTACTAATGAAATAGAAACAAGCATAACCTTAGATACTCAAAATTCATCATTACCATAAAAAAATAGTTTTAACCAACACCCGTATCATATAGTTGCATTTCAATCAGAATGCGTCATAAAATCTTATAATCATCATGCTTAGTTCGTCATTTCCCTCACTACGAATTTAGCTTCGCCATTAACATGACAATCCAAACCTAGCTATGCCAACCATCCAAGGTACTTACTCAATTTATATGCACTTTCTTACTAAAATTCTCAATTACATTCACACAAGTATACTTTTTGAGACTTCCTTTACTTATAAGTTTATCATCCATAATTCCACTTCCATGGAATTTAAGATGAAATCAACACTCATTTACAATCCACAAAATACATTTCACAACCTAAACATATCAATATCATTCCAAAGAACCACCACTAAAAGATTCCTTATAAATAATGCTTAACACATCTACTCGTACTAACAAGCTAGTTGGTATCTTGAATATGAATTTAACACTAAATCTTATCATATGAGCATGTTATACAATAGATAACTCCTAAAGTAGTTAGTATTTGCACTTAACAATCAACATGTCCGTTTCCATGTACCACTAGTAACACATCGTGAAAATTCGTTACATCCACCACTAGAATATATCATATCTATTGAGAAGATCATTTCCAAATAGGTCACACACGTTATCCATCAAATAGCTGTCAAATATTACAAGATTAGTTTTGTATCTAACCCAAGCTATATGTATTCTTTCGTAAGCAAGGTCAATATCAAAAGTAACACACTCCATAATTCTAACCAAGTACCCATCATTACCATTGTAATTGTCGTATCATGACTTCTTTGGTATACACTCAATCTGTGAAACCACATAAGGGATTCTGACCTTAATTGGTGCAACATCATTTGCTAAGCAAATCATTAATGGTATGATAACTATATCAATTGTATTTTTAAAGGTTACACTATTTATTATCTAGTTAATTCTTCAAACATTTAACTTCTAATTGTCGAACCACTGCATATTTTGCTTATACCAGATAAGTACTATATTTATTATTATTATTTTACAATGATAACTAACCTTACTCAACTCTTTCAAATATGATCACGCATTCATTTCATAAGTATATCATTTTAACCTTAATACCAGATCTAACATTAAACCAATACATGACATGCCAAAGATTCACAAAAGGAACTACGCACGAGTCATCACATAAACGAGAGCGAATGGAGTGAAGCGATAAGAATCAAAATGGGACCAAGTACGCATAATAGAGATCCAAGAAGTGAAGATATTTCATAAAAGTCACTATAGCCTCTCGAAGATAGGTACAAACATCTCCGTACCGATCATCGAGACTCTATTTAAACTCGACTTGTACACATGTGAGACCTATGATCTTGGGGCTCTGATACCATTTTGTCACGACCCAAAATAGGCGTGATGGCACTCGTCTTATCCCACCAAGACAAGTTAGCCTAAAACTCAATCATTACAATAAAGTGCGGAAATAAAAGAAAAGTAACTTAATAAAACCCCAAAAACATGGTAGTCACGTGTACAAGCCTCTAAAGTATTACAATTGATTCAAAAGAGAAACTCAAGTCTCAAATGAAATTGTTTCTAGAATAGAACAAGATCATAATTAAGGAGAAGAAAGTCTGCTGCGATGGAAACAGCTACCTGACAAATCTCCAAGAATCCTTGGAAAAGAAGAGAATGACAAGTACAACAAAATCCAAGCTCATAACCTACAAAAATATGTAGAAGCAAGGGGTGAGTACAAAACCACACGGTACTCAACAAGTAAACCTCTAAACACAAGCTAAGGGGATGAAATAGGGATACTCCTACCACCCCCAACCGAACCTCCACAACTACAACCTGCATAAACATCAGCCCAACCTAACAGCTCTCAGTTTACATAGAACGTAAATCAACAAAAACATTTAGACAAATTACATATCCTTCACAATAACACTTTAACAAATTACATATCCTCCACAACAACACTTTAACAAATTATATATCTTCAACATAACCAATTAAACAAATTAGATATCCTCAATAGCAACACTTTCAAAAATTTACATATCCTCAATAACACACTTCAACAAATTACATATCCTCAACAACAACACTTCAACAAAATATATATCCTCAATAACAAGCTCAGTATTCAACAATCAAAAGTTCCGCAAAAAGGCAATCACTAGATAAGCAAAACACAGTATCAAGTTCACTAATGATAAGTATGTGCAATGTAATGGAATGCAATGTCAAGTATAATGATGCATGTCTGACCTAGTGATAAACACTCGTTGTCTCTCAGTCCGGGACCCATGGGTGACATATCTGTCCATGCATCTATCGCGGCGCACGACACGACCCTCGATAATAGTAACCATCGCGGTGCGTGATACGTCCTTCGAAATATAGTATCCATCGCGGCGCACAATACGTCCCTCGAAATGGTACATCCTCTTTAAGTTATCATTCTTTCTCAATGCACATAGCACTTTCACAACCATGTCTCAGAATAATGCAAATGACATGTTCACACAAATAATGAGGAGATGACCATTTTCATAACATTGCACAGTTCACAACCACACAAACATGAAATCACATCAACAATTATTCAACAAGCCATCAAACCTTTCTCAACACATCACACATAAACAATTAATCACATTGCCTTTTGTTATTTTTTTTTCATCATTAGAATTAATCAATGTGGACAAGTCAACCCATCACCAATCCCATCACTTCAAAACATATACCACAAGGAAATACACGCATTCCATACACTTAACAAAAGTTTAGAAATCCACTTGCCTGAATGCAATAAGAATTAACTTTTTGACTTGAGCCTTTCTCATTTGTTGAACTTCAAACTCAAACCAATCTAGTCAAATAATTAACCACAATAAGATTTCAAAACTAAAAACACCCATATTACTATGTGTCTAGTCAATAACTGGCCCCGAATTTATAATTATGTTCCTAATCTTGATGTCAATTAATATTTCAACTCTCATATTTCTTAAACTCAAACCTAGAGTTAAGTCGTAATTCCTCTGAATAAATAAAATTTTAATTTAAACACTCCACATCTAAAACCCTAATTTATCAATAGTATTTTGATAATTAATCTGCACACGAAATTTGACCCAAAAATAAGTAGAAACAAAAATGTTAGTTGTCAAACTGTTTTACAATCACAAATCAACACTATATCATTATTACACAATAATTAAATAACATTATATTATACATTATCATAGAAACTACTGTATCAATTCTTATTATTTTATTATAAAAATCTATTGTATCAATTTACTTTATTAATTCTAACTAATACGACTATTGTATTCAAATTTACATGCAATTATGAGAAACTCCACTACCCTTTTTTTTATATATATATAACAACTATACTACATGTTCTATTCCCTTCCATTTCAACTATAGAAAGACAAAGATTTGGCATTACCTGATTGTGCAGTTTTCCAATTCTCGCATTCGTCCGCCTTTAGCCATCACCCTTTTCTTCTTTTCCCCTTTTTTTCTGAATTGATTATGTTTAAGTGATGAATTTTAACCACTTATTTTATTCAATATAGGTTAAAGGGTATAAGGTCTTAAATAAATATCACTTTAGCCCATTAACTATTGATTAAGTAATTTATCTATAATTGCCCATCAATTAATTAACTCTAGTTAAATGAATATTTAAAATTTCTAAAATGAACTTCCGGGTCATTACAGCTACATTACATATTTTTTTCTCAATGATGGAGATATTTTCCAAAAGATTCTTCTTTCAAGATTCAACTTTACTCTAGTCCAGGGTTCCAGTTGCTCACCTTACTTGAATGGAAGACTCAACACATTCATTATTGTGGAGTATGAAATTCCATGAGACACAAATAGAAGGTATTTGTGTTTTTCCTTTCCGATTTATGGGCGATTTTGTAAGCAATTCTTCTATTTCAATAAATTTAATTTATTTGTTGTAACGACCTGTTTAGTCGTTTTGAGCAGCAGATTTTATTTCTGGAAAACTGGCTGAGACGATGGACCGTCGCAGGGTCTCGTTTCAAAACACCTAGAAAATCTGCTATTGGGTAGTGAAAATTGACTCTCTGAACTTCGTAACGAAATGGCAGGACGGACCGTCACATGTGTGACGGACCGTCACAGACTCTTTGGTGGAAATTGAGTCTCTGAACCTTGCGACGACCTGCAGAACGGACCGTCGCAGGCACGACGGACCGTCACAGACTGCGTAACCCCAGGCTGGGCCGGATTTCTGTAATTATTTTAAGGGGCGTTTTTGACTATTCCTGCTTTAATTGTAAAGTTAGTGGGTTAATGTTAATAAGTCTAATTACTTGGGGGTTAAAAGAGGTAACCTTAAGTTAATTAGTGGGTTATTATTGCCATCTTTTATTCTTAATTATATGCTAATTAGGGTAAAAGAAAGAGGGTTTGAATAAGAAAAAGAAAAGAACAGAAAGAGAGAGAGAGAGAGGAACGAACGAGAAAGAGGAGGAACGAGAAGAAGAACAAAGATTTGAGAATTTGCATGCTTGATCAATAATCTTCGGTGGAGGTAGGTTATGGTTTTTATGCTATTCGTAGTAAACTCTTAATAGCGAATGATATGTATTGGGTAGTGTTGTAAACACTTCTATATGCTTAATTGTATGCTTGCATGAATGTAATTATATAATTGTGACTATATAAGCATGATGAAGTTATTGAATCCCAAATCTTGCAAAACCCTAATCTCTTTGTTAATGATGAGGCCTTGGTATGAAAGAAGGCTTGATGAACTAAAGTAATGAGATGATGATGCCTTGGTATGAAAGAAGGCTTGATGAACTAAAGTAATGAGATTGATGATGCCTTGGTATAAGAGAAGGCTTGATGAATTGATAGAATGAGATTAGGGGATCGGGTGTCATGAACCGACACTTAGTATTAGGGGGACCGGGTGTCACGAACCGACACATAGATTTAGGGGATCGGGTGTCACGAACCGACACGTAGATTTAGGGGATCGGGTGTCACGAACCGACACGTAGATTTAGGGGATCGGGTGTCTCGAACCGACACGAAGATTTAGGGGATCGGGTGTCACTAACCGACACGTAGATTTAGGGGATCGGAGTGTCATGTTCCGACACATAGTAGTAGGGGATCGGAGTGTCACGTACCGACACAAGAGGATTAATGAATATGAGGTAGCGGAGTGTCACGTACCGACACAAGAGAAATAAAGATAGTGAATCTTGAAAGATGTTAATATACTCAATCTAATGAACATAATTCCCAAATGAGTATGGTATTGAGGCTTGAGTCCTCATGTGTGAACTTGACGGTAATTTTTAATGATATAGTACTTGCTGTTGCTACATGTTAAGTATCATAGTTGATTTTATGATATTACTTGGTATATATTGATTTCTATTTTGAGTTGGCCGATGATATCTACTCAGTACCCGTGTTTGTACTGACCCCTACTTTTATGTTTTATTCTTGTTTATTTGTGGAGTGCAGCAAACGTGCCGTCATCTTCGACTCAACAGTAACTCTAGCCAGTCTTCATTACTCCAGATATCAGGGTGAGCTAATGCTTCTAGCTTGGACTGGATCTTCTTCTTCATGTCTTGATGCCTTGAAGTTCCGGCATGGACTAGCTTTTATGCATTTTTAGCTTCTTAGAAACTCTTAGATTTAGTAATTTGAAGTAGATGTTCTTGTGATGATGACTTCCAGATTTTGGGGAATAATAGATGTTGGATTTTAGAAGTTATTGAATTGGTTTTTATTAATGAGTTAAGTCTTCCGCATTACTTCCTGTTGATATTATATTGAAATGTTAAGGTTTAGATTGGTTGGTTCGCTCACATAGGAGGGTAAGTGTGGGTGCTAGTCGCGATCCGATTTGGGTCGTGACAAACTTGGTATCAGAGCATTAGGTTCGTTGGTCTCATCACACAAGAACGAGTCTAGTAGAGTCTTAAGGAACGGTAGGAGGACGCCTCTACTTTTCTTTGAGAAGCTATAAGACTTTAGGAAAATTCCATTCTTTCATTCTTTCTTTCGTGCTATTACTTGGATCCAACTGGTATCTAGGTGATACAAATTGGTATCTGACCATCTTCACTCTATTTCGCAGATGGTTAGAACTAGAGCAACGACTGCGCCAACATCAACATCGGCAAGACAAGAAGCATCTGAGCTAGCCAGTGGGGCTGTAGCTTGAGGGAGAGTAATGGCAAGAGGCTGTGGTAGAGGTCGTGGGAGGACGTCCTCTAGAGGAAGAGGACAAGCACCTAGCCCATCTGATACTAGGGCAGTGACTCTTCCACCGACTGAAGAAGTAGTAAGAGAGGGTGATGAAGGAGAAACTGAACAAGTACAGAATGAGGGATTGCCTCCCCAACCTACCCCAGACATGATCAATCAGGTTCTTGCTTATCTTAGTGGGTTATCTGATCAAGGTCAAACACCTCCAGTGTTTTCTGCACCAGCACCTCAGGGTCCGGAGGTACAACATGCGGCTACTGCGGCTCCCCGCATGGATGCTCCATTGGAAATAGGCACGTTTCCTCGTCTGACTACAGGGCCTATAATGACAAATGATCAACATGAACTTTTTAGTAAGTACTTGAAATTGAAACCTCCAGTCTTCAAGGGTGCTGAATCTGAGGATGCCTATGATTTTCTACTTGACTTTCATGAGCTACTACACAAGATGGGTATAGTAGAACGGTTTGGTGTTGAGTTTGTGACTTATCAGTTTCAAGGGAACGCCAAAATGTGGTGGCGGTCACATGTTGAGTGTCAACCAACAGAGGCACCACCTATGACTTGGGAATCATTCTCTAGCTTGTTTATGGAGAAGTATATTCCCCGGACTTTGAGGGATAGGAAAAGAGATGAATTCATGAGCCTAGAGCAATGTAGGATGTCGGTTACTACATATGAGGCTAAGTTTCGTGCACTTTCCAGATATGCCACTCAGCTTTGTTTCAGTCCCCAAGAGCGGATTCGCCGTTTTGTGAAGGGGTTGAGGTCAGAATTGCGGATTTCAGCCTTACAGGTAGCGGCTACAGCGAAATCTTTTCAAGAAGTGGTAGATTTCATGGTAGAGGTGGAAGGAGTGAAGCCAGATGAATTTACCATGGCATCGACATCAAAAAGGTTTCGAAAGGGAGGTGAGTTTAATGGTTCTTACTCTAGAGGACAGGGTTCCGTAGGTTACTCAGTTCGACCAATTCAGTCTTCACTACAAACTGTAGTTGGGGGTCCACCTCAGACCGGTCAACACTTCTCTGAGAGACCTATGCTTGAATCCAGAGAGTGTTATGGATATGGAGAGACCATACATATTAGGAGGAATTGTCCAAAACAGAGTTATAGACCCCCAATGGGTAGAGGTAGAGGTGGTCATGGCAGAGGCCGTTATTCTGGAGGACGTGGTGGTCGAGGTAATGGTGGTCACCAAAACGGCCGGGGTGATGGGCAAACTGGAGCCACTACATCACAACATGGTAGGGGCAACGGACAGACAAACGATAAGGCCCATTGTTACGCTTTCCCTGGGCGATCTGAGGCGGAGACATCTGATGCTGTCATCACAGGTAATCTTTCGGTTTGTGATTGCATGGCTTCTATATTGTTTGATCCTGGATCCACATTTTCTTATGTATCTTCCTCATTTGCTAATGGTCTTAATTTACCTTGTGAATTACTTGACATGCCTATTCGTGTTTCCACTCCGGTGGGTGAGTCTGTGATAGTTTAAAAAGTGTATAGGTCTTGTTTGGTGACTTTTGTGGGGAGTAACACTCATGTAGATTTGGTTATCTTAGAAATGGTTGACTTTGATGTAATTCTGGGTATGACTTGGCTTTCTCCGAATTTTGCGATCTTGGATTGTAATGCTAAGACTGTGACGTTAGCCAAACCTGGGACAGATCCGTTAGTGTGGGAGGGTGACTACACTTCCAATCCGGTCCGTATCGTCTCCATTCTTCGTGCTAAGAGAATGGTTAGTAAGGGTCGTTTAGCTTTCTTGGCACACCTCCGGGATGATACTACCCAAGTACCTCCAATTGAGTCGGTTTCGATAGTCCACGAGTTTTTGGATGTGTTCTCTGCAGATCTTTCTGGAATGCCACCAGATAGGGATATTGACTTCTGCATTGATCTTGAACCGGGTACTCGCCCCATTTCTATACCCCCTTATAGAATGGCTCCCGCGGAGTTAAGAGAGTTAAAGGCCCAACTTCAAGAGTTGTTGAGCAAAGGCTTCATTAGACCAAGTGCATCCCCTTGGGGTGCTCCAGTTTTGTTTGTGAAGAAGAAGGATGGGAGTTTTCGGATGTGCATAGACTACCGGTAGTTGAACAAGGTAACTGTTAAGAACAAGTATCCTCTTCCTCGCATTGATGACTTGTTCGATCAGTTACAAGGTGCTTGTGTCTTCTCTAAGATTGACTTGAGATCCGGTTATCATCAATTGAAAATACGGGCAACAGATGTGCCAAAGACTTCTTTTCGAACGAGGTATGGGCATTACGAATTTGTAGTGATGTCTTTTAGTCTTACGAATGCCCCTGTTGGATTCATGAGCTTGATGAACGGGATTTTTAAGCCATATTTGGACCTCTTCGTAATCGTATTTATTGATGATATACTGATATACTCTAAAAGTAAGAAGGAACATGAGGAGAATTTGAAGATTGTATTGGAAATGTTGAGGGAGAAAAAGCTTTATGCCAAGTTCTCTAAGTGTGAGTTTTGGCTAGATGCAGTGTCCTTCTTGGGGCATGTAGTCTCTAAGGATGGGGTGATGGTGGATCCTTCTAAGATTGAGACAGTGAAGAATTGGGTGAGACCCACTGATGTGTCAGAAATAAGAAGCTTTGTTGGTTTAGCTAGCTATTACCGTCGATTTGTCAAGGGATTCTCTTCCATTGCTTCCTAATTGACGAACTTGACTAAGCAGAATGTCCCATTTGTATGGTCGGACGAGTGTGAAGAAAGCTTCAGAAGCTCAAGACTTTGTTGACTACTGCACCAATTCTCACCTTGCCCGTGGAAGGTAAGAACTTCATTGTTTATTGTGATGCATCCTATTCTGGGTTGGGTGCGGTGCTAATGCAAGAAAAGAATGTAATTGCGTATGCTTCGAGGCAATTAAAGGTGCATGAACGTAATTATCCGACCCATGATTTGGAATTGGCTGCGGTAGTGTTTGCCTTAAAGCAATGGAGACACTATCTATATGGAGTTAAGTGTGAAGTATACACGGATCATCGTAGCCTACAGTATGTCTTTACTCAAAAAGATTTGAATTTGAGACAGAGGAGGGAGGTGGGTGGAACTACTGAAGGACTACGATATCACTATCTTCTATCATCTGGGAAAGGCTAATGTTGTGGCAGACGCCTTAAGTAGAAAGGCAGGGAGCATGGGAAGTCTAGCTCACTTGCAAGTTTCTAGACGTCCATTGGCTAGAGAGGTTCAGACTCTGGCTAACGACTTGATGAGGTTAGAAGTAAATGAGAAGGGAGGATTGTTGGCTTGTGTGGAGGTAAGATCTTCTTTTCTTGACAAGATTAAGGGAAAACAGTTTGATGATGAGAAACTAAGCAGAATCCAAGATAAAGTATTGAGAGGAGAGGCTAAGGAAGCACAAATCGATGAGGAAGGTGTTTTGAGAATCAAGGGAAGCGTATGTGTACCCCGAGTTGATGATTTGATCAAAACTATTCTGACAGAGGCTCATAGTTCAAGGTATTCTATACATCCTGGTGCAACCAAGATATATCGTGACCTAAAGCAACACTTTTGGTGGAGTAGAATGAAGCGTGACATTGTTGATTTTATTGCTAAATGTCCAAACTGTGAACAAGTAAAGTATGAACACCAAAGGCCCGGAGGAACACTTCAGAGAATGTCCATTCCTGAATGGAAGTGGGAGAGAATTGCAATGGATTTCGTGGTTGGTCTTCCAAAGACAATGGGTAAGTATGACTCTATTTGGGTGATTGTTGATAGGTTAACTAAGTCTGCTCATTTCATTCCGGTCAAGGTGACTTACAATGCAGAGAAGTTATCCAAAATCTATATCTCAGAAATTGTTCGGTTGCATGGGGTTCCACTCTCCATCATATCAGATAGAAGTACGCAGTTTACTTCTAAGTTTTGGAAAATATTGCATGCGGAATTGGGTACTAGGTTGGACCTTAGTACTGCGTTCCATCCTTATGCCGATGGTCAGTCTGAGCGAACGATTCAAGTGTTGGAGGATATGCTTCGCGCATGTGTGATAGAATTTGGTGGTCATTGGGATAGCTTCTTACCCTTAGCAGAGTTCTCTTAGAACAATAGCTATCACTCAAGCATTGATATGGCCCCATTTGAGGCACTATATGGGAGAAGATGTAGGTCTCCCATTGGGTGGTTTGATGCATTTGAGGTTAGACCCTGGGGTACTGACCTTTTGAGGGATTCATTAGAGAAAGTGAAATCTATTCAAGAAAAGCTGTTAGCGGCGCAAAGTAGGCAAAAGGAATATGCAGATCGAAAGGTTAGAGACTTGGAGTTTATGGAGGGTGAACAAGTTTTACTGAAGGTTTAGCCCAGGAAAGGGGTGATGCGGTTTGGTAAGCGAGGTAAACTTAGCCCAAGGTATATTGGTCCATTTGAAGTACTCAAGCGAGTAGGGGAGGTGGCTTATGAGTTAGCCTTGACTCCAGGACTATCCGGAGTACATCCGGTATTTCATGTGTCTATGTTGAAAAGATACCATGGGGATGGAAACTACATCATTCGTTGGGATTTAGTTTTGCTTGATGAGAATTTGTCTTATGAGGAGGAGCCTATTGCTATTTTAGATAGAGAAGTTCGCAAGTTGAGGTCAAGGGAGATTGCATCCATCAAAGTTCAATGGAAGAATCGACCAGTCGAAGAAGCCACTTGGGAGAAGGAGGCGGATATGCGAGAAAGATACCCACACCTGTTTACAGATTCAGGTACTCCTTTTCGCCCTTGTTTTCCTTCTTCTTGATCATTCGAGGACGAACAATGGGTAAATTGGTATCTATTGTAACTACCTGTTTAGTCGTTTTGAGCAGCAGATTTTATTTCTGGAAAACTGGCTGAGACGACGGACCCCACGACGGACCATCATGGGCACGACGGACCGTCGCAGGGTCTCGTTTCAAAACACTTAGAAAATCTGCTATTGGGTACTGAAAATCGACTCTCTGAACTTCGTAACAAAATGGCAGGACGGACCGTCACATGTGTGACGGACCGTCACAGACTCTTTGGTGGAAATTGAGTCTCTGAACCTTGCGACGACCTGCAGGACGGACCGTCGCAGGCACGATGGGCCGTCACAGACTGCGTAACCCCAGGCTGGGCCGGATTTCTATAATTATTTTAAGGGGCGTTTTTGACTATTCCTGCTTTAATTATAAAGTTAGTGGGTTAATGTTAATAAGTCTAATTACTTGGGGGTTAAAAGAGGTAACCTTAAGTTAATTAGTGGGTTATTATTGCAATCTTTTATTCTTAATTATATGCTAATTAGGGTAAAAGAAAGAGGGTTTGAATAAGAAAAAGAAAAGAACAGAAAGAGAGAGAGAGAGAGGAACGAACGAGAAAGAGGAGGAACGAGAAGAAGAACAAAGATTTGAGAATTTGCTTGCTTGATCAATAATCTTCGGTGGAGGTAGGTTATGGTTTTTATGCTATTCGTAGTAAACTCTCAATAGCGAATGATATGTATTGGGTAGTGTTGTAAACCCTTCTATATGCTTAATTGTATGCTTGCATGAATGTGATTATATAATTGTGATTATATAAGCATGATGAAGTTATTGAATCCCAAATCTTGCAAAACCCTAATCTCTTTGTTAATGATGAGGCCTTGGTATGAAAGAAGGCTTGATGAACTAAAGTAATGAGATGATGATGCCTTGGTATGAAAGAAGGCTTGATGAACTAAAGTAATGAGATTTATGATGCCTTGGTATAAGAGAAGGCTTGATGAAGTGATAGAATGAGATGAGGGGATCGGGTGTCACGAACCGACACGTAGTATTAGGGGGACCAGGTGTCACGAACTGACACATAGATTTAGGGGATCGGTTGTCACGAATTGACACGTATATTTAGGGGATCGGGTGTCACGAACCGACACGTAGATTTAGGGGATCGGGTGTCACGAACCGACATGTAGATTTAGGGGATCGGGTGTCACGAACCGACATGTAGATTTAGGGGATCGGAGTGTCACGTTCCGACACATAGTAGTAGGGGATAGGAGTGTCACGTACCGACACAAGAGGATTAATGAATATGAGGGAGCGGAGTGTCACGTACCGACACAAGAGAAATAAAGATAGTGAATCTTGAAAGATGTTAATATACTCAATCTAATGAACATAATTCCCAAATGAGTATGGTATTGAGGCTTGAGTCCTCATGTGTGAACTTGACGGTAATTGTTAATGATATAGTACTTGTTGTTGCTACATGTTGAGTATCATAGTTGATTTTATGATATTACTTGGTATATATTGATTTCTATTTTGAGTTGGCCGATGATATCTACTCAGTACCCTTGTTTGTACTGACCCCTACTTTTATGTTTTCTTCTTGTTTATTTGTGGAGTGCAGCAAACGTGCCGTCATCTTCGACTCAACAGTAACTCTAGCCTGTCTTCATTACTCCACATATCAGGGTGAGCTAATGCTTCTAGCTTGGACTGGATCTTCCTCTTCATGTCTTGATGCCTTGAAGTTCCGGCATGGACTAGCTTTTATGTATTTTTAGCTTCTTAGAAACTCTTAGATTTAGTAATTTGAAGTAGATGTTCTTGTGATGATGATTTCCAGATTTTGGGGAATAATAGATGTTTGATTTTAGAAGTTATTGAATTGGTTTTTATTAATGAGTTAAGTGTTCCGCATTACTTCCTGTTGATATTATATTGAAATGTTAAGGTTTAGATTGGTTGGTTCGCTCACATAGGAGGGTAAGTGTGGGTGCCAGTCGCAATCCGATTTGGGTCGTGACATTTGTTCCGCATTTCACCAACATATTTGAATGTGGAACACAAAGGTACATGTGAAACTTAGTTGTTTTTTAATTGAATTTTAATGTAATTTTCGAATGTGCGCTTGCAATTTTCTTATCTGAAGGGATGATGTCGTTTCATTGATTGTTCACTTGTTAGAAATTTGATAACTGAAAAACATTATTAGCTCTTTTCAACAGGTGTTGTGTTTGTCCTTGCAGTTTCTAATATTTTTTACACTGTGTTTTATAACCCTGCCTACAAAATGTAATAATTCAATTTCTTTAAAATATTATATTTGTGAAATTTTTGAAGGTTAAATATTTATATATTTTCTCCACTATCTTGATAAGACTTGTAACTTTATTTTTACTCTAACTTTGAGGATATTAGATTTGTTAAAATAACACTTAGAAAAGATAACTAATGAAAAACTAAAAAAGTTTGAAATGTCACTTATAGGATTATGTTAGGTATGCTATTGTTGTGATTTTATTTTCATAGTAGTCAATTGGAGACATGATAACGTCGAACTCCGACTAAGCATTATTATTTAGAGTATATAACATATCTTCTTCATTATGAGGAGAAGAAGTATTGTCTTGTATATCAAACTTCAGAAATTATTAATAGCATCTTTTAGATTATAGTGGCAAGGGTTGTCCTAATTCTTTTAAGAGGAATTTTAACGATTCAAATTAAGAAGCAATGTTAATCACCCTAAAAATTAGTCTATAAATAGTTCTTGTATCAAGGGTGTTACATAACATGTATAAACCTATACACACATATACTTTTAACCATATACTTACTTTTGTAACAACTGAAAGTTTTCCACAAAAGGAATTTAGTTAAACTCAATTGTTACTATTTCAATCCACAAAATGGGTTGGTTATGTGAAGGTCATACATTATTTAATTCTATTGAATAACTTTTCACAACCCCCAAGAAATAGATGCCAAGTTAACTTGTCTAAAATGGTTGTAGTAGATTGGATCATACAGCTTGGATTCGAACGTGGAGCTTCATTATGTTAATCTCAAGACTCATGTTGTATGAGGATACTCCATGGATTATCATTATCATATTCTATATGGAAATATTTTAGTGCATCTCATAGGATTAATGTTAGTCCCTATTCCACCAATCAAATGCATAGTAAAATGATCTAAGCCACTCATGCATCTCAATGGCAAGCCTCAAAAGCATGTAATTATTTCTCTATGATATGAATGTCGTAACATCATCTCCAACCCAAACATCTATTTTACTCTCCAAATATAGAATTCTCTATTTTTTTGACAACCATCTTCAATCCAATTCTTTATTTTACTTTTAAAAAAAGAACCGTTTTATCTCTCCTCAGTATAATATTATTATATCACATTAATTCTCATTTTCTTATTTCATAATATGAATTCTTTATCTCTTTTTTTATTAATAATTACTTTATAGAATTTTTAATGTGATATTATGTAAATTTTTTGTTATTATTAATTGCAAAAAAATATAATAAATAAATCAATAACAAATTCAAATAAAAGTAGCATACAATTACACAAAAACTCATTTATCGAAATTATTACGTTGAACCCATATATACTCTATTAATGCATTACGAATGTAAGACCCCAAAAATGACTTAGGTGAATTAGAGCGCAACATGTTTATCATTATGGTATATGGTTGTAAATTGGTCTATAATACGATATTAAGGCAGTTTCTAAGAGTTTAGGTACATAGAAAGTCAAACGTCAAGGGACGACCAAGACATTCGATGACTAAGTCACCTATTTACCTCATATGTTTTTTTATGTGTGATTAATGAGGTTTTCGATTTCCATAAATCATTTATTATAACATATATAGGTAGTGTGTCAAGTTTTGTTGATTTTGGAGGTCGCACGTCAAAAATCATCCATGACGTTACAATGGTTTGCCTTGAAATGACTTTGTCTTCCTAGACATGTTTCGTTGAGTTTTAAGTATTTGTTTTGGATGAAATTCATGTGAGAGGTTCTAAAATTGTGTACGATCATGTTTGGTTTGGAAACTTCTGGCAAAACATCACCAAGAAACATGGAAGGGTCCTTGAGGAAGGACCCATGTTAGTGGCTAAAACTGCCCAAGGTGGTCCTACCTACGGATTACAAACGACAACCGATGGCCTGGTCGACGCCCTGTAGTTGGAGGGACTTTTCTTGTACTTAGAATAGGGAGCAAATCTCCCATTTTACAGTCTCTGAACCCATCGATAGAGAACAGGACGGTCCGTCTTTGGAGCTTTGTTCTACACAGGCCATAGTTAAATTGAGGGGCAAAGTTGTAATTTAACCCCACTTCCAAATAAGAGTTTTGTTTATTCCTTAAGGGTATTTTAGGTATTTTAAGTGTGTATATAAGTCATTAAAACTTAGAAGATTTCATTCTTCCAAATCAAAACAGCAAAATCCCTTAGAAATTTCTAAAGACTCCATTAAAGTCAAAAGTCAAGGAAGAGGTTGGATTGTTGAATTGAGTGGAGATAAAAAGTGAAGAGTTATCATCATTGAGGTATAATTTTTGATCCTTGAAACTCTCTTCATCGAGGAGCACAACTCTCAAGAAGTTTTCTAATGCTTTTCTAAGTTAAATTGTCCAATTTCATTATTCTACCATGGGTTTTGGTAATAATTATTTTTAAACTTTTATTATGGATTAAATTATTATTGTATTGATGACTTTAAACTACATTGCATGTGTACCCATGAATTGGATGAACCCTACTTCTTTACTAAGTTATGAGTTATTTGATATTGATCTAATGTTGATTTATTATGGTGTAGTTTTCTATGGGCTGTATAATGATGTAATAATTGTAGTAAATTGATATCTAGGTTGTGTTAGTTTTATGAATATGTAGTTAATTGACCAAGTTTCATGAATATTGTTATAATTGTATTGAATAGTGGGTTTTGGCCATGGTTAAGGGTCTTATGATATCAAATTGGGTGATTTGGCATTGAACTGAGGTATTGAAGATGGAGTGGTGTTAGGATGCTCTATTTCCTTTATTTTTATTTTAATTAGAGTTCAATTATATTGTGATTTGTACGGTCCACTTATGATAGCGGTGTTATGTGCTTTACTTTGAATTTATGTGGCGTTGACGACGTTACTTTATGTATTATGATGATCATGGCCTTGTTGGCTTGAATTATTATGATGAATTGTGTAGTTGATTATGTAAAGTATGATTATATCTACCTACATTCTATTAGTGTTAAAGTTTATGTATATTAGGAGATCATGTTAGACGATAGTTATGTGCTTGTATGTGTAGTCTTAGAGTTGATACATGGTTGCTCCTACTTGACTATATGAGTCTATACTGGTTATATTGATGATGATATGGAAGTGTATAGGATGACTTAAAGATGATAATGGTTATTCCTAAGTGACATAATGAATAATATGTTATATGTGATAAGGTAAAGAATGTCGTGACTTGTTTGG
Source organism: Solanum neorickii (assembly GCA_027704865.1). Taxonomy (NCBI): domain Eukaryota; kingdom Viridiplantae; phylum Streptophyta; class Magnoliopsida; order Solanales; family Solanaceae; genus Solanum; species Solanum neorickii. The sequence continues at coordinate 7,723,804 of JAKWJC010000370.1, forward strand.
TAGACTTGTCTACGTAACTTGATATATGTATGAATGATATGATAATATGAGAAGTATTTATTAGTTATGCTTAGTGAAACCTTGTCATGCCTAAATTGAAGATATGTGAGGCCTTAGATGTTGGTAAGAACGTCATGTACGTGGAACCTTAAACCAAGTGGTAAGGTTATGAATGTTCAAGTAGAGAGTCGTAATGGTATCTTTCAGGTAAAGGAATGGTGGACTTAGGGTTGATTGGCTGAAAAGGCATCATATCATCCTTACGAAAGTCATAATTAGATATCTTATTCGCTATTTAAAGGTAGCCCTAGTGTACTTCTTTGGTAGGGTGAATGTTATTGGGTTATGAACTAGATAAGGAAAGTCTTCATGTGATTCTTTAATGTCAATTATTGTATGAGAACCAAGGCTATCACCGAGTGATAATGTTATGGAAAGTAGCTCTACTTGAGAATGAGACTAGAATACAATGTACAACTGCTTGAAAATGAGACTAGAGTACGTAAAAGCCCTTCATATTCCTTAACCATGCGCCTACATAGGATATGTCCTTGTTCTACCCTTGGCAAGTACAACACCCTCATCGAAGTAGGTTAGAACTCTAGATTCCATGTCTAGCTATCATAATCAATGTCGGTTATTGTATATTCACATCATGTGGGATACTTACTAGCATTAGAGATGTTCTATGAAGTTTAGGTTGTGATATGGGACGCTATCTAGACATTGCACAATAGGCTTTAAAGGTATTAGTTAGATTCTCTAGGTCTTGTCCAAGACCATTACTTGGATGTCCTATATGTTTTGTATGAGTCTCAAATGAACTAATGAACTAATGACCTATGTTATGATGCATGTAAATGAATGAGTACCTTATCTAAAGTGACTTGAGGATTCCTTAGCTAAAGCGTGACAAGGGTATAAGGATTAATACTTCATGTCTTATCTTTGGAAGTCATTAGAATGACTCTAATTAGGGAAGTTGGTTGAATATGTAGACATGATCTAAGACTTAGGTATTCTGAAGGATTACTTAGATAATCTTCAAGAGGTTAATCATGGACGTTATCTTCTTGATTTACTATAGTAGGTTTTTTGATAGCCTTTGGAAGGAGAATGTCATGTTATATATAGGTTGATGTATTAAGTGAGAATTATTCTATCCTAGGTAGCCTATAGGATCATTTATGTAAGTGTAAGGGATTGAATGGGTAGTCGCTTCACAACTCACTCCAGTGAGACTTAGAATCATCTTTGGTAGAAGAATCTCTTGTTCATATGTTGATGTTTTGAAAGTGTGTATGCGACTCATAATACGAAGACTTGAGGGTCATTTAGGCATTCCTAGAGAGGTTGTATGGGATGTCTCTCTTTGTGTTGCTTAACTGAATCTTAGGATAGCATTAAGTGGGATGATTACATAATAAAAGATGTATAAGGTAAAGATAAGCAACATTACTGTACAGTGAAGGAATACACTGTAACAATGAGTTGAGGTTACTTTAAAGTAACTTAAAAAATTATGATATTTGGTTTATTGTTATCTTATTTGTTTCTAAGTTGATAAATGTTGTTCTTATTATAATAATATGATTTTTAAATAAAAAGATGCATATTTTTTATAAATGTCCGTTTTTATGATTTTTATGCATTATGTCATACTTGGTACATGTGATAGTACTAATCCATGCTTTTATCTATCTCTATAGTTTTTGGTAGGTGAGGAGTATTTAGTAATGAAGAATTGGACCGTAGCATCGTTCAAGAGAAGTTGAAGTATGTGTTCATTTGAGTCGAGGGCGTATATGTTTTTTATGTTTCCATTTGAAGTATTGTAATAGACTTAGTATTAATATATTTGTATTGTGTATGAACGTGTCCCAAGTATTCTCGTTACCTATATTGATGAGATTGATACTCAGTATACCCTATGACTTTATATGAAAGAGTTTTTAAAGACTATGATATGTTTTGTGAATTTTTTTAATTTCTCACTACTTTTCACTATGTTATGCGATAACGATATGTATGGGCTTGTACAAGAACTCTTAGAGGTCAAATACACGTGTGGCAATAAGAGAATGGCCCTATTCTTCTAGGGGGTGGTGTCGGGTTATGACAACGGACTATAAAATGAACATTGTTGGCCTTAATTTTTTTGACATCTAGCTAAAAATTGTTCAACCCGGAGATTTTCGTCTACCACCATTTCTATTGATGGAGTTGAAACCTCTACAAAATCTTTAATTGGTGCATCGACATCACATATTGTTATCGTGTATTTAAATTAACGTATCGTGTATTGTCTTTTTGAATTAAATTTTCCATTTTCCATTTTTATTTTTTGTGTTCTTTATATTGAAAATTAATAATAAAACAAAATTTTAATGTTTACAAAATTAGAAAAAGAAATAATGCTTTGAATTCAAGTTAAAGTAGTACATACTAGAAAATATTTTTAAAAATATTATATTACATTTAAAAAGACTATGTATATTAGATATTTAATTAATGAAATTATATGTAAATTAATATGTTAATCAGAAAGTAATAGAAATAATAATAAAATATTTAAAAGTGAAATAGAGAGTCTAAATTTGAATAGAAGGTGATTTTCAGGTTGGTTGGAGTACCCATTCTATATTTTACTCTCTAAATATATAAAATGAAAAGTAAAAACAAAGGTGATTTGGAGATAGTCGCATGGAGGGAAATAGAATGAAGTAGATAACCTTTTAGAATGGTTTGTCATGTTTATTTTTCTATTTTCTATTTCACCTAGTATTAGTGTCGTGCAAGATTAGCGAATTTAATTGTAAAATATAAAATATTATTTTTATTATCATTCCGTCTTGATTTTCATATGTCTTTTCGTCTACTGCAAATTCTTCTTTGTTCATTATAATTTATGTATTATATTATGTTGTAACTTATATTCAAGACAATCTATTCCGCTTCCACCCCACATTGGTATCAGAGCTAGATAATCAAAAGAGAAGATATGGAAAACACATCAGAAATAACAAATCTACAGAAGCAGGTATACATTTTTACCTTCATGAGTAGCGAAATTAATTTATTTCTGATAATCTCTTGTTGATTATAATTGTTTATCATGTCTTAATAATGTTATAATAAGCATCTTTAGAAGGTTTGCTACAGAAATATTTTATTAACAAGTATGCCCAGACTATGTCATCCTAAGGTTGAAACCGGTAGGCAAGAAGGTCGTTTAGGGGAGTAAACAGAGTTGAGGCGCTGTTAGGGTAACTAATCAAAGAAGAAAGATGTAGTAGTGACTAGGCGAGATGATTATTAAATCATTATTATTTCATAAGAAATAAATATAATCCATTAAGAGGTTGGAAGGAATAAAACATTTAGCAAAAATGAATAAAATGAATACCTATTTAATAGATGATGATGATAATTACAAGATATTATTACTTTATATATTAAAAGACCTTAATACTGATATAAAAAGAAAAATTTATGACATATTAGTAATATATGAAGTAATAGAAGTAACAACTCAAGGTTGGACAAAATTAGATATACAAGATAATTTTTATGATGAATTTTACTATGACATAAATGATTTTTATGATAATATAGATATATTTAGAGACCAATGATAAATTACGAATACTTACAATATTGGATAAAAACTATAGAAATATAGATCTACATGAAAAATTACTAATTGAAAATTTATTCGATTATTTAAGAACTCGAGAAGTTGAACATCTAGAATATATTATAAACAATGCTAATGAAATACAACGATTAGATCTACTTAAAAAGGAATATTATAGAAAAACATTTAATGAAGAATAATACAACACCAAACAAAGAAACTAAAACAACAAAAACCAAGATAGATAAAAAGGTACGAAAGATATGGAAAGAATTAAAACCTTTATATATAGAATATGAACTATCATAACTTATCAAAACAAGTAACAATAAAAAAGATAATTTAATAAATATAATTTCAAAAAAGAATACAAATATGTTTGTTGTTTGAAAACAGTATGAACAAAGAAAAATATAAACAACAATTGATAGAAAAAATAGCTGAAAAAGAACAAGAATTGCAACATAGAAAAAGAAGATTAGAAGAGAATATTTTAGCAGGAGTATGTTATAAATCAATATTAGCACCAAGAAAAGTTATGTTTATGTTAGAACTAGAAATATATTGTCTTGAATATAAGTTACAACATAATATAATACATAAATTATAATAAACAAAGAAGAATTTGCAGTAGACGAAAAGACATATGAAAATCAAGACAGAATGATAATAAAAATAATATTTTCAAATTTAGGAAGAAGATATAAGAAAAAAGGAAATAACCTATATTTAATGTTAGAAAAAGAAACAACAAAAATTAGAAGATAGTTTAACAGCTATGATAAGAATAACAAAAGAAAATGAAGAAATAGACAAATCAAAAGAAATTGAAAACATAAAAATACAAGCAAAACAAGAAGTACAACATTTAGAAGAAATAAAAAATACAAGAATAAGTGAATTAGATAAAGAATTAGCTAGGTTAAAATTATTATATGAAACTAAACAAAAACAAAAGGAAAAAGATAAAGAGCTTGAATTAACTAATAAAATAACAGAGATAGAACAAAAACTGAATGAAGATCTTGAAGTAAATGAAATAAACGAAAATGAATCAGATACAATAAATGATCAAAAATCAGAAATAAGTGATATAAGTGAGACATATACAAAAATTCTAGAACAGGTAAATAAACCAAAAAAATTAGAAGTAAACACAGGAGATATGAATAGACCTAGTACGTCAAGAGTTAAAACTCCAGACAATATGTAACGACCCGCTATGTCGTTTTGAAAACTAGGACTAGTTTGACTCCATTGAAAAATTTAAAGGGGTATTTTTAAACTATTAGATAACTATGAGTACCCAATTGATGAAACTTTTATTAAATAAGTAATATAGATAATAGGTTAGTGGGGTTTCACGGTTAATAAACTCTTGTTTAGAAAAAACAATGGATGCGAAACCTTACCACAGGCGACCAGCGAGAGGGAGAAAAATCATAGCCATTGTTCAGGTAAAGGTATGAGATATTCGTTCTTTTCAATTCTATATATAGTAATATATTGTCGGAGTGCTTGGGATTATGTTATTATTTTATGCTATATTGATAATGGGTGATAAGAAATAATGGGTAAGTTGGTGATGATTACTAAATTATATTACATTGTTAGCAATTGGGTTAGTATTCAAAAATATATATATATATATAAAAATCGATCGAAGTCGAATAGTTGAATGGCTGCAGGTTAATGTTTTCTGTGATTTTGTCAAAAGAATTTATTATATATATTGTTAGTTTCAGAATAGTAGGAATAAGATTGAGCCAATCATTGTCAATGATTGCCAATGATTGGAATTTGATAAATATTCTAGAAAATTGGCACTTGTTTACAAATGGGTTTCTGCAAAAATAATAATAATAATAATGCATACAATGATAATAGATTTTTTTTAATTGGTAATTAATTATTAGGTGTTATTTTATATGATCTAACATTGAATTTTAGTCCATTTGAAGAGGTTAGAGTTAAGTTCTCTGCTTGAAATTTAGCAAGTATGAAAAATTTGGCATGCCAATATATATCAAGATTTGGAGTTTGTTGAAAAAATGAGTGAGTGTTAGCGTCTATGATAGACATAAAATAATTTGAATGTCTACAAAAATTGCTTACTTACGAATATTGCAAAATTGGTAGATTGGGAACGTTCCGAAACCTTGCGAAAAGGAAAGGAAAAATCTTAAAAGATTCGTGGCACAAGCTCGGCATCTAAGGTATGTTAAGACTTTTTAGACTTGTTGAAGGACGTTTTCCTAATTAAAGATTAAAAAATGAAAATAGACAAGGGGTAAGGGGGAAAGATGGTGGTCTCGTATCAATGATGTGACGGACATTGGTACGAGTACCGGTGTTATAAAAAGGAAAAGTACTATTATAGAATGTGGACTGAAATTTGAGAATGCCAAGGCATATGGGCATTAGCTGATATATTATTGACTTAAATTCCTTATGTGATTGTGTTTTATTTATTTCATCCGTATAGTTGAGATAATTGAGGTGGTTATGTATTATATTCATATTGATTGATTGAGATGCATCATCATTCCATCTATTGAAACAATATTGTGCACATGCATAGAGATGAGACTGAGTATAAGTTGGGCACGTGGAGATCGTCCGTGCTGGGGATGGTGAGATGTTAAGATTGTAATTTGGGCATGTGGAGACCGTCCGTGCGAAAATTGTTTGATATTATGATAGTGCGTTGAGATCGTCCGCACAGACACGTGGAGATCGTCCGTGTCGGTATATGGACCTCGCAAGTCCCCCATGGGTCATGAACTCTCGATGTATTTCCGAGGAGTATCATGTATATACGGTTGAGTGAGTACTGGGTATTCTGAGACATATCATTACATGGCATCATATTGCATTGCATTTCATCCCATCATTCATTCTTGATGACTATATGTTTCGCTTGGTGTTTGAAAAATATTAAATGTTGATTTCCTTTATTGATGAAACTTAAATAGTAAGTGTAATATATATATATATATATACTTGTACAATCTAAGAATTTATTTTCTTATATAACTCCCGTCACTATTTCTTCGTTGTCGGTCAATGAGACATACTGGGTACACGTGGTTTCGTACTCATACTACACTTGCTGCACTTTTTGTGGTGCAGATTGAGTGATTGACTTTCAATTTGGGAACGTTCTTCGAGATTGGATATGAGTTTGAATTATCTTGGAGTTGTGGTGTGCTGTTTGGGATATTCTGCGGCCCACACCTTCAGTCTACCTCTATTTATTAGGTTATTTTGTTATGCTGATAGGATAATTCTTAAGTTTAGATTTTTATATTAGTTTGGAATTGTATCATATTGTAGAAGCTCTTGTACTTATGACACTAAATCTTGGGGTAGTTTTATTTATATTCCGCATTTATTTGAATACTTAGTATGTTAGATATTAGTTTGATACTTATCTTTCTCACGTTTAAGTTGAATTGGTGATACTTGTTTGGTTGGCTTACCTATCGGTTGGGAACATAGGTGCCATCACGACTCGTGATTTTTGGGTCGTGACAAATTTGGTATCAGAGCCCTAGGTTCATCGGTCTCACGAGTACAAGAGCTGAGTCTGTAGAGTCTTACGGATAGGTGCGGAGACGTCCGTTACTTATCTTTGAGAGACTACAGGACTTTAGGAAACTTTCTTCTTTCATTCCTAATCGTGCGTGTGTGGTTTGGTTTAAGGTCAAAATTCTTGTTTCATTCTCTCACCAACGGTGAGGAGACATTTTCAAATTTGACATTTGTGGTAGGGGATGATATTATGCAGTTTAGTACGTAAGTTGTGTGGTTATAAAAATAACTTAGTATTGAGCATTTCGAATTTTAATAATGAAATTGACGAGGTTTGAAATAGTAAGAACAACTTTCTCAAGGTGTGATTTAGACAAGGATACTTGAACTTCATTTGAATTTACTAGGTACAATTTTATAACATGTGTTTATGATATGTGAATAATTTAGTAATGAAATGGTATATGTTGATGCCTTGAAGATAATGATAAGATTAGGAACATTCAATTGATCAAATAAGAGTTTAGCCATTATGGTAAGGCTATGGGAAAAAGTTGAGTAGAGATATAAAATGTGATCACTTATCATGATGTTGAGAGACTAAGATTTGTTATAAGATTTGTATGACATATTTCCCTTTTTATCCTTTAGAGTGGAGGTATATTGAAGATAAATTGAATAGTTCAAGTTGAATGGCACGATGACCATATTGATATTTCATTTGATAGAATCAACAAGGTGAGTTAAGTTAAATACATCAAGAGATTATAAAAGGCTATACTAATATCGACTAGCAAGAATATTTTAATGAATAATTAATAATAAATAGTGATAAATTCATATTGCGGGGAGCTTTTTATATATTGAATTAAGGATCAGTAATATTGTTGAAATTGAGAGGGGAGAAAAAAAAATTCTTTTGTCAAAGGATGTTGGAAAGGATACTTGTATGAAGCTATATGAGAACACTTGTAGAGATGGGTACAAAATAGTTATGAATCAATACACAGATCATAGAACAATACAGTGATGATTGGTTATATTACCTCCGCAAATAATAACTGTATTTGAGTAACCTGGGTTGTCCAAAGTATAGTTCGATATGCTCTCGGTTGACTATAATTTTATTTCGAAAGTGGATCTACTTTATTTTACGTAAGTATGTACCTTTTTTTGAATCTGGATATGCTTTGTGACCTTTTCTCTTATGCCTATACATATTCCCACACCTGTAGATGGTTCTTAGTGGTAGATCGATTACATCGATCTTATATTGACTTAATAGTATATGACACGTGGAAAATCATAGTTATTTTATATGAGGAAGATTTAAACATCATTTGGTTATGGATTGAATTTCTCATTGTCATGAAATTTATGACTATAAGTGTAAGAGACTAACATCAAATATTTCTAATATTTAAAAAATTTAAGTGGAAGGATAGTATCATCACCCATTTAAGAAAGGCATCATTGTCTCTAAAGTTTCACTGTGAGGAATAAGGGTTGTTTCACCTATTCGTCTTAAGTTGTGATACTAGTGATGCTATGTCTCTTTTAGAAATCATTTAAATGGTGCAAGAATTTTTTTAAGGGCATTCCATGTGAGATTGATATAAAAAAAATTAGTATTGACTTATAGTTAAACACTTGGCCTATTTCTATTATTTCTTATTGGAATACTTTGATAAATTTGAAAGAACGATAACAAGACTTGTTGAGTAAGGAATTTTGTTGGATCAAGTACATTTTTATTGGGTGTTTCTATCATATTGAGATTCCTTTGTTATTATTTTCATCTAGAATATATTGGTATACTCCCATAGTAGGAAGGATCACGAGCATTATTTGAGGATGATTCTCTAGACTCTGAAGAAAATTAAGCTTTATTCATGTTTTTTTTTAAGTGTGGATTTCGATTAGTTGGTGGCATGGTTGAAATGTAAGTGACCAAGAAATGTATTAACAGGGATCCCAAGAGAATTGAGGCAGTTTGAAATTGGGACTGGCCTATTTTAGCTATGATATTTGGATTTTCTTACGCCTAGTTGGTTAGTATCAATGGTGCTCGCATTCATTACACATGCATTAACTAGATTAATCTAGAAATAATCGGCTTTTCAATGGTTTGATGTGTGTGAGGTGAGTTTTCTAAAGCTCAATGTTGGGCTATTGCCCATGTTTCAACCAAGGGGCTCATCGTCTAATCCTACTTGAAAATGAATTGGATTTATTCTCTTTATTTTGTTTTCAATTCTATTAGGAAAAGGATTTGAATTGTAATCCTATTTCCAGTTGGTTTTGACTTGTAGGGAAAAAAAAAACACAACTCTATAAATAGAGGATGGTCTTGAGGGAATAACTCAACTACTCAGTAGTATTTCTTTTGAAATACTTTAGGACATAATAGATATTTTTTTAGAGAGCTTTTAACAAGAGAAGAGAGAGGAGAGAAGAGAGAAGAAAAAGGTTTGTTTGCTGCATTTTTCCCTTCGACCAAAAAACTTCAGATTGTATTTTCTGATTAATTAACCGTTGGATCGAGCTGAAATTTGGATTGAGTGTTCGTGACATGTTAATGGTTGATTTGAACGGTAGAGATCGAATTCAGAGGTTAGTATGATGCTGATTTTAGGCCCGAACAACAGCTGTGTTTGGATGGTCTTTCTTTATATTTATCTTTTGGTTGGGTATTAATGAAGAAAGGTAAGTAATAGCTTATGCTTCGAGATAGTTGAAAGTTCAAGACAAGAACTGTCTTAGTTATAGCTTAAACTTGGTGGTGGTGGTGCTTGCATTAAAATTGTAGAGGCATTTATTTATAGCGTGTATTGCGAGGTGTTTAGTTTAAGTTTTAATAAGAGAAATCTAAATTTAATACAATGGATATGGAAGTTTCTCAAGGATTATGGAATGATTAATCTTTATCGTATGGACAAAATAAATGTGCTAGTAGATTACTTAGGGCGAAATACAGTGAGTATGGGTAGTCTACCTTTGTTACATGAGGTGAGATGCTTATTCATGTTCGATAGTTTGGTGATGAAAATTTGTGTACGACTTACGATAAGGTGTTATAAGGAGAAGTCAAGGAAGAAATTCTTGGTGGTGAATGAGTTTTAAGTATTATAAACTTAATTATGTTCTTCCAATATGTGAGCTGACTAGATTAATCATGAAAGAGTTTGATAGTTCAATTTTTTTATTTTATCTACAGGCAATTGGAGTATATTTTATTTTGAAGCAATATTATCGATAGTATCGTATGAAGGGATTGAAATTGTATCTCGTGTTTGAATTGTTATCAAGAAAATTATGAGCACCAAAAGCATGAAAGTAGGAATTAAATGATGCTTTTATACTAGAGTTGGAGTGGAAATATATTGTTATGAAATTTTTGGCAGGGTTGCCACGTATCTTGTGCAAGTTTGACATTATATGGGTTATAATGGACCTATTTACCAAGTGTATATATTTTATATTAGTTCAGATTACTTGTAGTTTTAATAAGTTAGTCTAGATTTACATTCAGGAGATAGTTACCTGTATGAGATGCCCATTTTAAATTTATTTGAGATACATAATTGATATCTCATGTCTGGATGTCTATGCATATGGAGTTGGTACTAGGTTGGATTTTATTACAAGCTTTCACCTTCAATGGTCTATTGATAAACTATTTAGGTCTTAGAGGACATGTTTCAGGCGTGTGTGAGCAACTTTAGTGGTGATTGGGTCAAGTTCTTATTTTTAGTAGAGTATACATAGAACAACAATTATCATTTGAATAGTGAGATAGCGTCATTCGAGATATTGCATGGTAGGACATATTGATATCCAAAAGATAAATATGATGTATTGAGCTGATTGGGTTGTGGGACACTGATCGATTGAGAAAATTCTTATATAAGGTCAAGTCCTTCAAGATAGGTTTCTCATCGCTTAAAAACAGGTGAGAGTTATACAAATTAAAAAGGTTCGTGATTTATAGCTCATGATTGGAGAACATGTTTTGTTAAAGGTTTCACTCATAAAAGGTGTGATGAGATTCAAAAGAAAGGAAAGTTGAACTTGAGTTATATTGTTTGTTTTTTTTTATTGTTGAGTGTAATAGTAATGTTTTTGATATTGAAGAAGTATCATCTGGATGATCAGGCTACTAAGGAGTACAATTCAAACATATAGACCAGATATCTCTAACTTTTTGAGCGTCTATTGATATCCTATTATTTTACCGTTCGAGGACGAACGTTTGTTTTAGTGGTAGATGATGTAACGACCCGCTAGGTCGTTTTGAAAACTAGGACTAGTTTGACTCCATTGAAAAATTTAAAGGGGTATTTTTAAACTATTAGATAACTATGAGTACCCAATTGATGAAACTTTTATTAAATAAGTAATATAGATAATAGGTTAGTGGGGTTTCACGGTTAATAAACTCTTGTTTAGAAAAAAAAATGGATGCAAAACCTTACCACAGGCGACCAGCGAGAGGGAGAAAAATCATAGCCATTGTTCAGGTAAAGGTATGAGATATTCGTTCTTTTCAATTCTATATATAGTAATATATTGTCGGAGTGCTTGGGATTATGTTATTATTTTATGCTATATTGATAATGGGTGATAAGAAATAATGGGTAAGTTGGTGATGATTACTAAATTATATTACATTGTTAGCAATTGGGTTAGTATTCAAAAATATATATATATATATAAAAATCGATCGAAGTCGAATAGTTGAATGGCTGCAGGTTAATGTTTTCTGTGATTTTGTCAAAAGAATTTATTATATATATTGTTAGTTTCAGAATGGTAGGAATAAGATTGAGCAAATCATTGTCAATGATTGCGAATGATTGGAATTTGATAAATATTCTAGAAAATTGGCACTTGTTTACAAATGGGTTTCTACAAAAATAATAATAATAATAATGCATACAATGATAATAGATTTTTTTTAATTGGTAATTAATTATTAGGTGTTATTTTATATGATCTAACATTGAATTTTAGTCCATTTGAAGAGGTTAGAGTTAAGTTCTTGGCTTGAAATTTAGCAAGTATGGAAAATTTGGCACGCCAAAATATATCAAGATTTGGAGTTTGTTGAAAAAATGAGTGAGTGTTAGCGTCTATGATAGACATAAAATAATTTGAATGTCTACAAAAATTGCTTACTTACGAATATTGCAAAATTGGTAGATTGGGAACGTTCCGAAACCTTGCGAAAAGGAAAGGAAAAATCTTAAAAGATTCGTGGCACAAGCTCGGCATCTAAGGTATGTTAAGACTTTTTAGACTTGTTGAAGGACGTTTTCCTAATTAAAGATTAAAAAATGAAAATAGACAAGGGGTAAGGGGGAAAGATGGTGGTCTCGTATCAATGATGTGACGGGCATTGGTACGAGTACCGGTGTTATAAAAAGGAAAAGTATTATTATAGAATGTGGACTGAAATTTGAGAATGCCAAAGCATATGGGCATTAGCTGATATATTATTGACTTGAATTCCTTATGTGATTGTGTTTTATTTATTTCACCCGTATAGTTGAGATAATTGAGGTGGTTATGTATTATATTCATATTGATTGATTGAGACGCATCATCATTCCCTCTATTGAAACAATATTGTGCACATGCATAGAGATGAGACTGAGTATAAGTTGGGCACGTGGAGATCGTCCGTGCTGGGGATGGTGAGATGTTAAGATTGTAATTTGGGCACGTGGAGACCGTCCGTGCGAATATTGTTTGATATTATGATAGTGCGTTGAGATCGTCCGCACAGACACGTGGAGATCGTCCGTATCGGTATATGGACCTCGCGAGTCCCCCATGGGTCATGAACTCTCGATGTATTTCCGAGGAGTATCATGTATATACGGTTGAGTGAGTACTGGGTATTCTGAGACATATCATTACATGGCATCATATTGTATTGCATTTCATCCCATCATTCATTCTTGATGACTATATGTTTCGTTTGGTGTTGGGAAAATATTAAATGTTGATTTCCTTTATTGATGAAACTTAAATAGTAAGTGTAATATATATATATACTTGTACAATCTAAGAATTTATTTTCTTATATAACTCCCGTCACTAATTCTTCGTTGTCGGTCAATGAGACATACTGGGTACACGTGGTTTCGTACTCATACTACACTTGCTGCACTTTTTGTGGTGCAGATTGAGTGATTGACTTTCAATTTGGGAACGTTCTCCGAGATTGGATATGAGTTTGAATTATCTTGGAGTTGTGGTGTGCTGTTTGGGATATTCTGCGGCCCACACCTTCAGTCTACCTCTATTTATTAGGTTATTTTGTTATGCTGATAGGATAATTCTTAAGTTTAGATTTTTATATTAGTTTGGAATTGTATCATATTGTAGAAGCTCTTGTACTTATGACACTAAATCTTGGGGTAGTTTTATTTATATTCCGCATTTATTTGAATAGTAGTTTTATTTATATTCCGCATTTATTTGAATACTTAGTATGTTAGATATTAGTTTGATACTTATCTTTCTCACGTTTAAGTTGAATTGGTGATACTTGTCGGGTTGGCTTACCTATCGGTTGGGAACATAGGTGCCATCACGACTCGTGATTTTTGGGTCGTGACACAATAGTCCCAGAAATAGTCCTAGAATTAGTCCCAGATGGACACCACGAACTTATTATACAGAAAGTTATCGACAATCAGATAGAACTAATGCAATATGGAATAGTAGATTACATAAAAATTGGATACCAAAACCAATAAATGAACAATATAATTTCTTAGATCTAGATTGTGTTACAGATATAAATAAAGCAATATTACTATGGATTGGAAATATGTCTAAGAAACTAATAGATAACAAAATAAAAACAACAGAAACACCAAGGTATATAGAAAGAACGTTTGTAGGAACAACAAGATTATGGATAGAAAATCTTCCCTCAGAAAGTTTAGAAGTACTTAGAAGTGACAAGAAAATAGATGGATCTCCATCATTAACAAATATAGATATACTAGATAAATATGAATTAGCAATAAGAAGTGAATTTGGTAGTATGACCACGGATATAAGAGAACAAAACAGGGAAAAAATAATAAATAGGCAACTTATGACAAAATTAGCTATATGTAAAATGTGTTATGTAGAAGAATACACTTGTGCATTTAAAGAATATTATTACAAATCAAAATACAATTTTGATGAAACAAAAGAAATAAGAAAATAATATTTTACAAAATTACCAGAGCCATTTAGTACAAAAGTAATAAAAGATTGGAATGATGAAGAATTAATAGATACTTTAGGAGCAAGAATAAAAGTTTTACATCAATGGTTCATACAACTATGTGAAAATCAAAAAGAAAAATTAAAAATGGAAAAAGTACTAAACAAAAATATAACCTGTTGTAAAAATAAAACAGCATCACAGTTTGGATGGATAACTAAAAATTATAAAAAGAAAAAACCTAGGCAATATAAAAATTATAGAAAAACTAAAACTATGTATAAATACAAAAAACCAAGACAAAGATATTATGTAAAAAATTATAAAATGAAAAGACCATATAGACCTAAAGGAAAAATATCCCAATGTACATGTTATAATTGCGGAAAAATAGGACACATAGCTAGAGATTGTAAGTTACCAAAAGACCCCAAAAAGAAGCAAATTGCAGAAATAATTATATATAGTGACAAATATGTGCAAATAGAATATATTGACTATGAACTAAGTGAAAATGATAGTATATACGAAGTATCAGACATAGAAACCGAAAATGAAAAAGAATATATTAATCTAGATAATGATATAATAGATGAAGAAATATAATGTCTGAAGACGATATAAAAATAATATCCAAAGAGGATTATCAAAATGAAGAATTATCAGACCAAAAGATTATATTTGATAATAAATTTTTTTAACAAATAAAAGGAAAAGAATTAGACTTAAGTGTTGAAAAAGTACTTGAAATACCTTCTTTTAGAAATTGGTTTAAAAGACAAAAGGAAGAATATTATGTTGTTAGTCAGAAAGAACATATTATAGATTGTAAATATGCAAGAGGAAAAGCATATATACCTATACTAAGTAAACGAATAATAAATAAAGAAATACAATATATAAAAGTTAAAACACCAATAAAATATGTACATTTAGGAGGAACAGAAATATTAATAAAAGCTTGTTTTAGAGAAGGAATAGATACACCTATTGAAATATATTTAGCAGATGATAGAATTATACACCCTATAGAAAAAAGCGTAATAAGTGCAGTAAAAGGAAATTTAATATACCAAAAATTTAAATTTATAATAAGTGCCAATTATACAGTAGCATTAAAAGATAAAAATATAGATAAATCATTAGTATTATATTGGAAAATGTCTGGAATAGAGTTAGAACCAGGCAGTAAAATATTTACAACAAGATGCAAAAACTTATATATATTAACAACAAAACATAAAATAACAGCAAGAAATAAAATTGATAAAATAAAAATAGAAAATCCTTTCGAAAAAATAATTACTGTAATAGACAATAATGACTATAGCTATAAAGAAATTGACATAAAAGAAGATTTAGAAATTTTAAAAGAAAGATTGAGCAATTCAAGCGTACCAAATACGTTAACAAGAGCTACCTCATCAAGAATGAGTACATCTAAAAGAAACTATGAAATCCCACAAAACTTATTAGATAAGGAAAAAATAACACCATATTATTATTTCATAACAGGAATAATAGACCAAAGAAAATATAAAATTTTAATAAATACAGGACAAGAAGAAAATTACATAACAAGAGAGTTAGTATTTGAAGAAGAAATTATAAAAACAGGACACATATGCTCTGGATTGCCTAGTGAGATAGTAAATACAAATGAAGAAACAACGGAAAAAGAAATAATTATAGGAGGAATACCCTTACTAATACCATTTAAAATATACCAAGGAAACCATAATATTACATTAGGAATAAAATGGTTAGAAAAAGTTAAACCGTACAACATAGAAAATGAACAATTAACAATAACTTGTCAAAATAAGAAAATAATTATAAAAAAAACAAAATGATTAATTAAAATATTTATACTTGCAAAAATTATTATAGAAGGATATCACAACAGATATTATGCCCCTATGATAGATACAGGAGCAGAAGCGAATATATATAAATATAATTGCTTACCAGAAGATAAATGGGAAAAATTTAAAACACCTATGGTAGTAACAGGATTTAATAATGAAGGAAGTATGATTAAATATAAAGCAAAAAATATAAAAATACAAATATGGGATAAAATACTAACAATAGAAGAAATGTATAATTTTGAATTTTCCACAAAAGATATGTTATTAGGAATGCCATTTTTAGATAGATTTTATCCACATATAATAACAAAGACACATAGGTGGTTTACCACACCATGCGGAAACAAAATAGAAGCAAAAAGAGTAAATAATAAACAACGAAAACCTATTGAATGGATAAAAGGAAGTGAAAAAATAAACCAAGAAATGGAAAATATAAATAAGAAACAAATATCACAATTAGAAATAATTATATTTACAATAGACAAAGTTAAAATAATTAATGAACAACTAGAACAATTATACAGCGAAAATTCATTACAAGGATGGGAAAAACATAAGACAAAAGTAAAAATTGAATTAATAGATGAAAATAGGATAATAAAACAGAAACCATTAAAATATAACTTTGATGATTTAAAAGAATTTAAAATACATATAGATGAATTATTAGAAAATAATTACATACAAGAAAGCAATAGTAAACATACAAGTCCAGCATTTATAGTTATAAAACATAGTGAACAAAAAAGAGATAAAAGTAGAATGGTCATAGATTATCATAATCTAAATGCTAAAACTAAAACATACAATTATTCAATACCAAACAAAATACTAAAAATAAGAAAAATACACGGAAATAATTATTTTAGTAAATTTGACTGTAAATCAAGATTTTACCACATAAAATTAGAAGAAGAATCTAAACAACTAACAGCATTCACAGTACCGCAAGGTTTCAATGAATGGAATGTTTTACCATTTGGATATAAAATGCACCAGGTAGATACCAACATTTTATGGATAACTGTTTTAACCAGTTAGAAAATTGTTTTGTATATATAGATGATATATTACTATATTCTAAGACACAAGATGAACATATAAGATTATTAGAAAAATTTATACACATAATTAAACACTCAGGTATAAGCTTAAGTAAAAAGAAAGCAGAAATTATGAAATCACAGATAGAATTTCTAGGAATACATATAGATAGAAATGGAATAATAATGCAAACTCATATAGTACAAAAAATAATTACTTTTGATGAAAAGATAGATACAAAAAAGAAATTACAATCCTTTCTAGGATTAGTAAATCAAGTAAGAGAATATATACCAAAATTAGCAGAACATTTAAAACCACTACTAAAAAACTTAAAAAAGATGTTGAATACTATTTTGACAATAAAGATAATGAACATATAAGAAATATTAAGAATTTATGTAAGAAATTACCAAAACTATATTTTCCTGATGAAAGTAAAATATTTACTTATGTTGTTGAAACAGATTCGAGTGATCATAGTTACGGAGGAGTTTTAAAATACAAATATGACAAAGAAAAAATAGAACATCATTGTAGGTATTATTCAGGATCCTATACAGAAGCACAAATAAAATGAGAAATAAATAGAAAAGAGTTATTTGCATTATATAAGTGTTAATTAGCATTCGAATCATATATTGTTTATAATAAATTTATTGCAAGAACAAATAATACACAGGTAAAATGGTGGATAACAAAAAAGTTAGAAGATTCAGTTACAACAAAAGAAATAAGGAGATTAGTATTAAATATATTAAATTTTACATTTACAATTGAGGTAATCAAAACCGATAAAAACGTTGTTGCAGACTACCTCTCAAGAGAAAGATACAATGAAAGACCTATTGGCTATAATGACAAATCTATGCCAAAAAATAGAAAAGATAGAAGCAGATGTACAAGATCTGAAAGGAAAAACTAACAGTCTGCAGCATGACTATAAACATGCAGAGCTACGTCGTTCGGCGGACGGTAAACAGCAAGAGCTAGAAGGAGACATTGGGAAACTCCAATAAACCCATAACAAAGTTTGTTTAAATACAGCTGCAGGTACGAGCAAAAAAGATAGTGAGAAACCAAAAAATACAAATTTAAATAAACTATTCATAAAGCCATTTATCCAAAAACCACAAGTACAGATACCCGTAGAACCAGAAACATCCACATATGCAGTTAGTCTACAGATTGACAAAACGAGATACAACTACATTACGCAGTCCTACATCGAAAACATATACAAAATCCAGACATATTTAAACTTGAACCCAAGATCTACGCAAACAAAAAACCCCGAAGAAGACTATATAACCCAGAAGTTACAGGGATATAATAAACTTATAGCACAACCTAAAACCAGTCCAAATTTAGATAAAACATGTTATAGCTATGGACTACTAAATACAGTATATACATATACCGAAGAAGAAATAATTGGAATACCGGAATTACATAGAGCATTTGTGACATATAAGAGAATTACTAAAGGAAACCAATTTTATATAAAATTCTATACAGCACCAGATGAGATATTATACGAAGAGATAAAGTTGCCAATACAAGTTGTAAAGATAGGCTTGACCAGAGATATGATTATACCGGAAGAGATAGAGAAACAAATCGAGATACCGAAGATAGAAATACCAAACTTTTATGCGAATAAAAGAATAATTGAAATAGCAACAATTATACAAGAGTTAGCTAATAATTATTTAAATGGTAATGCTATTTGGAGATATTATGCATGAGATCAAGTAATGATTTATTCGAACTCCAAAGATCTAAGGAAATCAGATATGGATGAAGTCCAGCGATGGATTTTGTCATTACTAAAGCCAGAGGAGCAACCAACTAACAGAGCCTTGAAGAAGGAATATATTTCAGAGGAGTTATTAGTAAGATATTGTAAACTTATCAGCAACAAATACCCAGATCATAGATGCCCCAAGTGTAACGGAGAAGATAACGTAATACCTGGAGTTCATTTGGGATAATGACAAAAGAAATAAAGCAAGCTACATCAAAGAAGATTCATACAAGATAAGAAAAAAAAAGATAGATATCTGTGTATAAAGTAAAGTATTTTGTTTTTAGTGTTTATCGTTTTGTGTCGGCTGAATATTAGCCATATATAAAAAAGTATTGTAAAAGTATGTCGGCCAATAATAAAAAATAGGCCATTAGTAACAGTAAGTTTTTTGTTTTTTGTGTCGGCCAAATGTAAAAAGGCCATGTGTAAAGTAAGTGTCTGCCATTTTGGCCAAAGGTGTAAAGTTTTTGTGTATAAATAGAGGGCTTTCCCTCATAATAAAATCACCCCCTTTCAAATACATCTCTCTCTCACTCTGAATCCTTTTAATTCCGCTTCCATTACAATGTGACACTCTGATCCCCTAATACTACGTGTCGGTTTGTGACACCTGATCCCCCTAATACTACGTGTCAGTTTGTGACACCCGATCCCCCTAATACTACGTGTCGGTTCGTGACACCCGATCCCCCTAATACTACGTGTCGGTTCGTGACACCCGATCCCCCTATTACTACGTGTCGGTTTGTGACACCCAATCCCCTAACCTCATTCTTTTAGTTCATAAAGCCTTCTTTTATACCAAGGCATCATCATTAACAAGAGGTTTTCAAGATTTAGGATTCACTAGCTTCATCATGCTTATTTCATCACAATTATATCATCGCATCATGCAAACACACAATTAAGCATATAGAAGGGTTTACAATCCTACCCAATACATATCATTCGCAATTAAGAGTTTACTATGAAATAGCATAAAAACCATAACCTACCTCCACCGAAGAATTGTGATCAAGCAAGCTAATCCTCAAAATCTTTGCTTTCTTCTTTACCTCTCTCAATAGATCGTTTCTCCCTTTCTCTCTCGTTCTTTCTATTTTTCTTATTCAAACCCTTTTTCTTTTACCCTAATTATCATATAATTAAGTATAAAAGATGACAAAAGTAACCGACTAATTAATTTAAGGTTATCTCCTTTAACCCTCAAGAAATTGGATTATTAATATTCAACCACTAACATTATAATTATAAGCAGGAATAGTCCAAAATGCCCCTTAAAATATTAAACAGAAATCCGACCCTGTCAGGGTTACGCAGACTGTGATGGCCCGTCGTGCCTGCGACGGTCCGTCCTGCTGCTTCCGTCACAAGGTTCAGAGACTCGATTTATTAAAGAGTCTGTGACGGCCTATAATGCTTGTGATGGTCCGTCCTGCCACTTCGTCACAAAGTTTAGAGAGTCGATTTCAGTACCCACATTTATGAATTCTATGTGTTTTAGAACAAGAACCCCTCGACGGTCCGTCGTGCCCATGACGGTCCGTCGTGGGATCCGTCGACCCAGACAGTGATTTTCAGAAATTAATTCTGCTGCTCCAAATGACTAAACAGGTCGTTACAATAGATACCAATTTACCCATCGTTCGTCCCCGAACGATCACAAGAAGAAAAACAAGGGCGAAAAGGAGTACCTGAATCTGTAAGCATGTGTGGGTATCTTTCTCGCATATCAGCCTCCTTCTCCCAAGTGGACTCTTCAACTGGTCGATTCTTCCATTGAACTTTGATAGATGCAGTCTCCCTTGATCTTAACTTGCGAATTTCTCTATCTAAAATAGTAACAGGCTCCTCCTCATAAGACAAATTCTCATCAAGCAGGACTGAATCCCAACGAATGATGTAGTTTCCATCCCCATGGTATCTTTTCAACATAGACACATGAAATACCGGATGCACTCCTGACAGTCCTGGGGGTAAGGCTAATTCATAAGACACCTCCCCTACTCGCTTAAGTACTTCAAATGGTCCAATATACCTCGGGCTTAGCTTACCTCTTTTTCCAAAACGCATCACCCCTTTCATGGGCGAAACCTTCAGCAAGACTTGCTCACCCTCCATGAACTCCAAGTCTCTAACCTTTCGATCTGCATATTCTTTTTGTCTACTTTGAGCCGCTAAAAGCTTTTCTTGAATACATTTCACTTTACCTAACGATTCTCTTAGAAGATCAGTACCCCACGGTCTAACTTCATATGCATCAAACCACCCAATGGGAGACCTACATCTTCTCCCATACAATGCCTCGAATGGGGCCATATCAATACTAAAGTTATAGCTATTGTTGTATGAGAACTCTGCTAAGGGTAAGAAGTTATCCCAATGACCTCAAAATTCTATCACACATGCAAGAAGCATATCCTCCAACACTTGGATCGTTCGCTAAGACTGAGCATCGGTCTGAGGGTGAAATGCGGTACTAAGATCCAACCTAGTTCCCAATTCAGCATGCAATGTTTTCCAAAACATAGAAGTAAACTGCGTACCTCTATCTGATATAATAGAATGTGGAACTCCATGCAATCGAACAATCTCTGAGATGTAAAGTTTGGCTAACTTCTCTGCATTGTAAGTCACCTTAATCGGAATGAAGTGAGAAGACTTAATTAACCTATCAACAATCACCCAAATGGAGTCATACTTACCCATTGTCTTTGGAAGACCAACCACGAAGTCCATTGCAATTCTCTCCCACTTCCATTCAGGAATGGGCATTCTCTGAAGTGTTCCTCCAGGCCTCTGGTGTTCATACTTTACTTGCTGACAATTTGGACATTTGGCAACAAACTCTACAATGTCACGCTTCATCCTACTCCACCAAAAATGTTGCTTTAGGTCACGATACATCTTGGTTGCACCAGGATGTATAGAGTACCTTGAGCTATGAGCCTCAGTGAGAATAGTGTGAATCAAATCATCGACCGGGGTACACATACCCTTCCCTTAATCCTCAAAACACCTTCCTCATCGATTGTTGCTTCTTTAGCCCTTCCTCACGACACCTTATCTCGAATCCGAATCAGCTTCTCATCCTTAAACTGCTTTCCCTTAATCTTGTAAAGAAAGGAAGATCTCGCCTCCACACAGGCTAAAAATCCTCTCTTCTAATTTATTTCTAGCCTCATTAAGTCATTAGCCATAATCTGTACCTCTCTAGCCAATGGGCGTCTTGAAACATGCAAGTGGGCTAGACTTCCCTGCTCCCTGCTTTTCTACTTAAGGCGTCTGCTACAACATTAGACTTTCCTGGGTGATACAAGATGGTAACATCATAATCCTTCAGTAAATCCATCCACCTTCTCTGTCTTAAATTCAAATCTTTCTGAGTAAAGACATTTTGTAGTCTACGATGATCCGTATAGACTTTACACTTAACCCCATATAGATAGTGTCTCCATTGCTTTAATGCAAACACTACTGCAGCCAACTCCAAATCATGGGTTGGATAATTACGTTCGTGCACCTTTAATTGCCTCAAACCATAAGCAATTACATTCTTCTCTTGCATTAGTACTGCACCCAAACCCGAATAGAATGTATCACAATAGACAGTGAAATTCTTACCTTCCACTGGCAGGGTAAGGATTGGCGCGGTAGTAAACAAAGTCTTGTGCTTCTGAAAGCTTTCTTGACACTCGCCCGACCATAAAAATGGGACATTCTGTTTATTCAAGCTTGTCAATTGGGAAGCAATACAAGAGAACCCCTTGATAAATCGACGGTAGTAGCTAGCTAAACCAACAAAGCTCCTTACTTCTGACACATTAGTAGGTCTTACCCAATTCCTCACTGTTTCAATCTTAGATGGATCCACCATCACTCCATCCTTAGAAACTACGTGCCCCAAGAAGGACACTGAATCTAGCCAAAACTCACACTTAGAGAATTTGGCATAAAGCTTTCTCTCCCTCAATATTTCCAATACCATTATCAAGTGCTCCTCCTGTTCTTTCTTGCTCTTTGAGTATACCAGTATATCATCAATGAACACGATGACAAATAGATCCAAATAGGGCTTAAAAATCCCGTTCATTAAGCTCATGAACGCAGCAGGGGAATTCGTAAGCCCAAAAGACATTACTAAGAACTCATAATGTCTGTATCTTGTCCAAAAAGCAGTCTTGGGCACATCCGTTGCCCGTATTTTCAGTTGATGATAACCAGACCACAAATCAATTTTTTAGAAGGTACAAGCACCTTGTAACTGATAGAACAAATCATCAATGCGAGGAAGAGGATACTTATTCTTAATAGTTACCTTGTTCAGTTGCCTGTAATCTATGCACATCCTAAAACTTCCATCCTTCTTCTTCACAAACAAAACAGGAGCACCCCAAGGGGATGCACTTGGTCTAATGAAGCCTTTGCTCAACAACTCTTGAAGTTGGGCCTTTAACTCCCTTAACTCAGCGGGAGCCATTCTATAAGGGGGTATATAAATGGGGCGAGTACCCGGTTCAAGATCGATGCAGAATTCAATATCTCTATCCGGTGGCATACCAGGAAGTTCTGCAGGAAACACATCCAAAAACACACGGACTATCGAAACCGACTCAATTGAAGGTACTTGGGTAGTATCAACCCTGAGGTGTGCCAAGAAAGCTAAACAACCCTTACTAACCATTCTCTTAGCACAAAGAAAGGAGATGATACGAACCGGATTGGAAGTGTAGTCACCCTCCCACACTAACGGATCTGTCCCAGGCTTGGCTAACGTCACAGTTTTAGCATTACAATCCAAGATTGCAAAATTTGGAGAAAGCCAAGTCATACCCAGAACTACATCGAAGTCAACCATTTCTAAGATAACCAAGTCTACTTGTGTATTACTCCCCACAAAAGTCACAAGACAAGACCTATACACCTTTTCAACTATCACAGACTCACCCACCGGAGTAGAAACACGAATAGGCATGTCAAGCAATTCACAATGTAAATTAAGTCCATTAGCAAATGAGGAAGATACATAAGAAAATGTTGATCCAGGATCAAACAATACAGAAGCCATGCAATCACAAACCAAAAGATTACATGTGATGACAACATCAGATGTCTCCGCTTCAGATCTCCCAGGGAAAGCATAACAATGGGCCCTATCACCTGTCTGTCCGTTTCCCCTACCATGTTGTGCTGTAGTGACTCCAGTTTGCCCGTTACCCCGGCCGTTTTGGTTACCACCATTACCTCGGCCACCACGTCCTCCCGAATAACGGCCTCTTCCATGACCACCTCTACCTCTGATTATTGGGGGTCTGTAACTCGGTTTTGGACAATTCCTCCTAAGATGTCCAGTCTCTCCACATCCATAACATTCTCTGGATTCAAGCATAGGTCCCTGTGAGAATGACGAAGTCTGGGGATAACCACCAAACCTAGAGAAATATTGGCCGGTCTGCGGTGGACCCGCAACTACAGTCCGTAGTGAAGACTGGATAGGTCGGGTTGGGTAACCTCCTGAACCCTGCCCTCTGGAGTAAGAACCATTAAACTCACCTCCCTTACGAAACCTTTTAGATGTCGATGCCAAGGTGAAGTCATCTGGCTTCACTCCCTCAACCTCTATCACGAAGTCTACCACTTCCTGAAAGGATTTCACTGTAGCCGCTACCTGTAAGGCTGAAATCCGCAAATCTGACCTCAACCCCTTCACAAAACGGCGAATACGCTCTTGTGGACTGAAACAAAGCTGGGTGGCATACCTGGATAATGCGCAAAACTTAGCCTCATACGCAGTAACCGACATCCTACCTTGATCTAGGCTCAAGAACTCATCTCTCCTCCTAACCCTCAAAGTACGGGGTATATACTTCTCCATAAACAAACTAGAGAATGATGCCCAAGTCATAGGTGGTGCCTCTGTTTTTTGACACTTAACATGTGACCGCCACCACATTTTAACGTTCCCTTAAATATGATAAGTCACAAACTCAACGCCAAATCGTTCTACTATACCCATCTTGTGTAGTAGCTCATGAAAATAAACCAGAAAATCATAGGCATCCTCAGATTCAGCACCCTTGAAGACTGGGGGTTTCAATTTTAAGAACTTACTGAAAAGTTCATGCTGATCACTTGTCATTATAGGCCCAGTAGTCAACCGAGGAAACGTGCCTATTTCCAATGAGGCATCCATGCGGGGAGCCCCAGTAGCTGCATGTTGTACCTCCGGAACCTGAGGTGCTGGTGCAGAAAACACAAGAGGTGTCTCGCCTTGATCAGATAACCCGCTAAGATAGGCAAGAACCTGGTTGATCATCTCTGGGGTAGGTTGGGGTGGTAGTTCCTAATTCTGCACTTGGTCATTTCCCCATTCCTCACCCTCTCTTACTACTTCCTCAGTCGGTGGAGGAGTCACCGCCCTAGTACTAGATGGGCCAGGTGCTTGTCCTCTTCCTCTAGAGGACGTCGTCCCGCGACCTCTACCGCGGCCTCTTGACACTGCTCCTCTTCGAGCTACAGTCTCAGTGGCTGGCTCGGACGCATCTTGTCTTGCCGGTGTTGGTGTTGGCGCAGTTGTTGCTCTAGTTCTAACCATTTGCGAAATAGAGTTAAGATGGTCAGATACTAATTTGTATCACCTAGATACCAATTGGATCCAAGTAATAGCACGAAAGAACAAAAGAATAGAATTTTCCTAAAGTCTTATAGCCTCTCAAAGAAAAGTAAAGGCGTCCCCCTACCGTTCCTTAAGACTCTACTAGACTCGTTCTTGTGTGATGAGACCAACGAACCTGGCTCTGATACCAAGTTTGTCACGACCCAAAATGTGTCGTGAGTGGCACCCACATTTATCCTCCTATGTGAGCAAACCAACCAATCTAAACCACAACATTTCAAACACTATAAACATAAAAATAATGCGGAAAACCTAAAACTCATTAACGAAATCAATATTCAACTTCTAAAGCTCAAACTTATCATTATCCCCAAAATCTGGAAGTCATCATCACAAGAACATCTATCCTCAAATTACTAATTCTAAGAGTATCTAGAAAGCTAGAATAAATAAAAAGCTAGTCCATGCCGGAACTTCAAGGCATCAAGACATGAAGAAGAAGATCCAGTCCAAGCTAGAAGCTTTAGCTCACCCTGAAATCTGGTGTTATGAGGACTGGCTAGAGTTGCGGTTGGGTTGAAGACGACGGTACGTTTGCTGCAGTCCACAATAAACAAAATGAAAACATACAAGTAGGGGTCAGTACAAAACACGAGTACTGAGTAGATATCATCGGTCAACTCAAAATAGAAAATAGTATATATCAGATAATATCATAAAATCAACTACAATACTAAACAGGTAGCAACAACAAGTACTATAATCATTAATAAGTACGCCAAGTACACCCATGAGGACGCAAGCCTCCATACCATACTCATTTGGGAAATAGGTTCATTAAATCTGAGTACATTACCATAATTTAAGATTCACTCTCTTTATTCCTCTTGTGTCGGAACGTGACACTCCGATCCCCTAATACTACGTGTCGGTTCGTGACATCCGATCCCCCTAATACTACGTGTCAGTTCGTGACACCCGATCCCCCTATTACTACGTGTCGGTTCGTGACACCCGATCCCCTAACCTCATTCTTTTAGTTCATCAAGCCTTCTTTTATACCAAGGCATCATCATTAACAAGAGGTTTTCAAGATTTAGGATTCAATAGCTTTATCATGCTTATTTCATCACAATTATATCATCACATCATGCAAACACACAATTAAGCATATAGAAGAGTTTACAATCCTACCCAATACATATCATTCGCTATTAAGAGTTTACTATGAAATAACATAAAAACCATAACCTACCTCCACCGAAGAATTTTGATCAAGAAAGCTAATCCTCAAAATCTTTGCTTTCTTCTTATTCCTCTCTCAATAGATCGGTTCTCCCTTTCTCTCTCTGTTCTTTCTATTTTTCTTATTCAAACCCTTTTTCTTTTACCCTAATTAGCATATAATTAAGTATAAAAGATGACAAAAGTAACCCACTAATTAATTTAAGGTTATCTCCTTTAACCCTCAAGAAATTGGATTATTAATATTCAACCACTAACTTTATTATTATAAGCAGGAATAGTCCAAAACGCCCCTTAAAATATTAAATAGAATTCGACCCAGTCAGGGTTACGCAGACTGTGACGGCCCGTCGTGCCTGCGACGGTCCGTCCTGCTGCTTCCGTCACAAGGTTCAGAGACTCGATTTATTAAAGAGTCTCTGACGGCCCATCATGCCTGTGACGGTCCGTCCTGCCACTTCGTCACGAAGTTTAGAGAGTCGATTTCAGTACCCAAATTTTAGAATTCTAAGTATTTTGGAACGAGACCCCCTCGACGGTCCGTCGTGCCCATGACGGTCCGTCGTGGGATCCGTCGACCCAAACAGTGATTTTCAGAAATTATTCTGCTGCTCCAAACGACTAAACAGGTCATTACAGTTTTAGTTTCTTTGCTTGGTGTTGTATTATTCTTCATAAAATGTTTTCCTATAATATTCCTTTTTAAGTAGATCTAATCGTTGTATTTCATGAGAATTGTTTATAATATATTCTAGCTGTTCAACTTCTCGAGTTCTTAAATAATCAAATAAATTTTCAATTAGTAATTTTTCATGTAGATCTATGTTTTCTATAGTTTTTACTCAATGTTGTAAGTATTCGTAATTTATCATTGGTCTCTAAATATATCTATATCATCATATAAATCATTTATGTCATAGTAAAATTCATCATAAAAATTATCTTGTATATCTAATTCTGTCCAACCTTGAGTTGTTACTTCTATTACTTCATATGTTACTAATATGTCAAAAATTTCTCTTTTTACATCTGTATTAAGATCTTTTAATATATAAAGTAATAATATCTTGTAATTATAATCATCATCAATTAAACAGGTACTCATTTTTGCTAAAAGTTTTATTCCTTCCAACCTCTTAATGGATTATATTTATTTATTATGAAATAATAATGATTTAATAATCATCTCGTCTAGTCACTACTACAACATTCTTCTTTGATTAGTTACCCTAACAGCGCCTCAACTCTGTTTACTCCCTTAAACGGCCTTCTTGCCTACCGGTTTCAACCTTAGGATGGCATAGTCTGGGCATACTTTTTCATAGAATATGTCTGTAGCAAACCTTGTAAAGATGCTTATTATAATATTATTAAGACATGGTAAACAATTATAATTAACAAGAGATTATCAGGAATAAATTAATTTAGTTACTCATGAAGGTAAAAATATATACCTGCTTCTGTAGATTTGTTATTTCTGATGTGATTTCCATATCTTCTCTTTTGATTATCTAGCTCTGATACCAATGTGGGGTGGAAGCGGAATTAAAAGGATTCAGAGTGAGAGAGAGATGTATTTGAAAGGGGGATGATTTTATTATGAGGGAAAGCCCTCTATTTATACACAAAAACTTTACACCTTTGGCTAAAATGGCCGACACTTACTTTACACTTGGCCTTTTTACATTTGGCCGTCACAAAAAACAAAAAACATACTGTTACTAATGGCCTATTTGTTATTATTGGCCGACATACTTTTACAATACTTTTTTACATATGGCTAATATTCAGCCGACACAAAACGATACCAATGTGGGGTGGAAGCGGAATTAAAAGGATTCAGAGTGAGAGAGAGATGTATTTGAAAGGGGGATGATTTTATTATGAGGGAAAACCCTCTATTTATACACAAAAACATTACACCTTTGGCCAAAATGGCCGACACTTACTTTACACTTGGCCTTTTTACATTTGGCCGACACAAAAAATAAAAAACTTACTGTTACTAATGGCCTATTTTTTATTAGACATACTTTTACAATACTTTTTTACATATGGCTAATATTCAGCCGACACAAAACGATAAACACTAAAAACAAAATACTTTACTTTATACACAGATATCTATATTTTTTTTATCTTGTATGAATCTTCTTTGATGTAGCTTGCTTTATTTCTTTTGTCATTATCCCAAATCAACTGCCGGTATTACGTTATCTTCTCTGTTACACTTGGAGCATCTATGATCTGGGTATTTATTGCTGATAAGTTTACAATATCTTACTAATAACTCCTCTGAAATAAATTCCTTCTTCAAGGCTCTTGTAGTTGGTTGCTCCTCTGGCTTTAGTAATGACAAAATCCATTGCTGGACTTCATCCATATCTGATTTCCTTAGCTCTTTGGAGTTCGAATAAATCATTACTTGATCTCGTGCATAATAACTACAAATAGCATTGCCATTCAAATAATTGTTAGCTAACTCTTGTATAATTGTTGCTATTCCAATTATTCTTTTATTCGCATAAAAGTTTGGTATTTCTATCTTTCGTATGTCGATTTGTTTCTCTATCTCTTCCGATATAATTATATCTCTGGTCAGGCCTATCTTTACAACTTGTATTGGCGACTTTATCTCTTTGTATAATATCTCAGCTGGTGCTGTATAGAATTTTATGTAAAATAGGTTTCCTTTAGTAATTCTCTTATATGTCACAAATGCTCTAAGTAACTCTGGTATTCCAATTATTTCTTCTACAGTACATGTATATAATGTATTTAGTAGTCCATAGCTATAACATGTTTTAACTAAATTTGGACTGGTTTTAGGTTATGCTATAAGTATTTTATATCGCTGTAACTTCTGGGTTATATAGCCTTCTTCGGGGTTTTTTGTTTGCGTAGATCTTGGGTTCAAGTTTAAATATGTCTGAATTTTGTAGATGTTTTCGATGTAGGACTGCATAATGTAGTTGTATCCCTTTTTGTCATTCTGTAGGCTAACTCCATATGTGGATGTTTGTGGTTCCACTGGTATCTCTACTTGTGGTTTTTGGATAAATGGTTTTATGAATAGTTGGTTTAAATTTATACTTTTTGGTTTCTCACTATCATTTTTGCTCGTACCTGCAGCTGTATTTAAACAAACTTTGTTATGGGTTTTTCGGAGTTTCCCAACGTCTCCTTCTAGTTCTGGATGTTTACCGTCCGCCGAACGACGTAGCTCTTCATGTTTATAGTCATGCTGCTGACTGTTAGTTTTTCCTTTCAGATCTTGTACATCTGCTTCTATCTTTTCTACTTTTTGGCATAGATTTTTCATTACAGCCAATAGGTCTTTCATTGTATCTCTCTCTTGAGAGGTATTCCGCAACAACGTTTTTATCAGTTTTGATTACCTCAATTATAAATGTAAAATTTAATATATTTAATACTAATCTCCTTATTTCTTTTGTTGTAACTGAATCTTCTAACTTTTTTGTTATCCACCATTTAACTACGTATTATCTGTTCTTACAATAAATTTATTATAAACAATATATGGTTCGAATGCTAATAAACAATTATATAATGCAAATAACTCTTTTCTATTTATTTCCCATTTTATTTGTGCTTCTGTATAGGATCCTGAATAATACCTACAATGATGTTCTATTTTTTCTTTGTCATATTTGTATTTTAAAACTCCTCCGTAACTATGATTACTTGAATCTGTTTCAACAATATAAGTAAATGTTTTATTTTCATCAGGAAAATATAGTTTTGGTAATTTCTTACATAAATTCTGAATATTTCTTATATGTTCTTTATCTTTATTGTCGAAATAGTATTCAACATCTTTTTAAAGTTTTTTATGTAGTGGTTTTAAATGTTCTGCTAATTTTGGTATATATTCTCTTACATGAATTACTAATCCTAGAAAGGATTGTAATTTCTTTTTTGTATCTATCTTTTCATCAAAAGTAATTATTTTTTGTACTATATGAGTTTGCATTTTTATTCCATTTCTATCTATTTGTATTCCTATAAATTCTATCTGTGATTTCATAATTTCTGCTTTCTTTTTACTTAAGCTTATACCTGAGTGCTTAATTATGTGTATAAATTTTTCTAATAATCTTATATGTTCATCTTGTGTCTTAGAATATCGTAATATATCATCTATATATACAATACAATTTTCTAACTAGTTAAAACACTTATCCATAAAATGTTGGTATCTACCTGGTGCATTTTTATATCCAAATGGTAAAACATTCCATTCATAGAAACCTTGCGGTACTGTGAATGTTGTTAGTTGTTTTGATTCTTCTTCTAATTTTATGTGGTAAAATCCTGTTTTACAGTCAAATTTACTAAAATAATTATATCCTTGTATTTGTCTTATTTTTAGTATTTTGTTTGGTATTGGATAATTGTATGTTTCAGTTTTAGCATTTAGATTACGATAATCTATGACCATTCTACTTTTACCTCTTTTTTGTTCACTATGTTTTATAAATATAAATGCTGGACTTGTATGTTTACTATTGCTTTCTTGTTTGTAATTATTTTCTAATAATTCATCTATATGTATTTTAAATTCTTTTAAATCATCAAAGTTATATTTTAATGGTTTCTGTGTTATTATACTATTTTCATCTATTAATTCAATTTTTACCTTTGTCTTATATTTTTCCCATCCTTGTAATGGATTTCGCTGTATAATTGTTCTAGTTGTTCATTAATTATTTTAACTTTGTCTATTGTAAATATAATTATTTCTAATTGTTATATTTGTTTCTTATTTATATTTTCCATTTCTTGGTTTATTTTTTCACTTCCTTTTATCCATTCCATAGGTTTTCGTTGTTTAATATTTACTCTTTTTGCTCCTATTTTGTTTCCGCATGGTGTGGTAAACCACCAATGTGTCTTTGTTATTATATGTTGATAAAATCTATCTAAAAATGACATTCCTAATAACATATCTTTTGTGGTAAATTCAAAATTATACATTTCTTCAATTGTTAGTATTTTATCTCATAGTTGTATTTTTATATTTTTTTCTTTATATTTAATCATACTTCCTTCATTATTAAATCATGTTACTACCATAGGTGTTTTTAATTTTTTCCATTTATCTTCTTGTAAGCAATTATATTTACATATATTCGCTTCTGCTCCTGTACCTATCATAGGGGTATAGTATCTGTTGTGATATCCTTCTACAATAATTTTTGTAAGTATAAATATTTTCATTAATCATTTTGTTCTTTTTATAAATATTTTCTTATTTTGATAAGTTATTGTTAATTGTTTATTTTCTATGTTGTACGGTTTAACTTTTTCTAACCATTTTATTCCTAATGTAATATTATGGTTTCTTTGGTATATTTTAAATGATATTACTAAGGGTATTCCTCCTATAATTATTTCTTTTTCCGTTGTTTCTTCATTTGTATTTACTATCTCACTAGGTAATCCAGTGCATATGTGTCATGTTTTTATAATTTCTTCTTCTAATACTAACTCTCTTGTTAGGTAATTTTCTTCTTGTCCTGTATTTATTAAAATTTTATATTTTCTTTGGTCTATTATTCCTGTTATGAAATAATGATATGGTGTTATTTCTTCCTTATCTAATAAGTTTTTTGGGATTTCATAGTTTATTTTAGATGTACTCATTCTTGATGAGGTAGCTCTTGTTAACGTATTTGGTACGCTTGAAGAGCTTAATCTTTCTTTTACAATTTCTAAATCTTCTTTTATGTCAATTTCTTTATAGCTATAGTCATTATTGTCTATTAGAGTAATTATTTTTTCGAAAGAATTTTCTATTTTTATTTTATCAATTTTATTTCTTGCTGTTATTTTATGTTTTGTTGTTAATATATATATGTTTTTGCATCTTGCTGTAAATATTTTACTGCCTGGTGCTAACTCTATTTTAGACATTTTCCAATATAATAACAATGATTTATCTATATTTTTATCTGTTAAAGCTACTGTATAATTGGCACTTATTATAAATTTAAATTTTTGGTATAATAAATTTCCTTTTACTGCACTTATTACACTTTTTTCTATAGGGTGTATAATTCTATCATCTGCTAAATATATTTCAATAGGTGTATCTATTCCTTCTCTAAAACAAGCTTTTATTAATATTTCTGTTCCTCCTAAATGTACGTATTTTATTGGTGTTTTAACTTTTATATCTTGTATTTCTTTATTTATTATTTGTTTACTTAGTATAGGTATATATGCTTTTCCTCTTGCATATTTACAATCTATAATATGTTCTTTCTGACTAACTACATAATATTCTTCCTTTTGTCTTTTAAACCAATTTCTCAAAGTAGGTATTTCAAGTACTTTTTCAACACTTAAGTCAAATTATTTTCCTTTTATTTGTTCAAAAATTGTATTATCAAATATAATCTTTTGGTCTGATAATTCTTCATTTTGATAATCCTCTTTGGATATTATTTTTATATCGTCTTCAGACATTATATTTCATCGTCTATTATATCATTATCTAGATTAATATATTCTTCTTCATTTTCTATTTCTATTTCTGATACTTCGTATATACTATCATTTTCACTTAGTTCATAGTCTATATATTCTATTTGCATATATTTGTCACTATCTATAATTATTTCTGCAATTCGCTTCTTTTTGGGTCTTTTGGTAACTTACAATCTCTAGCTATGTGTCCTATCTTTCCGCAATTATAACATGTACATTGGGATAATTTTTTTTTTAGGTCTATATGGTCTTTTCATTTTATAATTTTTTACATAATATCTTTGTCTTGGTTTTTTGTATTTATACATAGTTTTAGTTTTTCTATAATTTTTATATTCCCTAGGTTTTTTCTTTTTATAATTTTTAGTTATGCATCCAAACTGTGGTGCTGTTTTATTTTTACAACAGGTTAAATTTTTATTTAGTACTTTTTCCATTTTTAATTTTTCTTTTTGATTTTCACATAGTTGTATGAACCATTGATGTAAAAATTTTATTCTTGCTCCTAAAGTATCTATTAATCCTTCATCATTCCAATCTTTTATTACTTTTGTACTAAATGACTTTGGTAATTTTGTAAAATAGTTTTCTTATTTCTTTTGCTTCATCAAAATTGTATTTTGCTTTGTAATAATATTCTTTAAATGCACAAGTGTATTCTTCTTCATAACACATTTTACATATAGCTAATTTTGTCATAAGTTGCCTATTTATTATTTTTTCCCTGTTTTTTTCTCTTATATCCGTGGTCATACTACCGAATTCACTTCTTATTGCTGATTCATATTTATCTAGTATATCTATATTTGTTTCCGATGGAGATCCATCTATTTTGTTGTCACTTCTAAGTACTTCTAAACTTTCTGAGGGTAGATTTTCTATCCATAATCTTGTTGTTCCTACAAACGTTTTTTTTATATACCTTGTTTTTTCTGTTGTTTTTATTTTGTTATCTATTAGTTGCTTAGACATATTTCCTATACATAGTAATATTGCTTTATTTATATCTGAAACACAATCTAGATTTAAGAAATTCTATTGTTCATTTATTAGTTTTGGTATCCAATTTTTATTTAATCTACTTGTAAGGACCTGTTTAGTCATTTTGAGCAGTAGAGTTTATTTCTTGTAATAACTGTCTGGGTCAACGGATCCCACGATGGACCGTCGAGGGGGTCTCGTTCCAAAACACGTAGACTCTGGAAAATTGGGTACTGAGAACAACTCTCTGAACTTCGCGACGGAATGGCAGGATGGACCGTCGTAGGCACGACGGACCGTCATAGACTCTTTATGTCACGACCCAAAGCGAGCCGCGAGTGGCACCCACACTTACCCTCCTATGTGAGCAAACCAACCAATCTAAACCCCAACGTTTCAACCATAATAAACAGAAAATAATGCGGAAGACTTAAAACTTATTAACGAAATCAATTAATAACTTCTAAAAATTTATCAATTACTATCCCCAAAATCTGGAAGTCATCACCACAAGAACATTCTATCCTCAAATTACTAAATCTAAGAGTGTCTAGGAAGCTAAAATAAGAAAACAGATGGTCCATGTCCGAACTTCAAGGACATCAAGACTTGAATGAGAGAGAATCTAGTCCGAGCTAGGAACAATAGCTCACCCTGAAATCTGACGTGATGAAGACTGGCTAGAGTTGCGGTTGAGATGAAGACGACGGTACGTTTCCTGCACTCCACAATTAACAAAGGGAAAACATACAAGTAGGGGTCAGTACAAAACACAAGTACTGAGTAGGTATCATCGGCCAACTCACAATAGAGAGCAATATATATCAAATAATAACATAAAATCAACCATAACACTTAGCAGGTGACAACAACTAGTACCATAACCATTGGGCACAACCCAAGCACATCTATGAGGACTCAAGCCTCCACACCATACTCATTTGGGAAACAGGTTCATTAAATCTGAGTATATTAGCATAATTCAAGATTCATTCTCTTTACTATCCTGGTGTCGGAACGTGACACCCGATCCATACAATCCTGGTGTCGGAACGTGACACTCCGATCCTTTACTATCCTGGTGTCGGAACGTGACACCCGATCCATACTATCCTGGTGTCAGAACGTGACACTCAGATCCTTTACTATCCTGGTGTAGGAACGTGACACCCGATCCATACTATCATTGTGCCAGAACGTGACACTCCGATCTCCTAATTCTACGTGTCGGTTCGTGACACCCGATCCCCTAATCTCATTCTTTCAGTTCATCAAGCCTTCTTTTATACCAAGGCATCATCATTTACAAGGAGGTTTTAAGGTTTAACATTCAATAGCCTCATCATGCTAATTCATCACAATTACAGAATCACATCGTGCAAGCACACAATTAAGCATATAGAAGACTTTACAAAATTACCCAATACATATCAATCGCTATTTAGAATTTACTACGGAATAGCATAAACCATAACCTACCTCCATCGAAGAATCGTGATCAAGCAATCTACTTTCCCAAAGATGCGTTCTTCTCTTTTTCTCGCTCGTTCCCTCTTCTTCTTTCTGATTTTTCCTTATTCAAAATCTTTTTCTTTTACCTTAATTACCCTATAATTAAGTATAAAAGATGACAAAAGTAACGCACTATTTAATTCAAGGTAATCTCCTTTAACCCCCAAGTAATTGAATTATTAACATTAAACCACTAACTTTATAATCATAAGCGGGAATAGTCCAAAACACCCCTTAAAAACTTTTAACAGAAATCTGACCCAGTCAGGGTAACGCAGCCTGTGACGGCCCATCGTGCCTGCGACGGTCCGTCCTGCTGTTTCTGTCACAAAGTTCAGAGACTCAAATTCATTAATGAGTCTGTGACGGTACGTCGTGCCTGCGACGGTCCGTCCTGCTCTTCCGTCGCATAGTTCAGAGACGCGATTTCATTAAAGACTCTATGACGGTCCCTCATGCATTCGAGGGTCCGTCCTGCCATGTCGTCGCAAAGTTCAGAGAGTCGATCTCAGTACCAAAATTTCCAGAGTCTAAGTGTTTTAAAATGAGACCCCCTCGACGGTCCGTCGTGCCCATGACGGTCCGTCGTGGGATCCGTCGACTCAGACAGTTATTACCAGAAATAAACTCTACCGCACAAAACGACTAAACACGTCGTTACAATAGATACCAATTTACCCATCATTCGTCCCTGAACGATCACAAGAAGAAAAATAAGGACGAAAGGAGTACCTGAATCTGTAAACAGGTGTAGGTATTTTTCTTGCATATCGGCCTCCTTCTCCCAAGTAGACTCTTCAACTGGCCGATTCTTCCATAAGACCAATTTTCATCAAGAAGAACTTAATCCCAACGAATGATGTAGTTTCCATCCCCATGGTATCTTTTCAACATAGACACATGAAATACCGGATGCACTCCTGACAGCCCTGGGGGGCAAGGCTAATTCATAAGCTACCTCCCCCACGCGCAATATACCTCGGACTAAGCTTACCTCGCTTACCAAACCGCATCACCCCTTTCATGGGAGAAACCTTCAGCAAAACTTGCTCACCCTCCATAAACTCCAAGTCTCTAACCTTTGGATCTGCATATTCCTTCTATCTACTTTGAGCCGTTAAAACCTTTTGTTGAATGCATTTCACTTTATCTAACGATTCTCTCAGAAGGTCAGTACCCCAATGTTTAACCTCAAATGCATCAAACCACCCAATGGGAGACCTACATCTTCTCCCATACAATGCCTCAAATGGGGCCATATCAATACTTGAGTGATAGCTATTGTTGTATGAGAAATCTGATAAGGGTAAGAGGTTATCCCAATGACCACCAAACTCTATCACACATGCAAGAAGCATATCCTCAAAAACCTGAATCGTTCGCTCAAACTGACCATCGGTCTGAGGGTGAAATGCAGTACTAAGATCCAACCTAGTACCTAACTCTGCATGCAATGTTCTCCAAAACATAGAAGTAAATTGTGTACCTCTATCTGATTTGATGTAAAGTGGAACTCAATGCAACCGAACGACTTCTGAGATATAGAGCCTGGCTAACTTCTCTGCATTGTAAGTCACCTTGACTGGAATGAAATGAGCAGACTTAGTTAACCCGTCAACAATCACCCAAATAGAGTCATACTTACCCATTGTCTTTGGAAGACCAACCACGAAGTCCATTGCAATTCTCTCCCACTTCCATTCGGGAATGGGCATTCTCTGAAGTGTCCCTCCAGGCCTCTGGTGTCCATACTTTACCTGCTGACAATTCGGGCATTGGGCAACAAAATCAACAATGTCACGCTTCATCCTACTCCACCAAAAATGATGCTTTAAGTCACGATACATCTTTGTTGCACCAGGATGTATAGAATACCTTGAACTATGAGCCTCTGTAAGAATAGTGTGAATCAAATCATCGACGCGGGGTACACATACTCTTCCCTTAATTCTCAACACACCTTCCTCATCGATTTTTGCTTCTTTAGCCTCCCCTCGCAATACCTTATCTCGAATCCGGATTAGTTTCTCATCAGTAAACTACTTTTCCTTAATCTTGTCAAGAAAGGAAGATCTTGCCTCCACACAAGCCAAAATCCTCCCTTTTCATTTACTTCTAGCCTCATAAGGTCATTAGCCAGAGTCTGAACCTCTCTAGCCCATAGGCGTCTGGAAACCTGTAAGTGATATAGACTTTCCATGCTCCCTTCTTTTCTACTTAACGCATCTGCCACAACGTTAGATTTTCCTGGGTGATACAAAATAGTGATATCGTAGTCTGTCAATAGTTCCATCCATCTCCTCTGTCTCAGATTCAAATCTTTCTGAGTAAAGACATACTGTAGGCTACGATGATCTGTATAGACTTCACAGTTAACCCCATATAGATAGTGCCTCCATTGCTTTTATACAAACACTACCGCAGCCAACTCTAAATCGTTGGTTGGATAATTACGTTCATGAACCTTTAATTGCCTCGAGGCATAAGCAATTACATTCTTCTCTTGCATTAGCACTGCACCCAAACCAGAATAGGATGCATCACAATAAACAATGAAATTCTTACCTTCCACTGGCAGGGTAAGAATTGGTGCAGTAGTCAACAAGGTCTTGAGCTTCTGAAAGCTTTCTTCACACTCGTCCGACCATACAAATGGAACACTCTGCTTAGTCAAGTTTGTCAATTGGGAAGCAACAGAAGAAAATCCCTTGACAAATCGACGGTAGTAGCTAGCTAAAGAAACAAAGCTCCTTACCTCTATAACATTAGTTGGTCTTACCCAACTCTTCACTACTTCGATCTTAGAAGGATCCACCATCACTCCATCCTTAGAAACCAGATGCCCCAAGAAGGACACTAAATCTAGCCAAAACTCACACTTAGAGAATTTGGCATAAAGCTTTTTCTCCCTCAACATTTCCAATACCATTCTCAAGTGCTCCTCATGTTCTTTCTTGCTCTTTGAGTATACCAGTATATCATCAATGAATACAATGACAAAGAGATCCAGGTATGGCTTAAAAATCTCATTCATCAAGATCATGAAAGCAGCAGGGGCATTCGTAAGCCCAAAAGACATTACTAAGAACTTATAATGCCCATACCGGGTCCGAAAAGCAGTCTTTGGCACATCCATTGCCCATATTTTCAATTGATGATAACCAGATCTCAAATCGATTTTTGAGAAGGTACAAGCACCTTGTAACTGATCGAACAATTCATTGATGCGAGGAAGAGGGTACTTGTTCTTAACAGTTACTTTGTTCAGTTGCCTGTAGTCTATGCACATATGAAAACTTCCATCCTTCTTCTTCACAAACAAAAAAGGAGCACCCCAAGGGGATGCACTTGGTCTCATAAAGACTTTGCTTAACAAGTCTTGAAGTTGGGCCTTTAACTCCCTTAACTCAGCGGGAGCCATTCTATAAGGGGGTATGGAAATGTGTCAAGTACCCGGCTCCAGATCAATACAGAAATCAATATCTCTATCCGGTGGCATACAAGGAAAGTCTGCAGGAAACACATCCAGAAACTCACGGACTATCGAAACCGACTCAATAGAAGTTAATTAGGTAGTATCATCCCTGGGGTGTGCCAAGAAAGCTAAACACCCTTTACTAACTATTCTCTTAGCACGAAGAAAGGAGATGATACGAACTGGAGTGGGAGTGTAGTCACTCTCCCACACTAACGGATCTGTCCCAGGCTTGGACAATGTCAAAGTTTTGGCATTACAATCCATGATTGCAAAGTTTGGAGAAAGTTAAGTCATACCCAAAATTTCGTCGAAATCAACCATTTCTAAGATATCCAAGTCTACATGAGTATTGCTCCCCATAAAAGTCACAAGACAAGACCTATACACCTTTTCAACTATCACAGACTCACCCACCGGAGTAGAAACACGAATAGGCATGTCAAGCAAATAACAATGTAAATCAAAACCAGTAGCAAATGAGGAAAATACATATGAAAATGTGGATCCAGGATCAAATAATACAGAAGCCATGCAATCGTAAACAAAAAGATTACCTGTGATAACAACATCAGATGTCTCCGCTTCAGACCTCCCAGGGAAAGCATAACAATGGGCCCTATCACCTGTCTGTCCGTTGCCCCTACCATGTTGTGCTGCAGTAGATCCGGCTTGCCCGCCACCCCTGTTGGTTTAGTGACCACCATTACCTTGACCACCACGTCCTCCAGAATGGCGGCCTCTCGATGACCACCTCTACCTCTGACTATTGGGGGTCTGTAACTCTATTTTGGACAATATGTCTTAATATGTCCAATTTCCCCATGACATACCGTGGTTTCACGGTATAATTAATACTTTTTCCTTAAGTTTAGTGTTTCCGTAAGCCTTTTTTGTGCTAATTTTGATATAAGTTTCTCTTTGTTTTGCAGGAAATCTGTCCAAAGCTGAATGCGGAGATTTTGAGCAAAAAATGCAGAAGAGACCACCTACGGAGCATATGACGGTCCGTCGTGCCTGTGACGATCCGTAGGTGGCAGCGTAGAGAAGCTGCTGAAGGAAGACGGGGAAGTCTGACCAAGTGTAGGATTACGAAGCTTGTGACAGTCCGTCATGGCTATGACGGTCCGTCCTGCAGGTTCGTCGTGAAGATCAGAGAAGTGATCCCAATACCCAGATTCCAAGAGTTGAAGTATTTTGAAACGAGACCTTCGACAGACCGTTGTGCCTATGACTGTCCGTCATACTTGCCGTCGAGGGGAATGAAGAAAGCAGCAGAAGAAATTACACCAAGTATGGGACGACGGAGTCCACGACGGTCCATCATGACCACGATGGTCCGTCGCGTGGTCCGTCGACCCAGCCGCGTTTTGGCAGATTTCCAGTAATTAGAATCCTTGTTTAATTAGGTTTTTATTTTTTTATAAATAGTTCGAAAAACCTCGTTTTTGAGGTTAGACTCTGTGAGATAAAACATCATATTATTAGATTTTGTGTTTGGAGTGTTTGGTTTTTTAGAGATTCTTACAAGTGATTTTTGGTGATTAATCAA
The DNA here is from genome assembly GCA_027704865.1 of Solanum neorickii. Taxonomy (NCBI): domain Eukaryota; kingdom Viridiplantae; phylum Streptophyta; class Magnoliopsida; order Solanales; family Solanaceae; genus Solanum; species Solanum neorickii. The sequence continues at coordinate 7,764,828 of JAKWJC010000370.1, forward strand.
GCAAATTTTCGGACATTATTCTTTATCATTGAAGTAAGTACATGAATTCTTGTTTAACATATTTGAATATTGTGTTTATGGCTATGAGGAACTAAACTCCATAACTAGGGTTGTGGGAACCATAGGCAAATAATGAGATAAACCCTAGCTAAAATAACAATTCTAGAATAGTGTCTTGCATGTATTAATAATTCTTTCGCTTAGAAGTCTTTTTAACGGATGATCAACATTAGAACTAGCCTTAATGCTACTTGCCGGACCAAGGAGGTAGATAATAGGAAAAGAATTATTAACATAGATTTAGTGTATACTATCTAATAGGCTAGTATTGATTGGTACGAGGTAATAACTTAGTCAAATATCGAATACGATGCTTAATATGAGGTAAAGATAAGGGTTAGGAAAGCAACACACGCAGCCGGACCAAGGTGCGGAGTGAGTTTTTCTAGATGCCGGACCAAGGATTTAGAAATACATAACTTATCACTTTGCATGCAAGATACTAGGAAAGAATTGTTATAGTTAGAATTATCAAGTTATGAACCTGTGGGGAACACGTAAACCCTAGTTACTTTAATTAATTGATTAAAATCCAACATTAAAAGATGTTAAGTGTCACTTTCAAGTTCGTTAGTTATTTTTACTCATTAGGAAATACAAAACCCCCTTTTTATGCTTTCACTTTCTAAGGAAATCATCAACCGAACAATCGTAATAACAAGTTGAAGTTAAGTCTAGACTATTTTCCTCGTGGGAACGATCCCAACCTCACTAGTTGGGTTATTTACTTGATGCGACCGCTTTACTCCTCATTCGAGAAGTAAGTTTGAGCGTATCAAATTTTGGCGCCGCTGCCGGGGAATTTAGCTTTTAGATTAACTTGAACTTATTATTAAAGTTTAGTTGATATTTTCTTTATTTTACTTTGTTTTATTATTTTTGATTTCTTTTCAGAACTATCCTCCTTGTATGCCAAATACACGGAGAGGAAGAGAACCCTTGTTTCCCTACGATCACGAGCTAGAGCGTACACTGCGCAATATGAATCAAAACTTGGGAATAAATGATGAGGATCCAAACAAGAACATCCCAAATCCAGTGGATGTTCATGGTTAGATGTTACCCGACGCTCCGGGTGAACATCAACAGAGGGGGAAAAATCCCGTTCCACGGCCCCAAGCATGCTATAGAGGGTATGATAACATCGCAGACTCGGATGGGCCACTTGTCTTGCCCCCTCTACCCACAGGCCACACTTTTGTGGTAACTAGTAGCATGATGCAAATGCTCACTGCCAGAGGTTTGTTTTCAGGGCTACCTTCTGAGGATCCACATGCCCATATAGCTAAGGTAAGGGCAGTGTGTAAAAGTTGTGTGGGGAGGCCTGATTTGGATCTATATGTAATAGGTCTCAGAGTGTTTCCTCTCTCACTGACGGGAGAGGATGCTATGTGGTTTACTAAGCTCCCATACAACTCCATTTTCACTTGGAATCAACTACGGGATGTCTTCTTAGAATGCTACTATCCGGTCTCCAAGAAATTAAACCACAAAGACAGGGTTAATAACTTTGTGGCACTACAAGGAGAGTTAGTTAGTAGTTCTTGGGATAGATTCACCTCATTCTTGAGAAGTGTCCCAAATCACCGTATTGATGATGAGTCACTTAAGGAATACTTCTATCAGAGACAGGATGATAACAATAAAGCGGTGTTGGACACTATAGCAGGTGGATCTTATGGAGAATGCCCTTATGCTGAGATTGCTGAGAAATTTGAGAAAATCTCCGGTAACAACAAAGCTTGGAGTACTAGAAAGTCCGATACAGGGAGAAACACCTTCGCAGTGCAGTCCACTCACAACCCAGCCACAGATGACATTCGTGAAGAAATGGCTCAGATGAGAACCGAGCTTGGGTTGGTACTAAAACATGTCACTGGGGGTGTAGAAAATTAATGCAGTCAACTACTTGGCTAAACCACCACCTCCAATCGATGAGTGTTATTATGAGGAGGATTCCTATGCAGTAAATGAACAGATGGGGGGTTTCCAACCAAGTGCCCAGGGCTCTAATAAGGAGAATTGGCGCCAATGTCAAGGGAACCAAGGTCGGAACTATGGTAACTACAATCGTGAGGGTCATTATGTCCGAGATGGAAACAATAATCGCGACAACAACATCAACAGGGGTAACTATGGTAATAGAAACGACAGGAATGGACCCTATGTTCCTCCTCAAAATCGTGAAGTTATTCCTTGGGATGGTGGAGGTAGTATGTCGCGAGTTGAGGATATGTTGCATAAAATGATTAGGAGGTTCGATGCTAGTGATGAGCACAATAAAGAGTTGAGGAATGATTTAGAGGGTATTGGGAAAAAAGTTGATACACATGCAATATCGATTAAGCAACTTGAGTTACAATTGGCCCAATTATCTGCAACTGTGAACACACGGCAATCGGGCACTCTTCCTAGCAACACTGTCCAAAATCTGAAAAATGATGGACATTGTATGGCAATTACTACTCGCGGTGGCAAGCAAACCATTGACCCACCTATGCCATCTAATGAGAATGAGGTGACAAAAGACACTGATAAAGTGGTAAATGTTGATGCTAATTTAGAGGATAAGAGTGCAGAAGATGCTGAAGTGCCTAAAAAGGTAACTCCCATGCCTAGGCCACCACCCCCATTTCCTCAAAGATTAGTGAAAAAGACTGAGGATGGCAAATATCGGCGTTTTATAACAATGTTGAAGCAACTTTCTATCAATGTCCCTTTGGTAGAAGCTTTAGAACAAAGTCCGCTTACGCCAAGTTTATGAAAGATCTGGTCACAAAGAAAAGATCGGTTACATTTGCGGATGATAATAGAATGCACCATTGTAGTGCTATTGCTACAAGATCTCTGGTCCAAAAGAAAGAAGATCCGGGTGCGTTCACTATTCCTTGTACAATCGGGCTATTAAATTTTGCGAAAGCATTATATGATCTGGGGGCAAGCATAAATCTCATGCCCCTCTCGATTTACAAGAAGTTGGGCTTGGGTGACCCAAAGCCCACTGCGATGTGGTAACTAATGGCTGATCGAACAGTAAAACGGCCCATAGGGATACTTCATGATGTGCTAGTAAAAGTGGAGTCATTCATCTTTCCAGCCGATTTTGTTATTCTTGATTGTGAGGTTGATTTTGAAGTGCCTATTATCCTTGGGAGGCCATTCCTAGCTACGGGAAGAGCCTTAGTAGACATGGAAAAGGGGCAGATGAAATTTCGGTTGAACAGTGAGGAAGTGACCTTTAATATTTGTAGGTCCATGAGGCAGAGTGGTGAGCTCCAATCGGCATCTGCTATATCTTACAACATGGGTGAGACATTTGAGACACAAATAGAAGAACATCTATGTGTCGAAGCATTAGCCGCAGTGATAATGAACTTTGATAGAGATTGCATTGAAGAGTATGAGTCATTAGTCGCGACTCTTGACCGAGGTGATGTTCGGTTTAAACCGAAGAAATTTGAGCTTGATATGAAGAATCGCGAGTCCCCACACGCTAAACCATCTATAGAGGAAGCTCCAAAAGTTTAATTAAAAGCTCTCCCACCTCATCTTAGGTATGAATTCTTAGAAAATGGAGACACTTTACTGGTAATCATTGCATCAGACCTGGATGAACAACAGGTTCAGAGTTTGGTGAAGGTACTAAAAAGGTTCAAAAGAGCTATTGGGTGGACCATTCCGGACATTATTGGGATCCCTCCTGGTATTTGCTCTCATAAAATCCAACTCATGCCTGATCATAAGCCGAGTATTGAGCACCAGAGACGCTTGAATCCTCCTATGCAAAAGGTTGTGAAGAAGGAAATTATCAAGTGCTTGGATGCTGGAGTAATCTATCCAATCGCCGATAGTAGTTGGGTATGCCCGGTTCAGTGTGTACCTAAGAAAGGGGGAATGACTGTGGTCCACAACGAAAAGAATGAACTTGTTCCAATGAGATCGGTTACTGGATGGAGGGTGTGTATGGATTACCGTAAACTGAACTCATGGACTGAAAAAAACCATTTTCCTATGCCTTTCATGGATCAGATGTTGGATAGACTTGCCGGAAAAGGGTGGTATTGTTTTCTTGATGGGTATTCGGGGTAAAATCAGATTTCTATTGCACCAGAAGATCAAGAGAAAACCACTTTCACTTGTCCATATGGGACTTTTGCGTTCAAAAGAATGCCGTTTGGGTTGTGCAATGCACCCGCAACCTATCAGAGATGTATGATGTCAATATTTTCTGACATGGTGGAGGATACTATAGAGGTTTTTATGGATGATTTTTCTGTGGTTGGCGATTCATTCGAGCGGTGCTTGACCAATTTATCTGAGGTTCTTAAGAGATGTGAAGACTGCAATTTGGTACTAAACTGGGAAAAGTGTAATTTCATGGTGAAAGAGGGTATTGTGTTGGGTCATCGCATTTCAGAAAAGGGCATAGAGGTTGATCGAGCTAAAGTTGAGGTAATAGAGAGACTTCCCCCGCCGATCTCAGTGAAAGGTTTGAGAAGCTTTCTTGGACATGCAGGTTTTTATCGGAGATTCATCAAAGACTTTTCAAAGATTGCACACCCATTGTGAAAATTGCTGGAGAAAGAATGTAAATTTTGTTTTGATGAATCCTGTCTTAAAGCATTCGGTAAGCTTAAAGAGAAGTTAGTGTTTGCGCCTATCATTATTTCTCCGGATTGGAACAGTCCATTTGAGGTAATGTGCGATGCCAGTGGGGTAGCTCTTCGTGTAGTATTGGGACAGAGAAGAAACAAAATCCTTCACCCAATTTACTATGCTAGTAAAGCCCTAAATGAAGCCCAGAAGAACTACACAGTGACTGAGCAAGAACTCCTCGCAGTAGTCTTTGCTTTTGAGAAATTTCTCTCCTATTTGTTAGGTACTAGAGTTATAGTGTATACTGACCATTCAGCATTGAGATATTTGATGGCGAAAAAGGATGCGAAACCAAGGCTGATTCGTTGGGTACTACTGCTGCAAGAATTTGACTTTGAGGTGCTGGATAGAAAAGGGACTAAAAATCAAGTTGCTGATCATTTGTCTCGTCTAGAGGATGAAGCTATGAGAGAGTTAGGGGATAAGACTGACATTGATGATACGTTCCCCGATGAACATGTATTGTCTGCTTCACAAGACTTGATTCCATGGTTCGCACATTTTGCGAACTATCTGGCTAGTGATATGGTTCCATCAGACTTGTCCTTTCATCAAAGAAAAAAGTTCATGTACGATGTGAAGAAGTTCTTTTGGGATGAACCATACTTGTATAGGAGTTGTGTCGACGGGCTTATTCGGCGTTGTGTGCTAGAATGTGAAATGTTGAGTTTATTGTAGGCATGCCATTCTTCACCTGTTGGCGAACATCACAGCGGTATCCGAACCGCTCACAAGATATTGCAATGTGGATACTATTGGCCAACTCTTCATCAAGATGCTAATGGGTTTGCTAAAGCATGTGACAAATGTCAACGAGATGATGGTATTTAAAGAAATCAAGAGCTCCCTCTAAACTCCATTCTTGTGATTGAGTTATTTGATGTGTGGGGTATTGACTTTATAGGCCCTTTCGTGAGTTCTCATGGGATGAAGTACATTCTTGTAGCAGTTGATTATGTATCTAAATGGGTCGAAGCCATAGCCCTCGCAAACAATGAAGGGAAGAGTGTCACTGCATTCTTGAAAAAGAATATATTCTCCCGTTTAGGCACTCCAAGGGCCATTATTAGTGATGGGGGCTCCCACTTCTGCAACAGATTGTTCAAGGGGTTATTGGAGAAATACAGTGTTCGCCATAATATGGCCACTCCTTACTACCCTCAAACTAGTGGGCAAGTTGAGGAATCGAATCGGGAGATCAAACAGATATTGTCCAAAACAGTGAATGCTAGTAGAACAGTTGGTCAAGGAGGCTTGATGATGCTCTTTGGGCCTACCGGACAGCTTATAAAACTCCCATAGGTATGTCTCCATACCAACGATTATATGAGAAAGCTTGTCATCTTCCGGTTGAGTTAGAGCATAAAGCCATGTGGGCTATGAAGAAGTTAAAAATGGATTGGAGCGAAGCTGCAGAGCAAGGGTTAAACGGGTTGAATGGACTTGATGAATATCTCTTGAAAGCATATGAAAGCTCAGCCCTATATAAATAAAAGATGAAGAAGTATCATAACAACAAAATTTAAAAACGAGAGTTTATGGTCGGGGATTTAGTGCTTCTATTCAATTCCAGATTGCGCTTGTTTCCAGGAAAACTCAAGTCCAAATGGACTGGTCCTTACATGGTTACCCAACTATTCCCTCATGGAGCAGTTGAGTTGGAAAATAAGGAGGGTGTGCGGTTCAAGGTGAATGGATAGCGCATAAAAATCTATCTCGGGCATGATGAATCGGCGAATGAAGTGATCGAGGCACACCATCTTGATGAAGTCTGAGTAATCAAGTGGCCCCAGTCGTGCCGCGACATTAAATCAGGCGCTTGTTGGGAGGCAACCCAATACTTATCGTCTTTTTAATAATGGTAGCATTTTTTCTATTAATGGGTTTTAAATTTGCAGGCACATCACAGGAAATTCTTCAGAAAACCACTCCGCAGTATCCACTGACGGATACAACGACGGACCATTGCGCATGCAACGGACCGTCGTATGCAACCGTCACACCAGGTACGTATTTCTGTCATTTTGAATATTAGGGCACACACGACGGAACCTACGATGGCTCGTCACAAATGCGACGGACCGTCGTCGGTGAACCGTCGCGTGATAAATGATTTCTACCCGACCCGATCCGGCTGGACCCTTTTCAAAATCTAACCGTTTATACTCCCCCCTCCATATTCCACCCCATTACTTCCTTATTTCCCTCATCTGCCCTCTCTTTTCAACTTCCACACTTCCCCTCACTGATCATTGCTCCCAAATTCCTCCTAAGCCTTATACTTATCATCCACTAGTCGGTGCTGCTGCTGAAGGTGTCTACCTTGCCAACTGAATCATTCTCCGTTTGTTTTCTTCTCCATTTCCAAGGTATGTGTCTCTACATTTATACTTATTTATCTTGCATTTTGGTTTTGTAGTTAGTATTAGCTTAGTTCTTAGTCGTACACTATTTCCTCTATATGATTATGTCTAAACCTAGGCTCAAAATGTTTGTATGTGCCATGTTGATAACCCTAGGCATAGGTGATCTTGCTTTGGTAGTTTCCTAGGTCCTTGGGATAGACACATATAGGTCCACAACACTACAAGACCATGTGGGTTCATTAGGGATGCGTAGGGTACCCCCAGTTCTAACACTGCTACTCAGAACGAGACCCCGATGACGGACCGTCGCACACACGACGGACCGTCGTAGGGTCCGTTAAACAAGCCCTAGCACCCTTGCCCAACGACGCTTGTGACGGACCGTTGTCTTCACGACGGTCCGTCCTGCATAACCATTCTGGTTGTCAGAGACCCTGTTTCTAAGGGTCTCTCAAAATTTTCTAAGTGTCCTACGACGGACTCTTACGACGGACCGTCGTACCTACGACGGTCCGTCCTGCACGATCGTCATGATGGTCAGAGACCCCTCTGATAAGGGTCTCCCAACATTTTCTAAGTGTCCTACGACAGACCGTCGTACCTACGACGGTCTGTCCAGCTTGACCGTCATGATGGTCAGAGACCCCTCTGATAAGGGTTTCCCAACATTTTCTAAGTGTCCTACGACGGACTCTTACGACGGACCGTCGTACCTACGACGGTCCGTCCTGCTTGACCATCATGATGGTCAGAGACCCCTCCTTCCGGGTTCTTTCTATATACATATGTACAACACGACGGACCTGCTGACGGTTCGTCATATCCATGACGAGCCGTCATCTAGCCCATCGTGTGATACAGTTTCACTATCACTAACACTATTTTAAATGTTTTATATTGTATGGGCTTGCCTATCTTGTTTGACACTACTCGTACTAATAGTGATCCTTTGCAGGTACTATCTACTATGGCACCCAAGCAAGACCGAGCCTACGCACGCGGGCGATCCAAGTCTGTTGCCTCGTCTGCACACTTGATCATCGGCTCTAATGATGAGCGGGACCCTTAATATGTGCCCCCAGGCACTTCCGCACCTTCCCGTGCTGCACGTGCCCCCAGAGCCACACCCAAGACGGTGGCGTCCGGCGTAGTCACTGCCTCCCAGTCTAATGAGGAGCGCATACTGACCGGCACACCCTCTGGGTCAGCCACACATGAGGAAGGAGCGTCTGGCTCCTTTGGAGTATCCTGGTCCGAGGAAGCTTCAGGATCTGCTGAGGTTCCTGCACCCGCCACTGCTGCAGCGTCGGCCTCGTCTGATTAGGCTGACAGTTCAGACTCTACATCCGGCGCACCAGCCCAGGTCCCCACCCCAGCCTCTGATCAGTCAAACCGGTGGTGCGTCGAAGGCCAGTTTCAAGTTTACTCCGACGCCAAATTCGTGACGGATAAAGGAGTAATGACTTGGACACTCACCTTGGAGCGGCGGGTACTTATGGGGAGTCTCTCATCGAAGATGGAGATCCACAACCTATTCACCAGGCATCGCTTAGAGTGGACAGCCCGTTCGTCGGGGCGATACAGCGAGGAAGTGGTCCGAGAGTTCTACGCATCCTATGTAGCGACTCTCCGATCACAGATCGATAGGCGGGCTGCTCCCGCTAAACTGGCCCCTCTGGAGCAGGTTTGAGTCCGGGGTGTGCAGGTTGACATTTCCCTGCCAGCTATTCGCCGGTTCCTATACGGCGAGAGTGCAGATTCTACGCGGACTCCCGACACTGCCGAGTTTGACTACCGCTGGCGGATAGTGAAGGATGGCCATTTCTTGCGCAAGCAGACACTGAGAGAGACCACCAAGAGGTGGATGGCCCTGCACCTATCAATCGACGGAGAGGGTGCAGATTGGGTCACTGAGCCGAAGGGGGCCATCAAGAAGGCCAACCTCACGTTCGTCGCGAAGTTCTTGTGGCTGCTCGTCCGTCACTGCCTTTCCCCCACAGCAGCTGATAACATCGTCACTTGGGATCGAGTAGTGTTGATGGCGGCGATGATAGCCGGATTCGAGGTCGACTTCGCATGGCTTCTCTAGGCAGTCATGCACGAGGGGGCATTCAAGGTCACAACTACCTACCCCTTCCCGTGTATGATTTTTTCCCTTTGAATGACTGCAGGTGTGCCCATATGGCACATAGATCAATTGAAGTCCCCGCAGGGCACCGTTGACGTCGGCCTCATCAGAGACAAGGTCAATAAGTTGGCCCCACGTCGAGGGCCTCGTCCTGAGCTGCCACCACTTGCTGATGATCTTGCGGATACGGTGGCCCAGGCCCGCACCACTACACAGGCGTCCACTGACACTACCCGGTCGAGTCTATCCCGGGTAGTAGCCCAACCCCGAGCTCCTCTCGCACAGCCCCTCCATCGTTACTGTCCCCGCTTGCTAGGGTCCAGAAACTGGAGGTACAAATGGCCACCCTTCTGCATCATATCCAGCCGTGGATGCAGAAGTCTATTACTGAGTCTGAACTGCGTATGGAGAGGAAGATGCAGCGGAAGATTGCTGAGGTTCACCAGCGCCTAGATTCATTTGAGTTGAGAGTGTTAGACCGCCCAGCCCCTCCGGTAGATGTGTCGACTCTTCAGGCTGCAGTCGACAGTCTTCGTGCAGACATCGACACGATCCTAGAGGCGAGAGTGCAGGAGCCTGTTGAGCCTGTTGAGGACACTGTATTGGCGGCCCTATTTGCTACTTCAGAAATCCCCCACCTTCCCCTCGAGAGAGTGCCAAGAGGCGTAGGGGTCGATAAGAGGATGAGGCGCGAGCAAGGAAGAAGGAGCGCCGAGAGATGGAGGCCGTGAGGAGAGCCTCACTTGCTGACGCGGAGGCACACCAAATCAGAGCATCGCAGATAGCAGTTGGGGCGTCTAGCTCCCGCACTTTAGAGACAGCAGGAGGCACTACTGATGGTGCGGTTGTTGCTGAGGACTTCACTGAGGGTGTCTAGATTGCTGAGGACACCACTGAGGGTGTCCAGATTGTAGAGGATGTGGGTTCTCGGAAACCAGACCCACCAGCTTGCTGATCGACGGCGCTATGCGCCACAGGTTTGTTTTACCTACCCCTCTAATCTTTAGATTTTTTTATGCATTGGGGATAATTGCAAATTTTTTTTTGTTGGGGGTTGGGTAAATGGAAAGTGAGTGTTAGGATGAATTCTGAGTAGCCCAACTCACTATCCTCTTTTGGGGTTTTCTTGCCTGTGTTCTTCCCCCCCAAAAAGACTGATTACTTTTTCTGTTGAACCGGCACGTTATATCTTTTGTACATAGTTTAACTCTGAAGCATGATGGATAAAATGATATCCCGATAAAACTGGAAAATGTTGCATGACTAGGCGTAGTAACTGATAATTGTGTGGCTCTAAACATGAAATAGAGTTGCACCATTGCATTACCCTAAATCTTCAAGTCAAACTAGGTGTCTGATAATTTGGTATAGTGACGAGATGTCAAGTGAGTGTGAGGAAAGTTGAATAGTCCACTATTGGTACTAAGCTAGAACTTGCCTGGTTAGTCCTGCTAAAAGTAAGCTGTAACAGACAATTAGGAAAGGATCATAGGCCCTTATTCAATATAGCCCATTTCTAGCCTAAATAAAAGAAACCAAATGAAAGTTATCCTTCTTTGATCCAAATAATTTGAGCTTAAAATTAGACCTTTCTTTTTCACCCCAACTGATCTTTTCTGGGAACAATATGTTGGGCCTGGTCCCTCTTGGACATGTGCACCTCAGCTTAAGCCAAAAGCATAAGTTGAGGGTGGCTAATGCATAAACAACCTTCGTTATGGCCCTGACCCGACTTTGGGTATTGTGTACCTTGACTCATGGCAAAGCCATGAGTTGAGGGTGGCTGTTTTGAAGAATGCTCTGGAAAGTGGGGTTGAAAGAACAAAGAAAGAGAAAGAACAAAAGTAAAGTGACTGAAGAACTCATTGAAAAAAAAAGAGAAATATTCAAGAATTACAAACAAGAAAAGAAAAGAGTTACTTACACAAATGAAGAAACAAGGGAAACAGCAAGGTGAAAGAATAGGAGAAACTGGGCGAGACAAAGTGATAGAAAGTGAAAGGTTTAGCCGATATGTCAAGGAGGGCAAAAAGTCACTAAAGTATACCTAAATCTACCCTACCTGACTCTAAGCCTACGTTACAAGCTAAAAAAGTCCTATCGTGATCCTAAGGGTTGTATAGCGAACTTAAGGCAGTGAAAATAAGGGCAAGCTTATGGCAATAGGTATGAATGAGTGTGACTTTGTTCTGAGAGCGAGTGTTGAAATGTAATCCTTATATAATTGCATACATACTTGGTTTATCAAACTCCACATTCATTGAAGTCAACACTCTTAATAATAACAAAACGTATAACTACATCAATCATCTACCTTACTCTCAAACCATCATTAGTATCAAAGTATGATATTCAAATACATGTTCAAACTATGGTTATCTCTTTCTATTTAAGCATTTCCTGACAGATACAAGTCCCAAATAAGGCCTATAGCACTAATTTCAAATGTTATAGTACTTTTTCATTGTGACAAAACTATTAAATCACACCCAAAGTTAACTCTACACCACTTTCACATACCATGCTTAAGATACCATTTTAAACCATTATATATATCATGTCAACACTCAGGAAAATTCTTTGTCACTCAAACTATTCTGTGTACTATAAGCTCATAACCTCTATTAACCATCAAATGTCCATGTAACACACCTTAACATTCTATGAAGTCCCATCAATAGAGTAGTATTAACCCAACTTTAATCTTAATAACCATGTAGGATTATAACTCACCTGTTACATCATTCTTAAGTCTTCTATCCTAATTTGAGCAATCTAACCTCATTGTAAAATACTAAAATTTTCATACCTCATTATTTGTCACCTAAACAAAAACTCATTTTTTTAGAAGTCGATGATAAACTCCTAGTAAGTCTGTACGAACTAGTTCACATCTCATAATTATATCTAAACTCATAGGCAAAAATTAAAACAACCATCAACTACACCCCATGGATTTATACGAGAGTTCTTATTCTTTCACTCTTCTCAAATTCTTTTCATGGTGCAAATTCTAAATATCTCGCTTCTTCAATATATCAAACACTTGTTTATCTAGCTTGCTTACCGATCTCATGTTTTAATAATAATCCATGACATTATACTTCACACTCTAAATAAAAACTCTGAGGGTAAACCCTTCCTTATATCCTTTAACAATAAAAAGTAACAACTTTATGGTCCAAAGCATGCATAAATTCTTTCACGTGCTCAATAACGATGCAATCAATCGTTTCTCATCTTACTAATTCATACCTTGACAAAATATACCACCAGAAATTCAGACTTATAAAAAAAAAATTTGAATTATAAGACCAATTGTGTAACACAATGCCCTTAATTATACATTTGCTTATACTTTGAAGATTTTTACGAATCACCTTATCTTAGCTTATCATTGATTGCCTCTCCTCCAACCATACCATATGCTTCACTAAAAATCCAACCCTACTCATTTCTAAATTCAACAGTACAACAGAACCTATCATCTCACTCAAGTTGAACGTCTGTACACTCCTCTCTTAAGTTCTATTCAATAGCTTTTAACCAAGCTGATTAAACTGTTATGCTATTACCTTAACCAAAACAAAATAGATAAAATCACGCAATTTTGAACCCAATTCTCGATCCCTTCGAAGATACATTTTTAGTTCTTACAATCAGAGAAAATAATTCTCCTCTCACTTATTTTTCTTAAGGCTACACATCCCACAAGTTTCATCTTATTTTAGTTATGATTCCAGCTCCTTTAAATTATTTTCGAGTGTGCCCTAAATCTCCTAAAATTTATCATACAACCTCATTACTCACTAAATAGTAGGAATATCAACCTTAGATACTCGCAAGTTTTTATCACCATACAAAATTTATTTGACCAATAATTTGTATTCTATAATTTTCATCTCTGTCACCATCCATCACTTAATCCTATCACAATCATGTATTTGTAAGCCCTTTTCATCACCACAAAGTAAATTTTTTTTTTCGTCGACATGACACCTTAAACTAAGATATAGTAATCAAAATGAAGGGATTAACAAATTTTATATTCACTTTCTTACTAAAATCTTCATTTTACTTCACCCAAAGTATACCCACTAGGATTTTCTTTCCCTATAAGTCTCTCATGCTAGTATCAATCCACCTTTTGAAGCTTAAGATAAAACCACCAGTCCTCACTCAAAACCCTCAAGATACATTGCACAGTTTAAGTTGTGTTAACATTTGTACCAAAGATCCACCACTAAAGATTTTCTTTAAAATAATGCTCAACCACTAAAATTTTCCTTCAAAATAATGCTCAATCTAAGTTTGTGTAGTAATAAACTAGTTGGTTTCTCAAATGTGAATGCAACACTAAATCTTATTATCTGACCATGTCGTACAACTTGTAACTCCTTTAGTAATTAGTATTCATACTTGAAAATCGACGTACCTGTTTCCACATAACCCTAGTGCTGCTACACCATGAAAGTCCATTAGATACCTTATTAGAACACATCATACCTTTCCATAATATCGTACCCAAATAGCCCACACATTTCTACCCATTGAATAAGTGCAAAACATTATCGAATATGTTCTCTCTCTAGAACAAACAATATGTTTTTCTTCTTAGATCAATTCAATAACAAAAATAACACACTTCCTAACACTAACCAAGTAAGCATTGATGACTTTCTATAATATACCCTCACTCGATGAAGTCATAGTAGTGTCTTTATTAACCGACACTCGACATAAGACTACGACCACATTTTGCGATTGAGAAAATATATCTATTTCTAAGGGCATTTTTTGTTGTTGTTGCTATTTCAACTTAAAATACTCTAGTGGTACTCATATTTGAAATAGAGTGAAGAAGTTCATATACCAATTTGTATCACCTAGATGCCAATGGGATTCAAGCAATAGCACGAAAGAAAGAAATAAATGAGCTTTCCTAAAGACCTATAGCTTCTCGAAGAAAAGTAAAGGCGTCCCCTTACCATTCTGCAAGACTCTACTAGACTTGTCCTTGTGTGATGAGATCAACGAACCTAACGCTCTGATACCAAGTTTGTCATGAACCAAAACGGGTCGTGAATGGCACTCACACTTACCTCCTTAGGTGGGCGAACCAACACATCTAAACCCCAACATATACCAATAGTTCAACTATAAATAATATAAACAATGCGGAAGCTCCAAAACATACTAAGCAAAAAATTTAAATAAGTTTCAAAAGTTTAATACTTATCATCCCAAAATGTGATAGTCATCACATCAAGGACATCTAATCTCCAATACTAAGTCTAAGAATATCGAATACACTAAAATAAAGAATAAAATGGTATGTGTCCGAGAGTATAGGACATCATGTCGTGACCGAGAGAATCCAACACGAGCTTGAATGGATAGCACACCCTGTAACTTGATATGCGGGAGGCTTGCTAGAGCTGAGGGAAATCAGAAGTCATAGGTACACTCGCTGCATTTCATAAAAGGAAAACAAAGAAGAAAACAAGTAGGACTCAGTACGAGGCAACATGTACTGAGTAAGTATACTCGGTCAACCAAAAATAGTAACTTATATACAAAGAGTAATAGTATGAACTCAACTATAGCACTTAACATGTGATAAGCAACAAACAACATGAACAAGTGTCAATAACAATAAAGTAAGCACGTATTAAGTCAACGGTATCAGGATCACACATGAGGACTCATGCCTCCAAACCAAACCAATTTGGGAGTTGAGTTCTTTGAGATTGAATATCTTCCATTAATTCAACATATTTTTCCTTTAATATTATCGTGTCGGAACGTGACTCCGATCCAAAAATAACGTGTCGGAACGTGACACTCCGATCCAACAATACCGTGTCAGAACGTGACACTCCGATCAAAGAATACCGTGTCGAAACGTGACACTCCGATCCAAAAATACCGTGTCGGAATGTGA
This sequence comes from Solanum neorickii, assembly GCA_027704865.1. Taxonomy (NCBI): domain Eukaryota; kingdom Viridiplantae; phylum Streptophyta; class Magnoliopsida; order Solanales; family Solanaceae; genus Solanum; species Solanum neorickii. Next base: position 7,779,982 of record JAKWJC010000370.1, read on the forward strand.
CACTCCGATCCAAGAATACCGTGTCGGAACGTGACACTCCGATCCAATTATACTATTAATTTATCCTTTATTATCACCGCTTTCAATTCATTGTTATATTATTTTCATCAAGCCTTCTTTATTCAAGGCATTACTTCGATAGATACGATTAGAGAATATAAATTCTACGGTCTCAGGATTTCAGACCAATCACAAACCACACAACCAAATCACACCATCACACAGTCAAGTACATAGAGAACTTCACAATATCATTCAAGGCATATCAATCACTATTAAGAGTTTACTATCAAATAGTATAAATCATAACCTACCTCCACCGAAGAATTAAAGTCAAGTAACTACTTCTCCAATGCCTTTCCTTTCCTTATTGCCTCCGAACCTTTTAAATCTATCAAGTATATATATGCACAATTTTTAAGTTAACGAGTCTATAAACACTTAGATTATTCTATATTTAGCCTAGACCAAAAAACTCACCTAATTATAAAATCAAATTCCTAAAGTTCAAACTATGGATAGGTCTTAGTTCCCCTAATTAACATAACTTTAATGAAATATAAATAATTTCGTACACCTAATATTTGATTCCCTATTTTATTATACTAAACTCAATTTATAAGAGGATGATACACAGTTTAACTCAAGATTAAGCACTGGTTTCGAACCCTAGTGGCAAAATTCTAACCCAATTTTACAACTTAGTGATTCTTCTCATCTAATACCTTCTTATCCAACCATAATTAATTTCATACTTCAATGTATAAAATTATAACCTATAATAAGGTATAAAATATTTTAATGTCTAAAATTTTAAGTTACTGGTGCCAACCCAGTGGCAGTATGCCTTTCCACATGCACATCCATACCTTAATCTTCCAATTTGTTTACACATTAATGATTAATGGCTGCCTAACTTTTTCAATCAACAATTTGTAGTTAAACCTATCTCTTTGCAATTTAGCATACACCTGAACATTTATAGTTTTACAAGAACTAATATATTCTTTCTACCAATCTGCGTGTTATGAATTTGTAAAGAAACTTACCGCTAAACGAATCCACGCTTAATCTTTAATGTAGAAGCACAGCTAAGCCGTCTTTCTCACTGTTCTTCTTTTTTCCTCTTTTCTTTTCTTCTACAGATTATTTGTTACCCTAATTATTATACTCATATAATTATAATAGTGATAAAAGTGACCCACTATTAATTATAATATTATTTCTTAACCATTAACTAAATAAATTAGTAAAACTACCCCACTAATTTCATAATTATAATTATGAATAGTCCAAAACACCCACTTAAATCTATCAGAAAGTATTTTCTAACATAAAAATTTCTAGTTCCCAAATCGACTACACGGGTTGTTACATTGTTCCATATAAATCTCTTTTTCTAGGTAACCGTGAAGGAAATCCGTTTTCACACCCATCTGCTCAATCTCTAAATTAAGGCTAGCAGCCAACCCTAGAACTGTGCTAATCGAGGACATTTTCACAATAAGAGAAAATATTTTGTCAAAGTCAATAAACTTCCTTTAAACAAATCCCATAACAATTAATCTAACTTTGTCCCTAGGCTTCAAGTTGTGTTCTTCAACTTTAACTTTGAACGCCCACTTGTTCTTAAAAGCTCTCATGCCCTAAGGAAATTTTACCAACGCATAAGTGTGGTTCTCATGCAGAGACTTTATTTGATCGCTTGACTTCAATAGATTAATCCTTGTGATCATATTCCATAAATCCTCATAACATTCAGGTTCTCCCTTATTGGTGAATAACACATATTCATTGGGTGAATAATCGGGGGAAGGAAATCGTTGTCTTGTAGACCTCCCAAGCGAAATATTTGATTCATCTACAATTTCATATGCGACAGGACCATCAATAACAATGTCATTGTTATTAGCAAAATCAACATGTTGATCCGATACATGATTTAGGGCGTCACCATGATTATCAAGACCAACGACACACTGTGTGAGGAACTCCATCATAATGAACTATACCATCAAAACATGAAAATTCTACCTTCTCCTCTTTGTCAATATCTTAACTTTTTTTATTCTACGTGAAAATAATATCACAAATTCTCACAAGTTTCTTCTCAATTAGGTCATATAAACTATAACAAAATTTATTAAGGTCATGTCCAATGAAGATGCATTGCCTTGTCTTGGGAACGAACTTTGACCTCCCATCTTCGGCACAAGTACAAAAGCTTTGCAACCAAATACTCTAAAATGATCATAGAAAACATCCTTTCCGTACCAAGCATTATTTGGTACAACTCTTTGCAAAGCAACATCACGAGATAGACTAATAACATGTGCAACGGTCAATAAAACCTCACCCCAAAATGAGTTCAGTAACTTTCCTTCAGAAAGCAGCCATCCTACTCTTTCCATTAAGGTCTTGTTTATCCTCTCAACCAAACCATTAAGTTGAGGAGTCTTGGATGAAGTCTTATGGTGTCTAATACATTGATGCTTGCAGTGTTTGAACAATACCAACCACCATTATCAGCACGAATACATTTCAGTTTCTCTTTCAACTGAAGACTAAAACTCCTTGAAGACACATAACACTTGGTCTTTAGTCTTCAAGACATAGACCCAAATTTTTCTGAAGAAATCATCAATGAAACTGACAAAGTAGAGTGCAGCACCCAATGTTTTTGTCTTCATTGGTCCACATAAATCATAGTGCACTAACTCAAGAAACTATGTTTTTCTCGAAGAAGGGTACGACTTAAAGGAAACTCTTATCTTTTTTACCATCCAATCAGTGCTCACACATTTCTAATTAGCACTTTTGAAATTTAACAAAAAATCCTTCTTGGCTAGAACATTAAGTCCTTTCTCACTGATGTGACTAAGTCTTTTGTGCAATAATGATGAAGAGTTATCTCTCTCAACCACATTCATTATATCAACACAAGAAGATGCCATAGTCTAGCATATACAAAAACGTTTATTACCAAGAGCCACAACAGATATTAGGTGCAGACGAACATCAAGAGCATGTTTCACATTGTTAAAAACTAGTTTAGTTCCAAGACTAGTTTCCAAACAAATTGTACCAATGCCAATAATTCTACAAACAATCTTATTATCCATACTCAAGGTTCCAAAACCACCAAAGTATAGGAAGAAAAAAATCCTTCCTTGATGTCCCATGAGATGAGGAACAAGTGTCCACAACCTAGCTTGACTCATCACAAGCACCAGTTATCATATTGGCATAAAGGATAATAAGAAGATCTTCATTGGTGATAGTGGCTAGGATATTTGCATTGCCATATTCTTCAGTTTCCTCTTTATTTTTGTTCTCCCTCTTCAACTTCCTATAGAATTTCATTATGCGCCCTTTCATGCAACAATGATAACAGTCAATATCCTTAAGTGTGCCTCTGGATTTGCTCCTATTTTATTCTCTATACTAAGAACCATGAGTTTTGTTTCTACCTTTGGCAAGTAGAACACCCTCCATCTGAGTAGGTTACAACTCCGAATTCCATGCTTAACTACCATGGTCTATGTTGGTTATTGCCTATTATAATAATATGGGATACGTACTAGTGTTTGAGAAGTCAATGATGTTTTGGTGATGGTATTGGATGCTACCTAGACATTGCATATTTACTATTTGAAGATGTTATTTAGTGAGTCCCTAGGTCTTCTCCAAGACCATCACTTGAATGTCCTTATGCGATGAATGTCTCTTGAATTATCTAATGAAGTAATGACTTATTCTAGGAAGCATGTGAATAAATGAATACCCAATTGAGAGTAACTCTAAGGATATCCTAGTTATGGTGTGAAGAGGGTATAAAGGAAGATCTTTTGATATCTTACCTATGGATATCTTGAGAATGACACTAGTTAGGAAAATTTGGTTCATAAAGTAGGCATGATCTAATGTTAGGAAGTCATAAGGATTACTTAGGTAATCTTGAAGAAGGTGTATGTGCTTTTTCTTCTAGAATTACTTAAGTATGTCTTTGGAAAGCCTTTGTTAGGAGAATTTCATATACTGTGTTATGTACTTTGGTGTATTTTAAGTGTATATATCTCATTATAGGTAGTTCTAAGGATTATTTAGGTGTGCTTACAGAGGGTGTATGAGATGTATGTCTTTGTCTTACATAAGTAGGTCTTAGGACAACATTTAGTGAGAAGGATGCATGCTTTAAAATTTCAATATAATGTTGGAATTTTTTAATGGTGAAGCTTAAAATAGTTCACTGTAATATGTGCTATTTCACTGTAGTATTCCTAAGAATTTGGTTAAATGCTTATGTGGTTTTTTATGTGTTTCTTTAGTGTTTAATGTTGTTCTTATGCTTATAGTATTATATTTTAATCAAAATTCATGAAAAACATGGTATTTACAAAATTTTCCTTTTTCATGGTTTTGTCATAGCTTGCATAGTTAGTGTATCTAATGTGCTAACCCCTTCTTTTCTCTTTTTGACTAAAGTATAGGTAATTGGAAGTATTGGTATGCCATGGAGGATGAATAGGTTTCTAATGGTTGAAGATGGGTATTGATGAGTCCTCATTGATTCGAGGAAAATATCCACATGTTCATTTTATGTCTTCGTCTTTATTTTATGTGTTGTTTGGGATTAGTCCCAAGTGTTGTATATTCAAAAGTTTAGATGTTTAAATGAGAGACTGTAAAAGTTTAATGTTTTAATGAAAGTCTCCCCCTTGCGTAATGTTATTGAATAAGTTCTTCATGTGTTAAGAAAGTTGTAAATTCTTGCTCATTTTAAATGTTTATTATGCAATAAATGATACGAGTGACTTTAGTGAGACTTCTCGGAGTCTCATATGCTGTGTGGCGACACAACGATGCTCTAACTTCTATGGTGTATTTGTGAGTCTTTATATAGTCGGTATCAGAGAATAAGGTTTGGGAATGTCTTCGTTTTTCTCATAAACCTCATTCGATAGAGTCTTGTTCAACATGTTAAACGCGCCACATTATGAATAGGAGACTATTGGGTACTAGGAAAAGTGTCACTTCTTCATTCCTCTAATCGTGCATATTAGCTTTGAATATACTGTCTTTCCCCTCTCAATTATGTGTTTGTCCTTTGACAGTGACCTTTGTGAAGTATGGGTTGAGGGAGAGAAAAGATGAGATGTGACTTGTTATATGGGGTATGGAAGATGGTGTTGATGACTTTAGAATGGTTGAGTTACCTTTTGAACGGTAGTATAGTTGGATAAAATTGTGAAGTATAGTCTTAGAAAGGTGAAGAAGTGGTTGTTGAGATGTTTTGAAGTTTTTTAAGACCCAACCTTAGAATGGAAGATGATGAGATTTAAAAGACTAAAGGTGAGTTTCTCCTGGAAAAAGGGATGTAGTGGTTAGATGGTTAGACTTTTAAGAGTCTTAAGTTTTCATGAGATATACTTTGGTGAGAAAGTATTAGTAAGGTTTAAGGTGGCTTGAGGGAGTTCCTTGTAATAGGTGTTATGATGATCTTAGAATGGGTTTATCCTAAGTTGGGGAGTATGGTTAATAGTATGGTTGTTGGAAGTGAGATACCCTTAACCTTTATTTATGTGTTTCTTTAAGACTAAGACAAAGAATTCTTAGTAACTTGATTATGTAGGAGTCTTTTGTGAAAAATGAGTTCCAAACATTCTTTTTATGATATGCATGTTTTGGTTGAGTTCTTGTTAAATGAGAAAAAAATTACTTCCCATGCATGGTATCTTCCTCATGGTTCATGTGCATCTAGTGTAGGTTGCTAATTGCTTCAAGAAGATGAAAATGAGCATGTCTAAATCGTTACATGCGATTGGTTTGTGGAGAATTTATAAGATATTTCTTAAGGGTGAAATTTGTTAAACTGTGAAGCATGTTCATTGTAAGGAAATTGTATTCACTGTGCATATTTTGTAAAAATGACTAAATTTATTATGGCATGAATTCATGTGTACATTGGTCAGGACTACTAATTCATGCGTAGATCATGATTGTGTGGATCATAGGCTGTCTCAATTTGATTATATTAGTGATGTGTAATGTTGGATTCATAGTATATAGAGTTAATTGTTTTGAATTGATGATCATGGACATGGTAAGATCCTTACGGGTAATGAGTTGGTAAATTGGCCTATGGATGGAAGTTGTGTAGTTTGATCAATAGTATGCTTCCCTAACTATCTTAACATTATGTATGACTTTTGTATTACAATTATGATTGGTATGGTCGACTTATGGCGGAGGATCTTATGTGTTACCTTTGTGAATGATGTGGCCTCGTCGACATTATTTTGTTAATTGTATTAGTATCATGTTAAGGACTTATATGAAGTTATAATGTAAAATTTAATGATGTTAAGTAATGTAATCATGTCTAAGATGTTATGGATTGTATAAACATGTAGTTTGAAGCATGATAGATAATATGTGTTATTTGTGAAGTTTAAAAGTAAGGTGCCGTATACTGCTTGTATGATCTTGTGTGAGTGATTATGTTATGATTCCTCTTATATGATGATATATGAATAAGTTGTATATTGATTTGTGTAGGATAACATGTTATACTGTTAAATGGATATGTATGACTAAGGTACTCCTTGATGACTTCTTACATGTGTTATGAGAATGTAGTGTCTTGATTTGTTAGACCTAAGTCCCTCTTCTTTATGCACGAAAGATATGTCAATATATGACACCTTGACTTAGTATGCTAAAATTTCATAGTCTTGTGTGAGTGAATTACATGTGACCTTTAATATAGACATGTAGGTCCTTTATATGAAATTTTCTAGAATGAATGTTATGATTTCCTTGAAGTCGAAAATCGTAGTGGTATCCTTCTTGTGTGAATGGTGGACTTAAGGTTGGTCGTCTGAAACAGTATGAAATCATCCGTAGGAAAGTCATTGAGCTATCTTCTTCACCATTGAAAGGCAGTCGTAGGGTACCTCTTTTGTAGGGTGAATGTGATTTGGTTGTGAAAAACATGTTAATTACAAAATATCCCTTTTTCATGATTTTTCTATGGCTTCATACTTAGTGCATCTTATGTTCGAACCCTTTCTTTTTCCTTTTTGACTAAAGAGTAAGGAATCGGAAGTCTTGATGCACCATGGAGGATGAATATGTTTCTAAGGGTTAAAGATGAAGGATTGGTGAGTCCTTATTGATTCAAGGAAAATATTCACTTGTTCCTTTTCATGTCTTAGTCTTTATTTTATGTCTTATATGGGCTTAGTCCAAAGTGTTGTATACTCAAAAGTTTAGATGGTTCAATGAGACATTGTAAAGATTCAATGTTTTAGTAAAAGTCTTTTGCTTGCGTAATGTTATTGAAAGAGTTCTTCGTGTGGGAAGAAAGTTTTAAATTCTTACTTCGTGTGGGAAGAAAGTTTTAAATTCTTACTCATTTTAGAATGTTTGTCATCCTACGAATGATATGTAGAGAGACTTCTCGGAGTCTCATATGCCTAGTGGCAACTCAAGGATGCTCTAACTTCTAGGATGTACTTGTGGGTCGTTACACTTTTAACCATCACTATTATAATTATGTACTATATCTAAATGCATAGTTAATATTATATATCCTAACAATCTCCCACATTGATATTTAATCTTGAAAATGGTTAGAATACTATGTCTTAACACATATATAATAGTCTATACTTTAACAATCTCCCAGTTAGACTCTTACCTATGCATTTACAACTTTCATAGACATTTCTTTATTTATTATCAAATGAAATTTACCAAGATATTTTCTCATGCAATTTTGTCTATTAGGGTTTCGTCGTAACAAAATGATTTTGTACTAGATCTTGAGAGAATTTATCATAAAACCCTCCAAGAATGTACTTCTTTTGAAGATATCTATCATTAAAGTTCTCTCAAGAATACAACACAAATCAATCTTTGTTATGGTTCTCCCATTACCACTAAGTACAACTATTATTATCACACTTTCATGTTCTTAAGTTTCAATATTTTCTTCCAAATCATTTGATATTGAATACTACCAACTTATTATCAAGTGTTCATTTAAAATGCTCAACATCACTCCTACTACTTGAGATGGTATTTTTCATTTGTCTAGTAATATTTCTCCCACTACCTATATGCAATGGAACGTCAATTCTTACATGCCTATTAGATTTTCCCGAGCGTCTGTATTTATATTTGACTTATTTGTATTTGTTTGTTCAAAACCTGTAAAACTAGTTTACTTCTAGGAACATGGTTTACCAAATGATCCTATTCTACAAATTAGACAGTTGTGTTAACAGTTGCCTTATTTTCTTTAGGACACTATAATAAACCATTTTTCTGCCTTTAAGATATTTAATACATACACACATTCTGTTCTTAATTCCAATTTTGTTATTCTCCCATCAGCACATGTACCGGACAATCCTATATCACAACATGCCACAAATTAAACATACGTCAAATCCAACCCATTCGACCGTTGTTCATGGTACTAATTTGAAAGAAATTTAATTCAGAATGTGTTATGCAATTATTAGAGCCTATCCCAAAAGAAACAAAATAACTAATAATAAGTCAATGATTAAACTTTTCATCTTCATAAAAGTCTACTCTTCTTTTCTCTTGTACAACAATATATTATAAAGTGTCTAGTGTAGAGAATTGAAAGACAATTAATCTATAAGATAAGTGACTTATGAGCTCTGTAGAGAGGTTTATGTTACTACAGTCAGATTGTAGTGACTTTATCTGACACCTCTAAAATGACTTAGGTTAATATAGAGCCTAAAATGATTTTCATAAGGGTCTAAGGTCCTAAACTGGTTTATAATGTGGTATTGAGATAATTCCAATAGATTTAGGTTAATTAGAAGTCGAACATCAAGGGATGACTAAGACGTTGGACGACTAGTCACCGATGTTCGTCACGTGTGTTTATGTGCACATATGTGTGTTATGAGGTCATAATATGAGTTACAGTAGTGCATATAGTAAGTTTTAAATGTTTCATGAAGTTTGAAGGTCAAACGTCAAAGAACGTCCATGATGTTCTAAATGTTTGCCTTGAAACAACCTTGTGTGTATTCACATATTTCGTCAAGTTTTATGTGTTTGTTTTGGATGGAAATGATATGAGAGGTCCTAAACTAGTTATGATCATATTCAGGTGGAAACATCCAATTGAATGTCCCCAAGGACCAACCAAGGGTCCTTGAGGAAGGACCCTTTACGTGATCCAAAGGCTTTTAAGGACCAAGCCCAATCGACTGAGGCAATCGACATCCTGTAGGTTGTTCGACACCCTGTCGTTGGTGTCCATTGGTCAAGACATAGCCTACGGAGATTAAGATCCTATGGGCCAGTCTCTAAACCAAACGACGACATACCAGGACGGGCCGTTTTTGGAAAAATGCTCCATCGATGGCCAGGCGTCAATTGTTCCAGTAACTTGCCTGCTTCACCCCACGTCCAATTATAGTAAAACCTCGATAAATAAATATAGTTTGGACCCTGAAATTTTATTATTTTATTGAGATGTTATTTAATCTATAATATACATATATATAAATAAATATATATATATAAATATATATATATATATATATACATACACACACACACACACACACACACACACACACACACACACATATATATATATATATATATTAGTTTAATAAATGATATGAGTTTTAATGAAGGTTAATTTTGAATATATAAAAATTACTGTATCTTACTAATTTATGTATAATATTTATTGATCTTACATAAAAATATTATATATAAAGTACAACGAATACACCAAAATTATTGTTTCTTACTAATTGCAACCTTTTGATGTTGGGATGACAAGAGTTTACAAGATATTTTACCGTAGGATATTAGAAGACTATGATGTGGAAAAAACTGATCCAGTAAATATTAATAATTTTGATGTTGTTAATTTTGTGATCCCTGTTTGGAAAAAAAATATTCGGCAAGAGATAATAGTAAACTATTTTCGACACTTAAAAATTCGTTCAGGGGATGCAATCTCAGAGAATTTGAATGAATTTATTTAAGAAAAATTCACTAATGAACTTGATGTGATTGATTAATGGTCTCTATTATCATAATGAAATAGATATCAATAACCTGTCGGATTATCCGAGTAAAAGTAAAACAAGTTAAGAGGTCAGAACATAGAATAAATTATGGATACCATAAAAAAAATAATGAGATGATGAAGTTAAAGATAATAATATACATTTGCAACCAGTTATGCGTAAGAAAATACTTGTTGCATCTAAAACTCTTCAAAATTTTATTGTATTGTTTTAAATGATAAGACCATAACTCTTATATGAAATAAGAAAAGATAGAGATGAGCTTCAACTAGATTTAAATTTAAGAAAACAGAACACAATGTAATCATATTTTACTAAATTATCTTAGATATATTTTTAGCTTTAAAGAAATATTAATTTATAGTCTTAATGGGACCACATATTTACATAGGGGTCTTTTGAAAATATATTATCTTATTAGCTATTGAAATTGATGACATTATCCATCGGCCCAGGTCGTGATCGAATAAAAATATTATTTTAGAGAGATTATTAACTTATTGAGTATTTATTTGTAGAGATTTTACTATAATAGTTCGGGCGATTACATAGGGGTATTTTGGGTATTTTAAATAGCTTTATAAGTCCTAAACACCTAGAGGAATTCATTCTTCCAAATCAACCCCAAATGTTCTATGAATTTCTCTAGAACTCCATTGGAGCTAAAACTCAAGGAAGAGCTTCGATTGGAGATTTGATTGGTTATTCTTCATCAAATTGGGGGATTATCATTAATGTAGTATGTATTCTTTATCCTTGTAACTCATTCACAATGGAGTCAACTTCAAAGTGATTTTTGGAAGTCTTCAAAAGAATAAATTGTTCAATTTCATGATCTAGCCATGGGTTATTGCATAAAAAAATCTTAATAATTGATTATAATTGATTGATTTTAATTATGTGATTCAAACCTAAAATATTCATGAACCCGTGCAAACTGTAGTCTCGTCAAATTGGTTATATTTTGGATGTTATGATCTTGTCTCGATGCTAATGAATTGTAGTGTAGTTTTCTATGGTCTATTGAATGATGTAAGAATTATATTGGATTGATGTATATGTTGTCTTATATTAATAAATATATAATTAATTGACTTCGATTGATTGAGTATTATGATTTATGCATTGAATTGATGATCATGGCCATGGGTAACAGCATTTGGTATTATATTGGATGATTTAGCTGTCTATTGAAGTGAGATAATGTATTTTGTGGTACGCTGCCCTAATTCTCTTTATTTTATGTAATGTAGGTCTTGAATTATCTTGTGATTTTAATGGTCCACTTATGGTGGCAGTGATATATATTATAATTGTGAATGTTGTGCCTTCGTCGGCGTTACTTTATGTATTATGATGATCATCGCCTTGTGACTACCTCTAGTATTATGATGATTTGTGTAATTTATTATGTAAAGTATGGTCATATCTAACTACATGTTAATAATGTGGAAGCATGTGTTCTTCTATTGATGTTGTTAGAAGATCATGTTAGACTATGACTATGTCCTTATGTGTGTAGCCTTAGAGTTGATGCATGATTATCCTAATTGATTATATAGTCTTATAATGAATATATTTATGAATCTATAGTGGTAAATAGGATGACTTATAATTGACTTGGTTGTGCCTATGTGCTTCTTCATATGATATTCTATATATGATAAAGTGAAGTGATGATGTGTCTTGTTTTGGTAGACCCAAGTCTCTCTTCTTGATGTATGAATGATATGTGAATTTGAAATTTCTTGACTTAGGATGCTAAATTATTTTAGTATTGTATGTATGAATGATATGTGACCTTGAACATAGTGAGAAGGTCAAATTATGTGGAACCTTTGAGAAAGAAGGTTATGATATCCTTAAAGTCGAACGCCGTAATAGTATTGTTCCTGTGAGGGTTATGGACTTAGAAATGGTTGGCTGGAACGGCATGATATCATTCTTATGAAAGTCATTAGGCTATCCTATTCTCCATTTAAAATCAACCCTTAGGGACCTCTTTGGTATGGTAAAGGTTATTGGTGTATGAACTAGATATGGAACCCCTTCATGTGATCCTTTATATGAACTACTCTATGAGAACAAAGGCTAGCACCGAGTGAGTATGGTAAGGGAAGTTTCTCTAGTGAAGAATGAGGCTAGAGTGCAAACAAACCCTTCATATTCCTTAACAATGTGCCTACATGGGATGTGTCCAAGTTCTACCATTGGCAAGTAGAACATCCTTCTCGAAGTAGGATACAACTCCGGATTCCATGCTTAACTACAATTGTGTATGTTGGTTATTGCCTATTCTCATCATATGGTAAACGTACTAGTGTTTGAGAAGCATATAAAATTTAGGTGGTTAAATGAGACGTTATGTAGACATTGCACCTATAGGCTTTGAAGATGTTAATTAGTGAGTCCCTAGGTCTTCTCCAAGACCATTACTTGAATGTCATTTATGTGATAAATGTCTCTTAATGAACCATTGAAGTAATGACTTATGATAGGAATAATGTAAATGAATGAGTACCTAATCTAGAGTAACTCTAATGATTTCCTAGTAAAAGTGTGAAGAGGGCATGAAAGATGATTTCTTCATGTCATATCTAGGGAAGTTGTCACGACCCAAAACGAGCCGCGAGTGGCACCCACACTTATCCTTACTATGTGAGCGACCCAACCAATGTAAACCCCAACGTTTCAACCATGATAAACAGAATATAATGCGGAAGACTTAAAACTCATTAACGAAATCAATAAATAACTTCTAAAATTTAATACATATTATTCCCAAAATCGGGAAGTCATCACCACAAAAACATCTATCCTCAAATTTCTAAATCTAAGAGTATCTAGGAAGCTAAAATAAGTAAAAAAATGGTTCATGTCCGAACTTTAAGGACATTAAGACATGAATGAGAGAGAATCCAGTCCGAGCTAGGAACAATAGCTCACCCTGAAATCTGACATGATGAAGACTGGCTAGAGTTGAGGACGAGTCGAAGTCGATGGTACGTTTGCTGCACTCCACAAATAACAAATAGAAACATACAAGTAGGGTCAGTACAAGGCACAAGTACTGAGTAGGTATCATCGGCCAACTCAAAATAGAAAGCAATATATATCAGATAATAACATAAAATCAGCCAAATACTTAACAGGTGACAACAACAAGTACAATAACCATTGGCCACAACCCAAGCACATCTATGAGGACTCAAGCCTCCATTCCATACTCATTAGGGAAAATAGGTTCTTTACATTGAGTATATTAACATAATTCAAGATTTCACTCTCTTTACTATCCTGGTGTCGGAACGTGACACTCTGATCCCCTCAATATTCATTCATCTTACTATCCTGGTGTTTGAACGTGACACTTTGATCCCCTACTATCCTGGTGTCGGAACGTGACACTCCGATCTTCTACTATCCTGGTGTCGGAACGTGACACTCCGATACCCTACTACTACATGTCGGTTCGTGACACCCGATCCTCTACTATCCTGGTGTCAGAACGTGACACTCCGATCCCCTACTACTACGTGTTGGTTCGTGACACCCAATCCTCTACTCTCATTCTTTCAGTCCATCAAGCCTTCTTTTATGCCAAGGCATCCTCATTAACAATGTGGTTTTAAGGTTTAAGATTCAATATCCTCATCATGCTAATTCATCACAATTACATAATCACATCATGCAAGCACACCATTAAGCATATAGAAGATTTTACAAAATTACCCAATACATATAAATCGCTATTTAGAGTTTACTACGGAATAGCATAAACCATAACCTGCCTCCACCGAAGAATCGTGATCAAGCAATCTACTTCTCCAATGCTTTGCTTTCCTCTTCGTTTCTCCCTCTCTCGTTCGTTCTCCCCTCTTCTCTCTGTTCTTTCTATTTTTACTTATTCAAACTCTTTTTCTTTTACCCTAATTACCATATAATTAAGTATAAAATATGGTAAAATTAACCCACTTTTTTTTTTCAAGGTTATCTCCTTTAACACCGAAGTAGTTGAATTATTAACATTAAACCACTAACTTTATAATCATAAGCAGGAATAGTCCAAAATACCCCTTATAAACTTTTAACAGAAATCCGACCCAGTCAGGGTTACGCAGCCTGTGACGGCCCGTCGTGCCTGCGATGGTCCGTCCTGCTGCTTCCGTCACAAAGTTCAGAGACTCTATTACATTAATGACTCTATGATGGTCCGTCGTAACTACGACGGTCCGTGCTGCTCTTCCGTTGAGTAGTTCAGAGAGTTGTTCTCAGTACCCATATTTCCCGAGTCTAAGTGTTTTGGAATGAGACCCCCTCAAATCCGTCATTTCCATGACGGTCCGTCGTGGGATCCGTCGACCCAGACAGCTATTACCAGAAATAAACTCTACGGCTCAAAACGACTAAACAGGTCGTTACAATAGATACCAATTTACCCATCGTTTGTCTTCGAACGATCATAGGAAGAAGAAAAAACAAGGGCGAGAAAGAGTACCTGAATCTCTGAACCGGTGTGGATATCTTTCTTGCATATCAGCCTCCTTCTCCCAAGTGGACTCTTCAACTGGCCGATTCTTCCATTTAACCTTGATGGATGCAATCTCCCTTGATCTCAACATGAGGACCTCTCTATCTAAAATGGCAACAGGCTCCTCCTCATAAAACAAATTTTCATCAAGAAGAACTGAATCCCAACGAATGATGTAGTTTCCATCCCCATGGTATCTTTTCAACCTAAGACACATGAAATACCGGGTGCACTCCTGACAGCCCTGGGGGCAAGGCTAATTCATATGCTACCTCCCCCACGCGCTTCAAAACTTCAAATGGACCAATATACCGCGGACTAAGCTTACCTCGCTTACCAAACTCCATCACCCCTTTCATGGGCGAAACCTTCAGCAAGACTTGCTCACCCTCCATAAACTCCAACTCTCTAACCTTTCGATCTGCATATTCATTCTGCCTACTTTGAGCTGCTAGAATCTTTTCTTGAATGTATTTCACTTTACCTAACGATTCCCTGAGAAGGTCAGTACCCCAAGGTCTAACTTCAAATGCATCAAACCACCCAATGGGAGACCTACATCTTCTCCCATACAGTGCCTCAAATAGGGCCATATCAATACTTGAGTGATAGCTATTGTTGTATGAGAATTCTGCTAAGGGTAAGAAGTTATCCCAATGACCACCAAACTCTATCACACATGCACGAAGCATATCCTCCAAAACCTAAATCGTACGCCCAGACTGACCATCGGTCTGAGGGTTAAATTCAGTACTAAGATCCAACCTAGTACCTAACTCGGGATACAATGTTCTCCAAAACAAAGAAGTAAACTGTGCACCTCTATCTGATATGATGGAGAGTGGAACTCCATGTAATCGAACAATTTCTGAGATATAAATTTTGGCTAACTTCTCTGCATTGTAAGTCACCTTGACCGGAATGAAATGAGCAGACTTAGTCAATCTGTCAACAATTACCCAAATGGAGTCACACTTACCCATTGTCTTTGGAAGACCAACAACGAAGTCCTTTACAATTCTCTCCCACTTCCATTCAGGAATGGGCATTCTCTGAAGTGTCCCTCAAGGCCTCTGGTGTTCATACTTTACCTGCTGACAATTCGGGCATTGAGAAACAAAATCAACAATGTCCCGCTTCATTCTACTCCACCAAAAATGTTGCTTTAGGTCACGATACATCTTGGTTGTACCGGGATGTATAGAATACCTTGAACTATGAGCCTCTGTAAGAATAGTGTGAATCAAATCATCGACACGGGGTACACATACCCTTCTCTTAATTCTCAAAACACCTTCCTCATCGATTTTTGCTTCTTTAGTCTCTCCTCCAAATACCTTATCTCGAATCCGGATTAGTTTCTCATCAGTAAACTGCTTTTCCTTAATCTTGTCAAGAAAGGAAGATCTTGCCTCCACACAGGCCAAAAATCCTCCCTTCTCATTTACTTCTAGCCTCATAAAGTCATTAGCCAGAGTTTGAACCTCTCTAGCCAATGGGCGTCTAGAAACCTGCAAGTGAGCTAGACTTCCCATGCTTCCTGCCTTTCTACTTAAAGCATCTGCCACAACATTAGCTTTTCCCGGATGATACAAGATAGTAATATCATATTCCTTCAGTAGTTCCATCCATCTCCTCTGTCTCAAATTCAAATCTTTCTGAGTAAAGACATACTATAAACTGCGATGATCTGTATAGACTTCACACATAACCCCATACAGATAATGCCTCCATTGCATTAATGCCAACACTACTGCCGCTAACTCCAAATCATGGGTTTTATAATTACGTTCGTGCACCTTTAATTGCCTCGAGGCATAAGCAATTACATTCTTCTCTTGCATTAGCACTGCACCCAAACTAGAATAGGATGCATCACAATAAACAACGAAATTCTTACATTACACTGGCAGGGTAAGAATTGGTGCAGTAGTCAACAAAGTCTTGAGCTTTTGAGAGCATTCTTCACACTCGTCTGACCATACAAATGGAACACTCTGCTTATTCAAGTTAGTCAATTGGGAAGCACTAGAAGAAAATCCATTAACAAATCGACGGTAGTAGCTAGCTAAACCAACAAAGATCCTTACCTCTGTAACATTAGTAGGTCTTACCCAATTCTTCACTGCTTCGATCTTGGAAGGATCCACCATCACTTCAACCTTAGAAACCACATGCCCAAGAAGGACACTGAATCTAGCCAAAACTCACACTTTGAGAATTTGTCATAATGCTTTTTCTCCCTCAACATTTCCAATAGAATTCTCAAGTGCTCCTCATGTTCTTTCCTGCTCTTTCAGAATACCAGTATATCATCGATGAAGACAATGACAAAGAGGTCCATATATGGCTTAAAAATCCCGTTCATCAAGCTCATGAATGCCGCAGGGGCATTCATAAGCCCAAAATACATTACTAAGAACTCGTAATGCTCATACCTGGTCCGAAAAGTAGTCTTGGGCACATCCGTTGCCCGTATTTTCGATTGATGATAACCTGATCTCAAATCGATTTTTGAAAAGGTACAAGCACCTTGTAACTGATCGAACAAAACATCGATGCGAGGAAGAGGATACTTGTTCTTAATGGTTACCTTATTCAGTTGCCTGTTGTCTATGCACATCCGAAAACTTCCATCCTTCTTCTTCACAAAAAAAACAGGAGCACCCCAAGGAGATGCACTTGGTCTAATGAAGCCTTTGCTTAACAACTCTTGAAGTTGGGCCTTTAACTCTCTTAACTCTGTGGGAGCAATTCTATTAGGGGGTATGGAAATGGGGCGAGTACCCGGCTCAAGATCAATACAAAAATCAATATCCCTATCCGGTGGCATACAAGGAAGGTCTGAAGGAAACACATCAAGAAACTCACGGACTATCGAAACCGACTCAATAGAAGGTATTTGGGTAGTATCATCCCTGAGGTGTGCCAAGAAAGCTAAACACCCTTTACTAACCATTCTCTAAGCACGAAGAAAAGAGATGATACGAACTGGAGTGGGAGTGTAGTCACCCTCCCACACTAACAGATCTGTCCCAGGCTTGGCCAATGTTACAGTTTTAGCATTACAATCTAAGATTGCAAAATTTGGAGAAAGCCAAGTCATACACAAAATTACATCGAAATCAACCATTTCTAAGATAACCAAGTCTACATAAGTATTGCTCCGCAAAAAAGTCACAAGACAAGACCTATACACCTTTTCAACTATCACAGACTCACCCACCGGAGTAGAAACACGAATAGGCATGTCAAGCAAATCACAATGTAAATCAAAACTAAGAGCAAATGAGGAAGATACATATGAAAATGTGGATCCAGGATCAAACAATACAGAAGCCATGCAATCACAAACCAAAAGATTACCTGTGATAACAGCATCAGATGTCTCCGCTTCAGATCTCCCAGGGAAAGCATAACAATGGGCCCTATCACCTGTCTGCCCGTTACCCCTACCATGTTGCGCTGCCGAAGTCCCAGTTTTCCTGTCACCCCGACCGTTTTGGTGACCACCATTACCTCGGCCACCACGTCCTCCAGAATAGCGGCCTCTTCCATTACCACCTCTACCTCTGACTACTGTAACTCGGTTTCGGACAATACCTCTTAATATGTCCAGTCTCTCCACATCCATAAACCTCTCTAGATTCAAGCATAGGTCTTTGTGCGAACGACGGAGTCTGGGTATAACCTACAAACTCAGAGAAATGTTTACCGGTCTATGGTAGACCCCCAGCTATAGCCTGCAGCGAAGTATGAATAGGTCGGGCTGGGTAACCTCCTGAACCCTGCCCTCTGGAGTAAGAACCATTAAACTCACCTCCTTTACGAAACTTCTTAGATGTCGATGCCCTGGTGAAGTCGTCTGGCTTCACTCCCTCCACTTCTATCACAAAATCTACCACCTCCTGAAAGGATTTTGCTGCAGCAGCTACTTGTATGGCAGAAATCCGCAAATCTGACCTCAACCCTATCACGAAATGGTGAATCCGCTCTTGTGGACTGAAGAAAAGCTGGGTGGCATACCTGGATAGTGCACAAAACTTAGCCTCATAAGCAGTAACCGACATCCTGCCTTGCTGGGGTATATACTTCTCCATAAACAAGCTAGAGAATGATGCCCAAGTCATAGGTGGCGCTTTTGCTGGTTGACACTCAACATACGATCGCCACGACATTTTGTCATTCCCCTAAAATTGATAGGTCACAAACTCGACGCTAAATCGTTCTACTATGCCCATCTTGTGTAGTAGCTCATGACAGTCAACCGGAAAATCATAGGCATCCTCAGATTCAACACCCTTGAAGACTGGAGGTTTCAATTTCAAGAACATACTGAAATGTTCATGCTGATCACTTGTCATTATAGGCCCTGTAGTCAACCGAGGAAACGTGCCTATTTCCAATAAGGCATCCATGTGGGGAGCCACAGCAGCGGCATGTTATACTCCCGAAACCTGAGGTGCTGGTGCATAAAACACTGGAGGTGTCTGGCCTTGGTCAGATAGCCCGCTAAGATAAGCAAGAACCTAATTAATCATCTCTGGGGTAGGTTGGGGTGGTAATTCCTCATTCTGCACTTTTTCATTTTCCCCTTCCTCACCCTCTCTTAATACTTCCTCAGTCAGTGGAGGAGTCACCGCCTTAGTACTAGATTGCCCAGGTGCTTGTCCTCTTCCTCTAGAGGACGTCCTCCTGCGACCTCTACCACGGCCTCTTGCCACTGCTCCTTTTTGAGCTACAGCCCCAGTGGCTGGTTCACACGCATCCTGTCTTGCCGGTGTTGGTGTTGGCGCAGTTATTACTCTAGTTCTAACCATCTGCGAAATAGAGTGAAGATGGTCAGATACCAATTTGTATCACCCAGATACCTATTTGTTGGTGGATCCAACTAATAGCACGAAAGAAAGAATGGAATTTTCCTAAAGTCTTGTAGCCTCTCAAAGAAAAGTAAAGGCGTCCCCCTATCGTTCCTCAAGACTGTACTAGGCTCGTTCTTGTGTGATGAGACCAATGAACCTAATGCTCTGATACCAAGTTTGTCACGACCCAAAATGAACCGCGAGTGGCACCCACACTTAACCTCCTATGTGAGTGAACCAACCAATCTAAACCCCAACATTTCAATCATAATAAACAGAAAATAATGCGGAAGACTAAAAACTCATTAACGAAATCAATTAATAACTTCTAAAATTTATCAATTACTATCCCCAAAATCTGGAAGTCATAACCACAAGAACATTCTATCCTCAAATTACTAAATCTAAGAGTGTCTAGGAAGCTAAAATAAGAAAACAGATGGTCCATGTCTGAACTTCAAGGACATCATGACATGAATGAGAGAGAATCCAGTCCGAGCTAGGAACAATAGCTCACCCTGAAATCTGACGTGATGAAGACTGGCTAGAGTGCGGTTGAGTTGAAGATGACGGTACGTTTGCTGCACTCCACAAATAACAAAGGGAAAACATACAAGTAGGGGTCAGTACAAAACACGAGTACTGAGTAGGTATCATCGGCCAATTCAGAATAGAGAGCAATATATATCAAATAATAACATAAAATCAACCATAACACTTAACAGGTAAGAACAACAAGTACCATAACCATTGGGCACAACCCAAGCACATCTATGAGGACTCAAGCCTCCACACCATACTCATTTGGGAAACATGTTCATTAAATCTGAGTATATTAGCATAAATCATTTTTTTATTCTCTTTACTATCCTGGTGTCAGAACGTGACACCCGATCCATACTATCATGGTGTCGGAACGTGACACTCCGATCCTTTACTATCCTGGTGTCGGAACGTGACACTCCGATCCTTTACTATCCTGGTGTCAAAACGTGACACCCGATCAATACTATTTTTGTGTTGGAACGTGACACTCCGATCCTTTACTATCCTTGTGTCGGAACGTGACACCTGATCCATACTATCCTGGTGCCAGAACGTGACACTCCGATCTTTTACTATCTGGTGTCGGAACGTGACACCCGATCCATACTATCCTGGCGCCGGAACGTTACACTCCGATCTCCTAATCTCATTCTTTTAGTTCATCAAGCCTTCCTTTATACCAAGGCATCATCATTAACAAGGAGGTTCTAAGGTTTAAGATTCAATAGCCTCATCATGCTAATTCATCACAATTACATAATCACATCATGCGAGCACACAATTAAGCATATAGAAGACTTTACAGA
Source organism: Solanum neorickii (assembly GCA_027704865.1). NCBI lineage: Eukaryota > Viridiplantae > Streptophyta > Magnoliopsida > Solanales > Solanaceae > Solanum > Solanum neorickii. Next base: position 7,800,827 of record JAKWJC010000370.1, read on the forward strand.
ATTACCCAATACATATCAATCGCTATTTAGAGTTTACTACGGAATAGCATAAACCATAACCTACCTCCACCGAAGAATTCGTGATCACGCAAGCTACCCCTCAAGGTCTTTGCTTTCCTATTCGTTCTTTCTTTTCTCGCTCGTTCGTCCCTCTCTTCTGTTCTTTCTATTTTTCCTTATTCAAACTCTTTTTCTTTTACCCTAATTACCATATAATTAAGTATAAAAGATGTCAAAAGTAACCCACTATTTAATTCAAGGTTATCTCCTTTAACCCCCAAGTAGTTGAATTATTAACATTAAACCACTAACTTTATATTCATAAGCGGGAATAAGCCAAAACACCCCATAAAACTTTTAACAAAAATGCGACCCAGTCAGGGTTACGCAGCCTGTGACGGCCCGTCGTTCCTGCGACGGTCTGTCCTGCTGCTTCCGTCACAAAGTTCAGAGACTCAATTCATTATAGAGTCTTTGACGGTCCGTCGTGCCTATGACGGTCCGTCCTGATCTTCCGTCGCGAAGTTTAGAGAGTTGTTCTCAGTACCCAATTTTTCCAGAGTCTAAGTGTTTTGGAACGAGACCCCATCGACGGTCCGTCGTGCCCATGACGGTCCGTCGTGGGATCCGTCGACCCAGACCGTTATTACCAGAAATAAACTCTATTGCTCAAAACGACTAAACAGGTAGTTACAATTGTCATGAGCTGCTACATAAGATGGACATAGTAGAACGATTCGGTGTTGAGTTTGTGACCTACGAGTTTAAGGGAATGCCAAAATATGGTGGCGGTCGTATGTTGAGTGTCAACCAGCATAGGCACCACCTATGACTTGGGAATAATTCTCTAGCTTATTAATGGAGAAGTATGTACCCCGGACTTTGAGGGACAAGAGGAGAGATGAGTTCCTGAGCCTAGAGCAAGGTAGGATGTGTGTTACTACTTATGAGGCTAAATTTCGTGCACTATCCAGGTATGCTACCCATCTTTGCTTCAGTCTACAAGAGCGGATTCACTGTTTTGTGAAAGGATTGAGGTCAGATTTGCAGATCCCAGCCTTACAGGTAGCTGCTGCAGCAAAATCCTTTCAGGAAGTGGTTGATTTTGTGATAGAGGTGGAGGGGGTGAAGCCAGACGACTTCACCATGGTATTGACATCTAAGAAGTTTCGTAAAGGAGGTGAGTTTAGTGGTTCTTACTCAAGAGGGGAGAGTTCAGGAGGTTACCCAGCCCGTCCTATTCAGTCTTCACTACAGGCTGTAGTTGGGGGTCCATCGCAGACCAGTCAGCATTTTTCTGAGTTTTGAGGTTATCCCCAGACTTTGTCATTATCACAGAGACCTATGCTTGACTCCAGAAATTGTTATGGATGTGGAGAGACTGGACATATTAGGAGGTATTGTCCAAAACAGTGTTACAGACCCCCAATAGTTAGAGGTAGAGGTGGTCATGGGAGAGGCTGACATTCTGGAGGACGTTGTGGCCAATGTAATGGTGGTCACCAAATCAGCCGGGGTGGCAGGCAAGTTGGAAATACTGCAGCGCAAAATGGTAGGGGCAACAGGCAGATAGGTGATAGGGCCCATTGTTATGCTTTCCCCGGGAGGTCTGATGCAGAGACATCTGATGTTGTTATCACACGTATCCTTTTGGTCTGTGATTGCATGGATTACGTATTATTTGATCCTGGATGCACATTTTCATATGTAGCTTTGTCATTTGCTACTGGTCTTGATTTATATTGTGATTTCCTTGACATGCCCATTCGTGTCTCTACTCCTGTGGGTGAGTCTGTGATTGTTGAGAAGGTGTATAGATCTTGTCTTGTGACTTTTGTGGGGAACAATACTCATGTAGATTTGATTATTCTAGAGATGGTTGATTTCGATGTAATTCTGGGTATGACTTGGCTTTCTCCAAATTTTACAATCTTATATTGTAGTGCTAAAACTGTGACATTGGTCAAGCCTGGGACAGATCCGCTAGTGTGGGAGGGTGACTATATTTCCACTCCAGTTCATATCATCTCTTTTCTTCGTGCTAAGAGAATGGTTAGTAAGGGTTGTTTAGCTTTCTTAGCACATCTCAGGGATGATACTTCCCAAGTACCTTCGATTGAGTCTGTCTCGATAGTCCGTGAGTTTCTGGATGTGTTTCTTATAGACCTTTCTGGTATGCCACGAGATAAGGATATTGATTTTTGTATTGATCTGGAGCCGGGTACTCGCCCCATTTCCATACCCCCATATAGAATGGCTCCAGCTGAGTTAAGGGAGTTCAAGGCCCAGCTTCAGGAGTTGTTAGGTAAAGGTTTTATTAGACCAAGTGCATCCCCTTGGGGTGCTCCTGTTTTATTTGTGAAGAAGAAGGATGGAAGTTTTCGGATGTGCATAGACTACAGGCACTTGAATAAGGTAACTATTAAGAACAAGTATCCTATTCCTCGCATTGATATTTTGTTCGATCAGTTACAATGTGCTTGTACCTTCTCAAAAATTGATATGAGATCTGGTTATCATCAATTGAAAATACGGACAGCAGATGTGCCAAAGACTCCTTTTCGAACCAGGTATGGGCATTATGAATTCTTAGTAATGTCTTTTGGGCTTACGAATGCCCCTGCTGCTTTCATGAGCCTGATGAATGGAATTTTTAAGCCATATCTAGACTTCTATGTTATAGTATTTATTGATGATATACTGATATACTCAAAGAGCAGGAAAGAACATGAGGATTTGAGAATTGTATTGGAGTTGTTAAGAGAGAAAAGGCTTTATGCAAAATTCTCCAAGTGTGTGTTTTGGCTCGATTCAGTGTCCTTCTTGGGGCACGTGGTTTCTAAGGATGGAGTGATGGTAGATCCATCTAAGATTGAAGCAGTGAAGAGTTGGGTAAGACCTACTAATGTTACAGAGGTAAGGAGCTTTGTTGGTTTAGCTAGATACTACCGTCGATTTGTCAAGGGATTTTCTTCTGTTGCTTCCCAATTGACAAATTTTACTAAGCAGAATGTTCCATTTGTATGGTCGGACGAATGTGAAGAAAGCTTCCAGAGCCTTAAGACCTTGTTGACTACTGCACCAATTCTTACCTTGCCAGTGGAAGGTAAGAATTTCATTGTTTACTGTGATGCATCTTATTCTTGTTTGGGTGCAGTGCTAATGCAAGAGAGGAATGCAATTGCTTATGCTTCAAGGCAATTGAAAGTGCATGAACGTAACTATCCGACCCATGATTTGGAGTTGGCTGCAGTCGTGTTTGCATTAAAGCAATGGAGACATTATCTATATGGGGTTAAGTGTGAAGTCTATATAGATCATCGTAGTTTACAGTATGTATTTACTCAGAAATATTATAATTTGAGGCAGAGGAGGTGGATGGAACTACTGAAGGACTATGATATTTCTATTTTTTATCACCCAGGAAAAAAGCTAATGTTGTGGCATATGCTTTAAGTAGAAAAGCAGGGAGCATGGGAAACCTAGCCCACTTACAAGTTTCTAGGCGCCCATTGGCTAGAGAGGTTCAGACTCTGGCTAATATATTATGAGGGTGGAAGTACTAGAGAAGGGAGGATTTTTGACATGTGTGGGGCAAAATCTTCTTTTCTTGACAAGATTAAGGGAAAACAGTTTACTGATGTGAAACTGATCCGAATTCTAGATATGTTGTTACGAGGAGAGGCTAAAGAGGCAATAATTGAGGAGGAAGGCGTTTTGAAAATTAAGGGAAGGGTATGTGTGCCCCGTGTTGATAATATGATTCACACTATTCTTACAGAGGCTCATAGTTCAAGGTATTCTATACATCCTGGTGCAACCAAGATGTATCGTGACCTAAAGCAACATTTTTGGTGGAGTAGGATGAAGCGTGACATTGGTGATTTTGTTGCCCAATGCCCGAATTGTCAGCAGGTAAAGTATGAACACAAGAGGCCCGGAGGATCACTTCAGAAAATGCCCATTCTTGAATGAAGAGAAGTTAGCCAAACTCTATATCTCAGAAATTTTTCTATTGCATGGGGTTCCACTTTCCATCATATCAGATAGGGGTACGCAATTTACTTCTATGTTTTGGAGAACATTGTATGCTGAATTAGGTACTAGGTTGGATCGTAGTACTGTATTTCACCCTTAGACCGATGGTGAGTCTGAGCGAACGATTCAAGTGTTGGAGGATATGCTTCGTGCATGTGTGATAGAATTTGGTGGTCATTGGGATAACTTCTTACCCTTAGCAGAGTTCTCATACCATAATAGCTATCACTCAAGTATTGATATGGCCCCATTTGAGGCATTGTATGGGAGGAGATGTAGGTCTCCCATTGGGTGGTTTGATGCATTTGAGGTGAGACCATGGGGTACCAATCTTTTAAGGGAATCGTTAGATAAAGTAAAATTCATTCAGGAGAAGCATCTAGCAGCTCAGAACAGGCAGAAAGAATATGCAGATCGAAAGGTTAGGGACTTGGATTTTATGGAGGGTGATCAAGTCTTGCTGAAGGTTTCACCCATGAAAGGGGTGATGCAGTTTTGTAAGAGAGGTAAGCTTAGTTCGAGGTATATTTGTCCATTTGAAGTTCTGAAGCGCATGGGGGAGGTGGCTTATGTATTGGCATTGCCTCCAGGACACTCAGGAGTGCACCCGGTATTTCATTTGTCTATGCTGAAAAAATACCATGGAGATGGAAACTACATTATTCGTTGGGATTCAGTTCTTCTTGATAAGAATTTATTTTATGAGGAGGAGCTTGTTGCTATTTTAGATAGATAAGTCCTCAAGTTGAGATCAAAGGAGATTGCATCGATCAAGGTTCAGTGGAAGAATCGGCCAGTTGAAGGGTCCACTTGGGAGAAAGAGGCCGATATGCAAGTAAGATATCCACATCTTTTTACAGATTCAGGTACTCTTTCTCGACATTGCTTTTCTTCTTGTGATCGTTCAAGGATGAACGATGGGTAAATTGGTATCTATTGTAACAACCTGTTTAGTCGGTTCGAGCAGTAGAATCATTTTTGATAAAAACTGACTGGGTCGACGGATCACGCGAAGGACCATCATAGTCACGACGGACCGTGATGGACTCCGTTATCCCACACTTGTGTAATTTCTTCTGCTGCTCTCCTCATTACCATCGACGATAGGTAAGATGAACCGTCAAAGGCACGACGGTCCGTCGAGCCTCTTCGATCCAAACACCCCAACTCTGAAATTTGGGTACTGGGATCGACTCTCTGAACTTCACGACGGAACTGCTGGATGGACCGTCATAGATACGACGGACCGTCACAAGTTGCATAACCTCACTATCGAAATTAACTCTCTGAATGTTGTGACAGACCTTCAGGACGGACCGTCGTAGATACGACAGACCGTCACAAGCTGCGTAACCCCGACTTTGTCAGACTTTCGCTAAAAGTTTAAATGGGTATTTTGGACTATTCATGATTAGTGGGGTAAGTTTAATAATTTATTTACTTGGGGGTTAAAGAAGGTAATAAGGAAATAAATAGTGGGTTACTTTTACCATAATAGATTATATGATAATTAGGGTAAAAGAAAAAGAATCTAGAGAAGAAATATAAAAAGAACAAAGAGGGAGAACGAGCGAGAAAGAGAGAACGAAGAGGACAACAAAGGAAATGGGGAAGCAGCTTGCTTGATCACAATTCTTAGGTGGAGGTAGGTTATGGTTTATTTCTGTGGGATAGATAAACTCTAAACAGCAATTGATATGTATTGGGTGGTATTGTAAAGTCTTCTATATGCTTGATTGTGTGTTTGTATGTTGTGATTGTGTAATTGTGGTGGATTAGAATGATGAGACTGTTGAATCTTCAATCTTAAATCCTCTCTATTAAGATGACGCCTAGACATAAAGAAGACTTGATGAAAATAAAATAATGAGATAAATGAATCGGAGTGTCACGTTCCGACACGGTAATATTGGATCGGAGTGTCACGTTCCGACACGGTAATATTGGATCAGAGTGTCATGTTCCGACAAGGTAGTATATGGGATCGGAGTGTCACGTTCGGACACGATAATAATAAAGAGAATGAATCTTGAATTATGTTAATATACTGAAATTCGAAGAATCTATTTCCCAAATGAGCATGGTGTGGAGGCTGGAGTCCTCATAGGTGTGCTTGGTGTTGTTGCCAATGGTTTTTGTACTTGTTGATTGCCACCTTTTAAGTATTATGGTTGATTTTATATTATTATTCAGTATATACTGCTTTCTATTTTGAGTTGGCCGATGATACCTACTCTGTACGTGTTCCTTGTACTGACCCCTACTTGTAAATTTTCTTCTTTGTTATTTGTGGAGTGCAGAAACCGTGCCACCGACTTCGACTCGTCCTCAGATCTAGCCAGTCTTGAGCACATCAGAATTAAGGGTGAGCTATTATTTCTAGCTCGTACTGGATTCTCTCCTTCACGTCTTTATGTCTTGAAGTTCGGACATAGACAACCTTTTTACTATTTTAAGCTTCTTAAATACTCTTAGATTTAGAAATTTGAGGATAGATGTTCTTGGTGTGATGACTTCAAGATTTTGGGAATAATAAGTATTATACTTTAGAAGTTTATTTAACTGATTTCGTTAATGAGTTTTGGATCTTCCGCATTATTTTTACTATTTATAAATGTTTTACTGGTAAATGTTGGGGTTAGATTTGTTGGTTCGCTCACCTAGGAGAATAAGTGTGGGTGCCACTAGCGGCTCGTTTTGGGTCGTGAAAGAAGGCCTTTGTCCTTTCTACTTCTTCCTCTTCCCACGAATGTAGAACTTTTGAAAAAAAAAGATTTTCATTTTTTATTTTTGTTTATAGATTTCTTACTATAATATAAATAATATTAAGCAAGCGGCCCTTTCGCGACTCAAACAGTCGGAAAACATGGTGGGTGAATTTTCCATATCCAAGGAAAAACGTTCTTATCTCTTATTAGAAAACCCCCAATTATCCTTTTGGGGCTTCAACTCTCACATAAAGTTCTTCTTTCGACAATTCAAAAGTTGGATAAGGCTTTTTACTAATAAACCAATATTTAAAATCATTCCATTTAACATCTTTTAGTCTGTAAAAACATCGCATTTCTAAATTTTCGTAAGGCCATCCTGGAATTCCTTCTAGATTGTGTTGAATAATCTTTATAAATTCTGTCATTTCATCGATTAGTACTAAATAACGGGCTAATGAATCCCCTTCTCGTTGCCATTGAGCCTTCCAATCAAATTTGTCGTAAGACTCATAATTATCAACTTTATGAGGATCCCATTCTATTCCGAAAGCTCATAGCATTATTCCCGATAAACCATAATTTATTGCCTCGTCTCTCCAAAAAATGCCTACACCTTCAACTCCTTCTAAAAAAATACGATTTTTAGTAATAAGTTTTGATACTCATCAATCCCTGTTAAAAAATAATCGCAAAAATCCAATCATTTATCTATCCAGCCATAGGGTAGATCGGCAGCCACTCCTCCAATCCTAAAATTACTATGCATCATTCGCATACCGGTGGCAGCTTAGAATAAGGTCATATATCAATTCTCTTTCTCGAAAAATATAGAAGAAAGAGGTCTGTGCACCAATATCCTCCATAAAAGGACCGAGCCATAACAAATGAGAAGCTATCTGACTCAACTCCAACATAATGACTCTGATATAGCTAGCCCTTTTAGGTACTTGAATATTGCCAAATTGTTCGGGTCCATTTATGGTTAATGCTTGTGTGAACATAGTAGATAAATAATCTTAACGTGTTACACAAGGAAAATATTGTATAATTATTCGGTTTTCCGCAATTTTCTCCATCCCTCTATGTAAATAACCCAATATTGGTTCGCAGTCGACAACATCTTCACCATGTAGAGTAACGATTAATCGATGAACACCGTGCATTGATGGGTTCTGAGGCCCCATATTGACTATCATGAGGTCTTTTCTTGTAGTAGATGTAGTCATAAGTTTTTTAACAATTTATTTTTCCATGAATTACTCAAAGTGAAAAGAAGTTCAACAATATTTAATCGAAACATATAAGTGAAAATGAAATAACTCTTCAAATTAATCAAATTAATGAGTTTATTTCTCACGAATGTCCAAGTGATTAATTAATTCTATATAACGTACTCTATTTTTTTTACCAAATAAGCTAGCAGCCGTTGACATTTTCCCAAAATTTTCTTCAAACCTCGTTGAGATAAATAGTCTTTTTTGTACAATGCTAAATGTGAAGTAAGTCTCCGTATCTTATTGGTGAAATTGAACTACATATGGTAGAAAACTGTGTGAATCATCAATACAATATTTGATTCACACGGTCCGCATGCTGGTTCATACAATGCGTCGCCCACTATTGTATTTCGAATTACTTGTCTTGATTCAATTAAATGTTGATGGAAAACAACCATAAATATGTAACCCTATTTTTAATAGATTGACCCCAAAATAGCATATCCAAATTATGAGAAAACCTATCGACAAAAAATTGCAGAATTTGTACCCCGCAAATTTCTATTTGTTTGAGAAAGTAAATAAATAGAAAATACGATCCAAGTAATAAATGCCCAAGTTTCTTTTGGTTCCCAATTCCATAGGAACCCCACGCTTGATTGGCCAATACCGCTACCGAATGGATTCCTATGGTTAAAAAAGTAAATCCTAAACTAATAACCCGATAACTCCAATAATCCAATTGTTGAATCAACTGGGACCAGTAATAATTTTTAGAACATAAAAAATAAGTATTTTCAACATAATTTTCACCCAAGAAAAATGACTCGTTTAAAAACACATTTCTCTTAGAAAAAAACTTTCTGTTTTTTCAAAATGTAATCACTAGAAGTGCTAGTTGTAATAACGATTAACATAAATGGGCTGAGTATCCCAATATCATCATACTTAAGTGCATTATTGAACACGCAGATTGAAGAGCAGGTACTAAGATTCCAGATTGGTGTATTTCAGTTAAAATACCTGAAGTAGCAAAGCCTTGGGTAAAAATAACACTTGGTCCAGTTATTTTACTTAAAATTAAAACATTTTTTTTGACATATGGAATTATATGAATAATGGAGAAACTCCATGAAAGGAAAATTAATGATTCATATAAATCGCTTAGTGGGAAATGTCCTGAAGTAATCCAACATGTAACTAATAATCCTGTTATACAGAAAAAAGTGACTATTCTTCCCTTTTCTGACGAATCGTAAAGTTTTACAATTTCATTGACTAAAAAGGTTATCAATTGAATTGTAGTTACAATTGAAACAATCGTAAAGGAAATGTGAGTTAATATATGCTATTAGGTTGAAAATATCATAAAAATCTTAAAAGTGAAGAGTCCCTTAAATTCATGATTCTAAGATGGAAATCGGGACTTGAATTCATTATAAGATCTATTTATACTTTTTAGAAGATGGTATGCCACTACTCGGATTCGAACCTAGATGCATTAGCACTGCTTCCTAAGAGCAGTGTGTCTACCAATTTCACCATAGCGGCTTGTCTTGAACTCATAATAGCCTATGAATAAGCAATCGTCGAAATTGAGTAAGCTATTTTAGTTTAGTAATGATAAAAATGTATCAATACCAATAAAAAGTTGTTCAAATAGGAATTTGATGTTGAAGGTTAATTATTTTTTATTGGGTTTAGAGTCTTATTTTTTTTATTTATCCTGAATGTTTCCTATATTTTCTGCTTTCCTCGAATTCAACAGTTGTAACTAAAACATTGTATACTCAATTAAGGACTATAGTTCAAAAAGTATTTTTTTCATTATTTAAGCAGCAATTTTTTAATAAATATAAATTAAAACAAAAAAGGGATTTTGACGACAAAATAAAAAGAAAAGAACCAATTTTGCATTGCTAAAAATTCACAATTAGTCTTACAAAATTTCATTAAGTAATATTCTCTATTGGGTTAAGGGTATGCGTTCTCCACTTTCGAATCTCGCAAAGAGAGAACGTCTTTTTTCCTTTGACATTCTCTCTCATTCGCGGAGCAAAGAAAGCGGGCTTTGCCCCAGCTACCATTATCCTTGGGAAACCAAAGGAGCTACCGAAGGAAAGGGATGTAGTCTCTCCTTTGGCTTTTCGAGAGGAAATGGCAGAGAAGAAAACGTCCTTCGCGCATGTTTTTTTGCTTCCTGCGTCCTTAGTTGTTATAAAGGGGATCTTCGACCAAGAAGGCATTCTGGTAGGAAGGTCGACCAATACATAAGTCGCCATCCGTCAAGGAGAGAAGCAAGCTACCTTTCTTTGATCCCCTATTCCGGGCAGGGAAGAGAACGAAAATAGACCGTAGAGGGTAGTCATTGTTGATTTTTATTCGAGGATCTTACGAGGCGGAGCGAACTCTTCTATCGTATTGCATTTTCTCTGGGGGACCACCCCCCCCCCCTCCCGCGTCCTTTTTTAAGAGATGGACAAATCATCAATCGACATCTCAAAACTGACCAGTACAAAACCATGTGATCTGTCCTCGTTTACGTACCCCACTGGCACTAGCCTAATTCCCTGCCTACTCATCTTTAACTGGCTTATTTATACCCATCTACATGATGGAAGTCCCTTTGGTTAATCGTCACTCGACACTTCAAAGTTGACCGGTACAACCCGCATGCTTGCCTACTCGTCTTTTACTGGCCATTTTGTACCCAGCTACAATCTCTTCCCTTATAAAAGAAAAAAGGGCCCTCGTGCAATCCTCAATCGACAGTAACTCCGTCCTAGCGAAGTAAAGTCTCTGCCTCTATCGCTTGATTGATCTGATCAGGCACTTGCTCTTTCCTACTTTTGACAGAAGAATAATAGCACAAATTATCCCTAGTAGTATACTACTTGTCTCCTGGTGGATCGTTCGAGGTCAAAGTTGATATCAGAGTTTAAAATTAGTATTTATCTCCATAGCTATGATCAAATATAGATTCAAACGATATAAAAAAAATGAAGAGATCTACATCCTTATCATACATCAATTTATGTTAACTCATCACAAGTAATCATGTACTACATATAACATAACTAAAACCAATATAAAGGATGTCATTCATAATAAATCACATTTTAATTCCGAAGAACTCTAAAATCATTTTAATAACCTCAAATAATATAACCACAGAGTAATGAATACTTCTTACTAGGTCAATATCAATGAAGTTACTTAATTTCAGGTAAATTGGAGTCTATAAAAATTATTTATTTCAAAATCTATGAAAAAATTCAAATTCAAGTGATTTAAAAATCTTTAGAAATAAAACAACATGACCTAAATTCTTATCACATATCAATTCATGTCAAATATCCAAGTGCAATCATATTCCAAGTTTAACATAAACATAATTGACCTAAAGAATGAGTTTTTTTTATCATATTCAAATCAAATTTTAATCATACAAACTACCTACGCCCGTCTAAACGATTTTCATTGGAACCATCAAATATCAAGTTAATCAAAGATCATAAAATTCATGACTTCCTTAATTATGACTAAATTTAAAAAATTAATCGTGTTACACGTAGTTTTAGATTAAAATAACTTGAATCATAATTTCATCCTCTTTTAATAATTATCTTATGAGCATAAGGCGTACTTGTGTTCTTTCTTTAGCTAAGACATACAAAACCCTCTTGTAACAAATTTTCCTTTCGATTAATAAATCTGAGAATTCAAGATACTACTTTTTTTCTTTTTTCAAATCGGTTATAACCTTTAATATCTTTTCTCATCAATTAATTAAGTGTTACTAAAATATCAAGGTAAATCTCCATTCAAATAAAAAAATATTAACCATTTCTATTAACTTAGGACATTTTATCTATGTTACATTAAAAATATACATAAAAGAACCCTATTTATTAATTATAATTTTCAATTCATATATTAATATAATCTCTCGCATATATAATACTTTTTAAGAATTTTTATAGATTTCAAATAAACATACCACATTAATGATAACTATTTATTAATCACAAAATTCTTAATTTATGATATGTCTAATAATAACTCTTTAATAATTAGTCAACTACGAGAGAAAAAATACTAAACATTTTATAATTTACGAATCAAATTAGAGCAAAGACGCCTATTGGACTAATCATAAAAGCATATATAATAACATTATTTAAAGAAATTCAATAACAAAAATATAACATTGGCAAAAAAATTAGGGAAAATTATAATAGCAATATTTTAGTTTTTAATGGGATTCCCTAGCAACAATTTAATTATAGATTAAAAAATATCATTATTCTAGTTTGTTCAAGGATTAGTTAACTATTATTATTTTGAAAAGAATACAAATAAGTAACAAAAAAAGTTAAAAATATTTTAATTTGATAAAATTAAATTAATTAATAACATAGTTGATAAAGTCAAGGAAAATAATATTTCAAATAATATAAGTTTTGAATTTAAACCAACAAAGTTACGTTACCATAATTACTAATCACAATTTTAGTATAACTTTAAGTAGACATAAAAATTTTTTGCACTATTCTTAAGCCTTTTAATCTTTTATTTTTGAGATTATAATTTGCAAAATTTATTTTTTTTATACGTTTATGGTTTCATAGTCGACATGACTTTTATCTCTCTTTCTCCTAAAATTTACAATATTGAAGTCTATTGATTTAAGTTTTTCGGAGGAAGTGAAAAACATTTAAGAATAAAAAAATTTAAAAAAATAAAATTTTTTTGTCAAATAAAGTGATATTGAAATACAATGTGATCACAAAAAATTTAAAACTTGTTGGTATACATTTAAAATTGATATAAAATAAATAATAAATACCAAAACTTGTTAGCACAAAAAGTGAAAATGAAATACAAAATGATATTGAAATACAAAGTGAGCATAAAAGAAATACTAAACTTGTTGGCATAGAAATATATAATGAAATACAAAATGAAATTTAAATACAAAATGTTGTTTTAATACAAATTGAGCACAAAAAAATAGAAAACACATTGTCATAGAAAGTGAGGATGAAATAGAAAGTGAGACTTGAAGTACGAAATGATAATTGAAATGCAGAGTAAGCATATAAATATTCAAAATGATTTGGCATAGAATGAATAAAAAAAATACAAAATTTTATGAAGCCTTATTTACAATAAAAAATGTTGTAAAACTATTTATCTACTATTATGTGATATAATACAAAATTAAATATATAAATAATTTGAAATGAATACCACCTACAAAATAATTACAAGTTGTACTTTAAAAAACTCAAATTTTAGCAAGATATCACATTATTTTTTTAATGGATACAAAATTAAATAAACCATAAATACAATAAAGAATGCAGTATGTTAATTTAAATATAAAATGCAATATGACATTAAGTCCATTTATGAATAATCTTGAAGTACTCATTTATTCATAAATCTTTATCATAGGTCGTAGGAGCTTAAATCCTTCTATAAACATGATGATAAGCTCTTAAGGTTTAGATGAGAAATTCCTTTCATCACAATCCTTCATTTGTGAGATTAGCATATCATTATCGTATTGTGTAAACATGAGAACATCTTAACTTGTATTATCGTATCCTTACCATGTTTATATTTTTAAAATTTCATAGCCCAAATTAGATAGAAACATCATATATACTTCAATTGCATAGCAACATCTTTCATAGGCTACCTACATATGATAGAGAAATCCTAACTTCAGAAGACTTACCTTTTTCTTCAAAGAACCTTCATCAAGAACTTCCGTTCAATTTACAACAATCATCAATATATTCAACAACTCAATAACATAACCAATACCAACCCTTTCAAGTCATATACAAGACCATTCAAAGTTAAGGATAACAGAAAAGGGTCATTAAACAGTTCATTCAAGCTATAGTTCCAATCTTAACGTTTATATGTCATCCAGTGATAGATATAACCCAATCAAAATTATTATTTAGAGAATAAACATGATTCACACGAAATTCAAACATTACAAACAAATTACCCAACATTACATACTTAATTAACAATAGAAAATCATTATTTTTCATCAATAGTCATAAATCTTGAGTTAGGAAGAAAACCCATTTTGTAGAGTAAACACCCTAGGAGTTGAATTCTTACAAAAAAACATTTTGTACAGTAAACACCCTAGGAGTTGAATTCTTGAAAGTCATCTGTGAAAGGACCTCGTGGGGAAACAAAATCACAAGAGTGAAGAACCCATACCACATTGATGAATCTTCCACGAATTTTGAATGAAAATCTTGAAGTCTTTAAAAAAAAGAATTCTTGAGAGGGATAAGAGGAATTTGTTTATTCTGATTGAAGTGCGTAAAAGTGGTCTACAACTAAACTAGTATCATTATAAATTTGTCCCCTTAAATACCCAAAAGACTTATTACATTAATGGCTCATTTTTGTGAAGTTAAATTGCTTAAAATTAAACTTTAATGAATCTGCAAAGTGGCTGCGCGTCGCGGAGTCAATTTCAGATTTTAATTTCCAAATCTGGATTGAGGCAGTGAGCCTCGTGGAGTGCACTCTTCCAGTAAAGTTGCTGCGCGGAGGATGCTTTGGCAGCCTGCCTGCCCATGTTCGGGTCCTTCTCAAACACCCTTCGGGGGGACATTAGGGTGTCGTACCACACATTTGGTTACCAGACATTTGTAATCTTTTATACTCCATATTACCTAATTAAGGTCATTTTACATGTTTTGGACTTTATTTGACACTTCCATACCTTTACCAAATATAGTGACGTCAAGTAGTTCAAGCAAGCTATTTTCTGGACGTCAAGGTCTTTCTTTGTCATTTTTTATCTAACCTTCTCATAATGAGTTTATTACAATAATATAGGTCTATAAACATCATTTTAATAATTATTCAATTGGTGAAACTCTAATCTATGTCATGGAAACTCCGGAAAGTTACATCACATTCATCATATACATAGCTTTTATCATAAAAGACATTGCATCAACATGCTTCCTTTAACATTAGACATAAAGTCACATTACTTCATTTACATCATATAATTACCCATTCAAAAATATATATGTAATATCACACCATGACTCCGTCCAAATGCCTACTTGTGGATCGATAGCGTCCCATACCACCACATACCTTAAGTAGTACACTCGTAAGAAGACTTAGTTCATTTACAATCATTTGTGGGGTATATTTTTTAACGACATACACCATGAGATTTAGACATGGAAGCCCAGTATTAACCCCTACTAGATGAGGGACCCCTATTTTCCTAAGGTAGGGTCATATACTTTAGATTTTACATAGATTCTCCAATAGATACACCTATGCAGGTGCATAGTTAAGGCATAAGGAGATTGCTTCTAAGTAACTCATTCTCTACTAACGAAGAGAACTCATCTCAAGAGGTACATTGGATACAACATATCTACTCACGATGTCTACGCACCCCTTATTCAAATCTTCTGGGTTGTAAGCATGACTCCCCCACAGAGTCTTAAACATTTATTAACTATAGGTTAAAGGATAAATAATTAACATCACATCTCAACTAATGATGAGTCCTTATCCCTAGAGGTTACTTTTGGACACCACATCTCAGCTCACGAAGGGAATCAAAACTCCAACTATCTTAGAAAGCTCTTTGGGAATAGTGAGGTTGCTACTAAATACTTCATATCAACTCACAAAGAGTGTTCAAACCAAAAATCCCCCTTTTCATTACTAGAATTCTTTATGAATAGTAGGAATTGGACAAAGTACTTCATCTCTATTCACGAAGAGTGTCGACCTGTAATCTCCATTTTCATTCATTAACTTTATTCATACATCCAAAGTGTGTGTGTGAGTACATGTGAGCACAACTTTCACATAACCACCTTTATTAACAACATTGATCTCTAGGCATAGTCATACCTATATTCATCTTAGTTCACACACTAGCATGCTTCACATATACACATACCTCATTCAAACATAGTCACTTCAAGATACACATTTCCCACTTCTTAAAACATATTAAGCATACACATCATAATCATCACATAACTTCATATGTTTTGCCATGAAGGTCATAATCACAATACACATATATACATATTCATATACATCAAGTATACACCTACACAAAAGGTGGACGATACAACTCTAGATCATTTAAATGGAAACTAAACAAGATAGAAAAACTTACCCTTCATACATGCCTTTACCAATTTTTCTGAATATTCCACAAAATCACCATAAATAAGCATAATAATTCACTAAATATCCATAATTCAAAATAAATAAATACAACTCTAACATTATCTAAACGTATGCAATAAACCAACTCTATAAGTAAAAAGTTTATAATATGCATAATCATAGGTCCATTGGGGTTTTGACATTAAATTCACCAACTAACGTTAAAAATGTCAACTTATACTCATTAAAACATTTTCAGGCAAAAACCCATGCTTAGAGTTCAAAATAGAAGAAGTTGGAGTTTGGAAACCCTTTTTGAAAAGACTTTAATTGGGCTCCTTGAATGAAAGAAAGTCCAAGGATGAACTACCATACCTCTATATGAAGAATTCCACGAAATTTGGTGAAGAAAATGCAAAAAATCTTCACTCATAGACCTTCCTTGAGTTCTATCTTATATGGCGTTTGAGATAGTTCTTTCTTGAGGGAGGGGTTTTGATTTTTGAAATGAAGACTAACTTAGGTTCTAGGAGTATAAACTAACCCACAATACCCTAAAACACCTTTAAAAACGTCCATGTGCCAAAAAATACTTGGGATGAATTTACAAAAACACCCTAAGATAGGCCGCACCTCAGCAACTTTTGTAGGTGCCAAACCACGGACCCTAGCTACTTGGCGTCGTTTGACAGATGACCTGTACTGTTGGGGAGTAGTTTTGTTCAGAGACTGGTTTCATGGGGGATAATCGCACACTACTAAGTGTGGAAATATGCCTCAATTTATCGGGCGTCGTGCAGTCTATTGCCTATAATCAAGTGTCGGTGATTGGGCAGTTTTGGCAGTTTTGTTTCCAAGTCTTGGATCCTCTACTAGGGCCCCTTGTGGGTCCAAGGTGGATTCGTACCTAAACATTAGACCTCTAAACATAATAATTTAGGTATTAGGGTCCTCCACTATAAATTTTAACCCCAAACAGCTCATGAAACATGTCAAGGCATATGAAAACACATGCAAGCACATAGACGTCTAGTCGTCAGACGTATTGGTCGTCCCTTGATGTTTGACTTCAAAACTTACCAAAACTACCTCAAACACTAAAATTCAATTTTTCAACACATAATGAATCATGAAACACAAGGGAAACTCTATATAGACCTATTTTATTATAAGGGTCGTTACAATAATGTGTATTTAAAATATAGTTTTTAGTGACAAAAATTATAACACGCTGAAAGTCCTATAAACTAGACTAGAGCCGCACTTATTATATAATGACTATGTCCTATGAATTGGACTGGATCCTCACCTATTAAATAATGAATAAAATTAAGTTTCCAGAACTATACTAATGTAATCAATTTTAATTAGAGGTATTATATTCTCAGTGTAAAATAAAGACATTGACATCCGAAAACGAGCGAAATTGAACTAGAAGACGCCCCTATGTTTTGTGAAGTCTCTGAGAATCATATGAAGTCTAAAACTTGTAAAAATAGTTTAAGTAGGTAAAAAATGTTTATAGGGTAAAAACATTTAATAACTATTCCCCAAGGACCACCCGAAGGTCCTTGAGGAGGACGTGAACATTGGCAAACAGACTGCCAAAGCGGCCTGCGTGCAACAAAGGCTCACTGCCCCAACTTATATTTAAAAAAAATAAAATAAAATTGCCCCCCGCAAAGCGCATCCACTATCCACATTTGTTTGCGTCATTTTAAAGTCAATTTGACCTCACAAAAAAACCCAATTAATTAAGGGGTACTTTGGGTAATTTAGGGGGTGACTATATATTGATTTTCGTTCAGTTTAAGTCATTTTAATCCATTCAAATCAATTCCCCAAAGCACTCTCACTTCTCTTAAAAGTTCTCTCTCTACTCAACCTACAATGAAGAGAAATTTGGAGCTTTGAGAAGAAGGAAAATTTCTCATGTTTTTCAATTCATTTTCGTGGGAAATCATACATTAATGTATGGAGATGTTGATCAATGGTTTTTTTTCTCCATGAATCCCTTCAAAACTTTTATTTTTGAAATCTACTTTGTAACAAAGAACTATTGCTTTTGATCTAGCCATGGGTTCAAACAAAAATCATTTTCTTTATGGTATATTCCTTCAATAATGAATATATTTGTATTAATTGATGATTTCTATTGTGAAAATCTTCAAAGAACCTTTGTTCACCCTATGACCTGATTTCCTGCATGTTGATGGATGAAATGAGTACGTATGAACATGATGCATTGAAATTGTTGAATTATCTAGTATAAAATCTTTTTTTCATAACTATCGTGAGTTAGGTGGAGGGTGATCATGATACTTGATTCCTAAAGTTGAACAAAGGGTATATCTAGGATTTGTATATATGATGAAGTTTATTGTGCATAAACTTTTAATTGGCTTGCAAGATACATGGCTTATGAAAACCTTCATGAAAGGTAATGGGGATGTTTTCGTTCCCTTGAACCCTATCTATTGTGTGGCATGATCTATGTATAATGTAGTTGATATCTTTTTTTGATTGAATGTATAGTCCTCATGAAAACATTGTAATCGAGATTGCGAAAGTGCTTCTCGCATATGTATGTTTATTCTAGGATAACAATGTATTCTCACCTAATGAATCTAAGAGCTTTATGTTGAGTTGTATTTAATGAAGATGAATTTCTATTCACACACGTAGATACAATTAATCAATGGTAGAGAGTTGGGAATGTATATCAATCATCGAGAGGATATGGCCTATGAGGAAAAGACCATTCCGTTAATGCAAGAGGTTAGGTCATCCTAGTGATTCTCATTTGAGGACTCCTCCACTAATGCAATAGGTAGAGTCCTTAGAATAAATCTACCTATGTGTTAACTACGTGCCCCCGTAGGACTTAGACGGTGGATCCACATATTATCTAGTATGTAGGTTCTACGTTGGAAAGTAGAAAACCTTTTTTGGTGTGGGGCTTTATGACACCAAACTCCATGCAAGATTTCATGATCTATGTCTTTTGTGGTAGATCATACCTAAATAATGAAGTCATGGATGAAGTATGAACTAGCCTATGATTTCCTAATAAGAGGACTAAGTTCAAGTGAGGGTATGTGATTACACTTTTTCATTGCACTAGTACGCTTTGAGGGTTGTTATGAGGAGATCTTTGTAGTCATGAAGTAATATAAGAATATGTAGTTTGTATGGATAATAGTCGAAGTGACCATATACTTATATCCAAATGTTTCCCATGATGTATGTGTGTCACTTTTGATTATTGTATGTGATGAAAGTAAATGTAGTATGTGTGCCAAGGTGGTTTCTATGGGAAATCTTGGTAGGGTTGGTAGTATTGGATTCTAACTCTACGTTGCACAAGTGGACCCTAGGAAGTGCTAAGGTCATATTGTCTTTATGTGTTGTCTTAATGATATAAACGGTTTTCAAAAAACCTCATAAATGCCTACTTTACATGAAAATGTCCCTTTCTCATGTTATAACGGTTTTCATGCATTTCCCCATGCTCAGTGCATTAATTATACTAACCCTTTTCTCCCTTTTATAATATGAGTGTAGGTTTCAGATAATTGGTTTGCTTCTACATCCTTGAATAAAGCATGGACTTCTTTCTCCAAGACATTGTGGTAGGTCCTCTAAGATTTGAGGAGACATGCACTAGTTGACACTTCATGATTTCTCTAATTATTTAATGGACTTAGTAATCTTCTCTTATGTACTTTTGTTTTAATAGACTATTGGGCCTAAAGAGATAAGGACCCTTTTTGTAGACTTGTGTTGAACTCTTATATATAGATACTGTTGTGATAGAATATTATAATATTATTATGAATCACTTATATTGCTAAAATAGGAATCTACGTAAACTCAATAATTCAGTCGTCTATGGTAACTCCATATACAATATTTATGAATTCTAGGTATACTTCATTATACATAAAAGTTTTAAATTTTTAACATTATTTCTAGTTTATTATCAATGAGGATTATTCTAAGAAGCTTGAAAGAGACCCCTCAAGGTCGAGTATGCCAGTAACGTCTAGGGGGTACTCTAAGGTAGTTACAATCTTGGGATCAGAGCATAAGGTCTTGGGATAATAGTAGGGTTGATTTAATACACACCACGTCAACCAGAGTCTTATTATTAAATGTGAACAACACTACCATTATAATCATTTTCTTGTGCTTATAGGCCATGAATACAAGGACGAAGAATGCTAGGGTTGTAACACCCCTTGACATAGATGAAACTATATCCTAAAATGTGTGTCATGAGGTTCTAAAGTCCTAAAATTTTTTATAATGATGTTTATAGGCAGTGTGTTAAGTTTGGTGAAGTTTGGAAGTCAAATGTCCAAGAACGTCCATGACGTTTGAAACGTTTGCCTTGAAATGTGTTTGTGTGTCTTGGTGTATTTAATCATGTTTTATATGTTTTTTTGGCTGAAATTTATATAAGAGGTACTTAACATGTGTACTTCTATATTTTTGTTTGAAACGTCCGGGAAAAATTCCCCAAGGACCAACCAAGGGGTCCCTGAGGAGGACCCAACTCAAGATCCGAAAGCTGTCCAAACCAGCTCCATACTACGGAAGGAATCGATGCCCTGTAGGCTGATGGACGACCTATCGATGGAGGTATAGGTTTACACTTAGTGGCAAGAGCCTAAGATCCCAAATGTGAGGCTCTGATCCAATTGACGACTTTCCAGTATGGCTCTTCGATGGATCGATGTCCCATCAATGGGGAGCCATCGATAGACCTCCAATTTCCTACAGTGTCTCGGCCAACTGGATAGTACTTTGAGGTTTTCTCCTAGCCTTCCTAAAATAAGTTGGACGGTTTCTTAATGTTATTTTAGGTACTATAAATAGTTTTATAAGTCTAAAACACTTAGATGAATTCATAATTTCAAAATTAAAACCCAAAACCCCTAAAGATCTCACTAGACCACCACTGAAGCTTGAAGGAAGAATAGATCTTGGAAGGTTATTTCTCCAACAAATCTTCTCAACTTTCGTGGCTTAGAATCAATTTAAGGTATGACTTTCTGTAACACCCCAAAACTAAATTAGGGAAAGATATATCCCAACATGTGGGGCCATGAGATTATAAGTTCTTAAAATGACTAATAATTGTTTTTAAAATCAGCGTGTAATATTTGGAAGTGTTAGGAGGTCAAACGCCGAAGGACGTCCAATATGTCCAGAAACTAGTCGAAGTTGAACTAGTGTCATAGTGTTTTGTAGTGGAGTTTTGGAGGATGGTTTGTGGGTGAAATTTAGTATCGATGGTTCCTATACGTAGAATGAAATTTAAAGGATCAAAACGTCTTAGAACGATGCCCCGCGGACCAGCCTAAGGGTCCCCGAGGAGTACCAAAATAGAGGCCACTGATGCTGCCGGGCAGCCTAGATGTGGACGCTGCTGTGCGCCGCAGAGACATCACCTTAAGGTTAATTTTCACCCAGAGACACGGGTATAGCACAAACCATTTTTTCTCAAATTATTTTCCAGAACCAAGAATAAAAAATGCCTCCGCGACGCGCTGTAAACTCCGAGATATGGTCGCGTTGATTTTTAGTCAAATTAGAATTGGAAAAATGGTGCAATAGTTGCAGGGATCTTTAGAGGATTTTAGGAATTTATTATTGGCAATTATATTGGGTATTTTAAGTGTATATAAGCACTACAATATCAATTTATACGCTAGACTTAAAATCAAAACCTTTCTCACCCTAAATTCTCTCAAAACAATCATTGAAGAAGAAGAGAAATTTCAGAAGCTTTTTAGAACGATTTTATTAAGGAATAAACTTGTTTTAAGCCAATACTCTCAGGTATCTGAACCTTATTTTTCCATGGATTCTTCCATTCATGGAGTCCCCCTAGTTTTCCTCAATTGTAAATACAAAGAACAACAATGTAGAGAGGGTTGTGATTGTTCTGTGGGTAAGACTTGATTGTGATCCCAATCGAGTGTGTAGCATTCATTAATGTTTGCATGATAATTATGGTCTGCTTTCATGGTGATTTAATAGTGAATTCTTGTAATTGAACTTGAAGGTAATCATGGTAATTTTAGGTCATTAGAGGCTACATGAAAGTTTTATGTTCATCTTCTTTATTCAATTGTATTATATACTATTCTATATGATTGACTCACCTGGATATTAATTGAACTAGGCATAATTATCTAGGTTGGTCTTGACTTGTAAAGATCAAATTGAACCCAAATGATCATACATAACCAGAATTGCCTTTTAATGATTTACTTGAATGACGTAAGCATGAAAATTAATAGATTGTAATTAATTAAGGGTAATAATAGTTTAGTGGATGTTATGCCATTGATTCTAGCGATTTTAGGGTTAAAGTCTTGATGAGGATGATTGTAATGATGTTTCGTATCTCTTCTACACCTAGCCATATTTATGATTCGGAGAAGCAAGTTCTCACATATACGAACCCTAGTTTTACTTAAGGACTTAACATAAATCAATGTATCGCAAACTAAGGTAAGCTTGAAGGTTAGTTGTATGATCACTTCTTATGTAGTAAACTTTGTTCGAAAACACCAAGGACATGGTTTATTGAGTGAAGTACTTATGATAGCGTGAGATAGTAAATATCAAGGGTAGCTTGGGATAGTGAATCTCAATGAGGCTTGAGTTTAAATACTCATTGTAGCTTTAGATGTTGAATCTAATGGAAGTTAGGGTTAGATAAATCATGGTATTTGGGTGTTGAACTTTATGTTATCTTGGGGATGATGGTTTCTTTGGTAGATTGGGATTGAGTGACGTAGCTCTCCTAAGAATAGCTTGAAGTAGCATAACTAGAGTGCATTCATGGTAGCTAGAGATGGAGCTAGTGAGCTCTCCCATAACTAGCTTGGTCTTGTGTTGTAAGGATACTTGAACATGGTAGTTTCACTTGGTTTAACCAACAACATTTCATGGTATCTTTAGGGGTAAGGCCTATACTCACTTAATGTTAGCTTGACTTGCATGCAAGGTGCATTTCACGGTAGGTTGATTTGCATATGAGGTTTATTTCATGGAATAACTTGATATAGGTTTCTCATGATATCTTAGGGTTGAGGATTCATGATTCCCAATGACTATCTTTCATAGTGGCTAGGATTGTCATTTTTTTCCTGTAGTATCTTTGTTATTATGTTGAGATGCTTTCCATTATAGTCTTTGTATTATGATAGTATGTTGAGATTAATAGGACAAGGTTGCAGAATAAGATAAATTGGATTAAGTTAGTCTATAGAAGTACTCAGTATGGATTTTAGTATGGGATGACATCTATGCATTGCATGAGTATGAGTTGCAGCTACCTGTGACATGACCCCTTCATGATGTATGCTTAGCTTTGATAGTGGTACCGTTGCCTTCCATGACATGATTGACATAAGATGATTTTTCCTTCTCTATATGAACTAGTTATTTTATATGACTTCTAAGATGACATGAAACAAGTTATGGTGATCTCAAGATATTATTAGTGTGTGAGGCATTATGTGATGCTTCACATGCATTTCACAATTTAGGTTTGAGGTGGCCTAAAGGCATAGTGCTCATCTGTTATGATGAAAATAAGTGTTAATTATGAAAGAGAAGTATGATAAAGTATAACTAATGAGAGGTACTTAGGTTTTATACTAGTATTGGATGCTACCTTAGCCTTGCACAAGGATACTTTTAGGTGACATGTGAGATAGTTTAAATAGTAAGAAAGACAATGAGTTAAGATGAACTCTTTTATGTTTTACATTGTTTCATTATGCTTTTAATATTCATGTTATGCTTATGTATTTATCTATTATAATTAGGTCTATTATTGACTAACCCTTTCAGACATGTTATGTCTGGTATGATGTTTCCATACTTAGTACTAATCCTACTAACACATATTTCCAACATATTGTCCATGTAGGATATTAGAAGATTGAGTTAAGACTTTAGCTCATTCAATTCGAACGGTTGATAAGATAAGGAGGTACTGAAATAGGTTGTGTATTCGCTAACAGGTCTACGCCAAACTTAATCTCCCGATTCGGAGGAATTTGGGGAAGTACATCGGGAAAAACCTCCGGAAATTCCCTCACTATGGGTACTTACTCTATTGGGTCGATATCGGATTGAAGATCCCTAACTCTTTCTATTTTGTAGATAAAACCCTTTGCAATCAATTTGCAAGCTTTTATACATGAGATGATATTACCCTTAGGATTTGAGTTTCCTTCTTTCCAATAAAAAATGGGTTCATTTTTGTATTGAAATTTCACTATCCTTGTCCTACAATTAATAGAAGCAAACAAAGCATGCAAACAGTCAATACCAAAAATAACTTATAATTTTTGCATATCAAGATCTATTAAGTCGACTAATGTAACTCTATTGGTCAAGGAAGTAGGACAACCTTTATAAACTCTATTAACCACCATGGAATCACCCACAAGGGTAGAAATGGAAAAAGGTTCATCTAATATGTCGGGTAGTATTTCAAATTTCATGACTACAAGAGGGATCACAAATTAAAATTTAGCACCCAGATCCTACAAAGCATATACATGAAAGAAAAATAATATTAATATGCCGGTGACCATGTCCGGTGAACTGTCTTGATCACTTCGGGATTGGAGAGCATGTACGCGATTCACTTTAGGAGTACTCGGTTTTGGGCCACTTGCTTGAGCTTAAGCACTCTCCCCTACTTGAGTCGTCATCATAGGTCTATATTTCTTCATGTGACAACTTTTGTCACAATTATATCAATTACCCGTGTCCACAAGAGACTTGCCATAATGACTTCTACCATATTTAGAACAATGACTCCTATCAACATAAGAAAGACTACATTTTCCCTCATGGAGATTAGGAGTAGGAACCTTAATTTTATAGGCTCTTGGAGCACTAGAAGATCCTTGATTAAAAAATCTCTTCTTGAACCTTGGTTTTTCCTTGAACCTCATACCTATTCTTAGAAGAATTCACCTCTTCGGTCCTCACCTCTTCTACTCCCTACAAACTTGTTGAAGCCTTTGCTCCTCAATTTTTTAGGCATGAACCATGAGACAAGAGATGTCCATGCTATGAATTAACATAGATGACATACTCTCATTTACCATAAGATCGGATATCCCCATGATAAATTTGTTCATTTTCCCCCTAGAAACCGTAACCGTCGTAGGAGGGTGCTTTCATAATTGAGTGAATTTGAGGCTATGCGTTTTCATGCACATACTCCCTTGATGAAGGTTGATGAATTATTGCATCTTCCTCTCCCTTATTTCCAAGGGAAAGAACCTATCAAGGAAAGTCATTTTGAAAGCTCCCCAAGTAATTCGGCCTTCTATAACCTGCCTCTCATCCTTCCATTGCTCACACCACACTAGAGCTGCATCTTTGAGTTTGTAGGCGGCTAATTCCACATTTTCTTTAGAAGAAACACCCATAGCATCAAGAACCTTGAATATTTCATCAAAGAAATATTCATGGTCTTCCTGACCTTAGAACCATAAAAAGTAGGGGGATTCATCCATGTGAAATCCCTTATCCTTGAAGTGGTGGTATTAGCATTGGCGTTCACGTGAGCCCTTGTATCTCTAGTAACTTGGGTAGACAAGAATTGAGTCAATCTATGAATGGAGGACATTATCTCAACATTGGACATCGCCGCTTCTTCAAAATAAACCTGAAGGTTGAGGATCTTTAGGGGGAACCGCCTCATTCAAGTTCTTCTCTCCGTCCCTTTGAGTATTGTTCTCCCTTGTATTCATTGCCTATAAGCACAATAAAAGGATTAGAAGAAAGTACTAAATGGATGTATGAGTTTTAGGCATAACCATGGAATAATAAGAGAGTGAATGTTCTTAAGAATCACATAGTCTCTCATTCATAAATGTGGCGCGCTTCACAATTATAAATAAGACCCTACATAGACGTTTAATGAGACATCAATCGTAAGATTTACTTTAACCTAATACCCTAGTACAAAGTTCGTTACGACACAAAGTACCCCCTAGGAATAATCAGCGTCGGCGTCCTCTACGAGGACTAAAAAATGCCCGCAGCGTTCGTCATAGCATATCATAGGTAAGAAAATATGGGAAAATTAAACTTTTTTACTTTATATCAAGGATGTATACATAGAACTCTACATGTAAAGAATACATAGGTTTCTCGCATAAACAACATAGATAGTAATTTAATCTTATACTTCCTCTAACATTAAACCATCTATAAATCGAATAACAATAGTTTTGGCATAGGCCTTAGTCTATTACAATATGCCATACATGCTTCAATGAAATTCTCAACAGTAGAATGAAATAATATTCTCAAAACATTGACTAAACTAATAAGGCTTGATGAGTGGAATTATCCTTGGAACTCGTGAGGACCTACCAATTGACTTACGAAAGAGTGAAGTCTTCTTCTTCAATGACCAAGAATCTCCTCAATGGCCCGAACATAAAATGTTTGGGAAAAAGAGGGAAAATATGGGTTAGTTCAAAAAACATGTGCGAAGTATGGATCCTATACACAAAATCATCAATGCATGAGAAAATGCGCAATTTAGTCAAAACTATGCACTATGACAAGCAAATCTACATACACATATAAGGAAGATCATAATCATATTAACATATAAGTAACTCAAGCAACATTTGTGCAATGCCAAGAACAAAGCCCCATAACCCATTTCAAAGGTAAGTATCACATAAGAAAACCATTTCATACTTAAAACATAATCTCATACATAACATTCTTCATATATCAATATTAGTCAGAACTTATCAACATAATCATAAGTGAGAACTATCCTTCAATTTAGACACAACAATATTGTCATGAAAGACTTTATTCAATCATACAATTATCACATCATAACATAATTTTATACTTGATAGCCAATTAATAGTTATAGGGTTAAGGATGAGGGATCCTTGACACAACATCACAACAACATAATTAGCTATTGCATCATTATCACATTATAGATTTAACCTTGCATAATTGAGATCAAAGTAGAATCAAGATCATAACTCATTGACCTTCATAGGACTTCATACTACAATACCCAAGAACTCACACTTAACATATTAAATAGGTCAATTAATAAAGTATTAACATAACTAATAAAAAATTAAACTAACGACATATTCATCATTCTTAACAATTAACCTTAATTAATCCAAGAATTTAGGGATTTGGGGAGAAGACATGTGTGAACGAAAAAAACATACGAATTCATAAATTTACCATCAATTCATACCTAAATAACATTTATTTATCATAATTCTTATACTTTTGTTGTAGAAAGAAGACCCGTGTGAGGAGAAAACCCCTTGTTTTGGGGGATATAAAAATAATCTTTTGAAGGACCTCTTGTGGAAAGGAATCCGAACACATAAAGAAACCATACCTCATGGATGAGAAAGACAAATTTGGGTTTAAAAACATGAAGGCTTGATATTCTTCTTGGAGCTCTAATGGTCTTCAATAGTGTTTTGAAGGAAGAGAGGATTTGGAAGAGAGAGATTTTTTAATTAAACTTATGGGAGTCAATTTTTCTGTTAAAAATAGACCAAAAACTAACCCTAAAAAATTGTATAGTAACCTATTAGATTATCCAAAATGCCCCTCACATAAATGGGTTTATTTGTGAAGTCAAAACAGCCAAGATACGACTTTTTACGAATCTAGGAATTTGCTCCGCGTGTGGATACAAAAAACACTTTTTATTATAAAAATAATTTTGAACTAGTGAGGTCTGTGTGAGTTACGTATCAGCCCCCTAAATCCTGACTTATTTAGGCTGCTTTGGCAGCCTGCCCACCCAAGTTGGGGTCCTTCCCAAGGACCCTTCAAGTGGTCTTGGGGTTTCATTATCGCATATTTCGACTCTATATACTAAATTCTACCTATGTAATTCTTTTACAAGTTTGATACTTCATTTTACACTCCAAATTATTCCCCAAACATGTGGACTTTAACTAGTTAAATTTCACTAGTTTCCGAATGTTAAGGCCTTTCTTTAATCCTATTGCTCCAATAATTCTCAAACATGTTATTTATACTTAATTAGGCCTAAAAACATCATTACTCAATATGTAATTATTTAGTATAAGTAGAAATTTCCTGGTATGTCACTCCGCTCCAGTACTGGCTTACCGGAGGGCACCAAAGGGTTTGTCATATATTGAAATGCTTCTCGAGTGGGATTTGGTTGTTTTCTTATTCAAAAAGAATGGAACCATAGGCTCCTATGCTTGGAGCATTTCGGGGTATAGGTCTAACCACCTCAACTCCCTGTTTCTGGCATGCCATAGTTATTAAAGTATCTCGACGGCGGGAATGGGAGATTACCGGTAAGCCAGATGCTTCGCGAACCCTATTCAACTTTAAGGCATTTTGTTGCACTTTAATCACCCTCGTGAAGAGGCGCACTCCGATACCATTGATGTCCAATAGCTTTTATAGTAATGGATGGATCTACTACTACCTCGTCCATTGAGTATAACAGAGCAAATGATGGTATAGCAATGAACATAGAGATGATACTAGGAAATATGGTCCGAAGAATCTCGATAGTAGTTCCATGAACAATCCTTTGCGGGATTGGATTTTTTTATAGTGAAAATGCCATAAAGCGCGACCCAAGATCCATGATACGAAAACCAAAATCAGAATAATGAAGAAAAAGACATCGTGATGTAAGTCTGTTATTCCTTGCATTATAGGTGTTGCAGCGTCTTGAGATCCTATTACGGCCGCCTAACATAGGGGACGGAGGTACGGTAAACTCGGCCAAAATATGTGACCCGAAGGGCCCGGCTCGCACAATCCTATCCTATCCGAGTCCGAGTTTAGCCCTTGCACTTCGGACAGCCGTCCGTAGCATCATAAGGAGGACCCCCCTTTTGAGGTACAAAAAGAGTACGGTACATAGGAGGTTGGTCTTTCTCAATGTGGTGTATAGCACGAAAAACCTTCCTTCAGCTGGCTTCGCCCTATCTATTCATCTATTTTCTCAAATGGATACTTAGGGATCTCTCTTGTTCATAGATCTTGAAACCAGATCAATATCCATTTCTCAATAGATCTATTTATCGATAGAAAGATATAGATCTCTATATGGATCTATCTCCATATCTAAATATGGAAGAACCAACACTTAAAGGGCGTAACCAACGGGAGGCTCTCACCCTGTCCCCGACATTGTTCTCCGACGATGTCCCCTGGGCAAAAGGAGCTGAAAGCCACTTGACTGTAAGGAATGGAGCCACCATTCTCTTTCTTTCTTCTTCCGATCAGGACAAGTGGGTTTGTTCGTTTCGTCCTCATAGGCCCATTCCATACGAAGCGAAGGCGCCCTCTTTTGCTTTAAACTAAACAGTACGAACCTGCAGCTAAAGCGGCCTTAGCGACCATTAGCGACATAAAACAAAAAGAAATAGCAAAGAGGCCATAAGCCCTCCGATCGAGTAGTAAAGACAAAGGGAAAGGTTGAACAACACTGTGCGTTCCAGACCTGATTGAGAAAGAGCGTTAATAGTTGTGTGTGTCATAGGGGGAACCGAGTTCGCACTCCCATGTTGCCCAACACAACAAAAGGGGCTTTACTTTCAGTAACTTCACGCTCTTTCCTCCTCTTTCGATAAGCTTTTCATAGCCGTAGTCGTACTCAAGTACCCTTGCAGGGGAATCCACTTCTGAGATGGAGAGAATCCCGCGATGCATATGCTCTTTTCGTGAACTCATTCTCAAGCAATTGCAGCGGCTGGCTTTTTTTCTTAGGATATTTAGTAAGGCTAGGTTCAATAGAGGCAATCCATTTATTCATAGTAGCTGTCCAACGGGAAAACTCTTTCAATCAAGCAAGTAAGCCAAGCAAGGAAAATCGCCAATCGATTTGCCGATCCAACTACGGACAAAACACCACGCCCACGGGCTCGGCCGAACCGAGCCGCTTAGGCCGCAAGCGACAAAGAGGCATATTCTCAGACTGAAGAAGCAGTGGCTACCATTGCTGAAGTCCAGCATCAGGAACAGCCTCAAGCTGGTGGCCCAGCCCAAGAAGCTGCTGCTGAGCCCGTACAGACTGGAACCAAGCCTGGAAGGGCGAACCAAGGAACTCAGACTGTGGAACAGCAACCTGTGATCCATTCGGTTAATCATATGTTCTTTTTACTCGCGAAAATGGTGCCTTTAAAGCAAACTAAGAGCAGGGAAGGGACTATGGCCGGCATAAGCTCACCAATTAGGATGCGTGACTGACGCATCTTTTTTTTTCAAATGATCTGGGCATTTTCCTTTGGGCTGGGAGGGCGGGATCTAAAAGCTCTCCAACGTGTTGCGGAGCCTTCGGCATATCGCGCGTAAAAAATCCTTATTAAGTAATAAGTATTTAAGGGGGCCAGCTTACGGGCCAGACCTCTCTCTGACCTGATAACTAGTATCGCCTCCCCGCCCAGCTCTATCAGTGGGCCCTTTCTTTTGCAATACTTAAAAGAGTCTCTCATGGCCCAATTATTATTACTGCGTTCTCTACCATAGAATTTGGACTTCTGGGTAAACCCGGCGGCTTCTATGAAGAAGGCGGCGCAAAGGAGGCTCGAGGGCTTGTTAAGGAAGGTGGCAAGGGCCGACGAAGGGTGGAAAACGAAAGGCATTTTCTGGTCCCCCCTGAGCCGGGGGGTGCTTGTGGGGGGGGGGTGTGCCACGACGAAACAAGGGAATGAAAGGCCGCTTTGCGTTGGATGCTCTAGAAAATTTAAGGTGCATGAGAAGAACTACCCAACTCATAATCTTTAATTAGCAGCCGAAGTGTTCTCCATAGATATATGAAAGCATTATCTATATGGTGTACACTTGGAAGTATTTACCGACGACAAGATCCTTCATTATGTGTTCACTCAAAAGGATTTGAAACTCCTAAAATGAAGGTGGTTGGAACTCTTGAAGGATTACGAAGTAAGTCTTCTCCGCCACACCGACAAAGACAATGTAGTAGCAGATGATCTAAGTAGAATATCAATGGATAGTGTGGCTCATGTAGAAGAGGGTGAGAAAGATATAGTGAAGTATGTTCATAGATTGACCTGCTTGGGTGTTCGGTTATAAGATTCTCCAAAAGGGGATGTCATGGTTCATCATAACTCCGAGTCTTCTTTGGTGGTAGAGGTGAAGTTAACAACATCTTGATCCTCTATTGATGGAGTTGAAGGAATCAGTTCTTAGTAAGCTCAATGAATCTTTCTTCCAGGGGGCATGTTGTACTTAGGTACAAATTTAGGTTGTGTGTATCATATGGTGATGAATTAAGAAGACAAATTTTTGAAGAAGCCAATAGTTCTTGATATATTACTCATCTAGGTACCAATAAAACGTATCATGGTCTTCAAGAGGTATATTGGTTGGACGGTCTGAAGAAGGATGTAGTGGAGTCAGTGGCTAGGTTTCCGAATTGCCAACAAGTTAAGGCTGAGCATCAACAGCCGGGAGGTCTAACCATGTAATTGATGTTCCTACATGGAAGTGGGAATAGGTTAATATAGACTTCGTTTTGAGGTTGCCTCAAACCGGAGAAAAAATTACTCCATTTGAGTAAATGTGGATAGATTGATAAAATCTGTTCACTTTATACCCTTCAAGTATACTTTTTTGGTGGATGATTATGCAAAGATTATATACATTAATGCCATTGTAATCTTAAATTGGATCCCTTTGCATCATTTATGATAGAGCCGCCCAATTCACTTCTCATTTCTGGAAGTCTTATAAAAAAGGGTTGGGTACTCAAGTGAAGCTTAGCACCGGTTTTCATTATTAAAGGGATGGTCAAGTGAGCGTAAAATTCAAGCCCTAGAAGATATGTTAAGATCTTATTTTATAAATTTCAATGGAAATTGGGGCAATCACCAACCATTTGTTGACTTTTCCTATAATAATAGCTACAAATCAATTATTTCCATGGCACCATTTGAAGAACTCTATGAAAAGAGATGCATTTCTCCAGTTGGTTGGCTTGAGGTTGGTGAGTCTTCACTTCTTGGTTTTGAAATAATATATGAAGCCTTAGAGAAGGTTCGGATGATACGCAATACTTTGAAAACAACCTCTAAGCGGTAAAAGTCTTATTCTAACAATAGGAGAAAGGACCTCGAATTTGAATTAGGTGAAATTATGTATTTAAATATTTCACATATTAAATGGGTGATGAGATTCGACAAAAGAGGGAAGCTAAGTCTCCGGTATGTGGGTACCTATGAGGTTTTGCAACATGTCAGAAATGTTGCATATGAGTTCAAACAACCTATTGAAATATCATTGGCTCATCCGGCATTTCATGTCTCCATGCTTAAGAAGAATATATTGGCAAACCCATGTCCATTCTCCCTATTGAAGGGTCCGATGTGGAAAAAAAAATTCCGATAAAGAGGTTCAGGTGGAAATAATGTGGTAAACAAGTTGAGGAACAAATATTTGTCCTTCATAAAAGACCTACGCAGAAACAACCTAGTTTAGGGAGCAACATGGGAGACCGAGGCCAACATGAAGTCCCGTTATCCTTACCTTTTTGCTCAAAATTCTCTCAAAAGTTGAGTTAGTAATACACTTAAAATGAACTTGTCTTGAATTGCTACTATGCGAATATTATTGTTGATGGTTTATGCTAGCTAAAATGAGTTTTCTTGTTAACATGCTCGTTTCCTTAACTTGCACATATTTGTGACTTTGTGTATAGTTTTTTTCATGCAATAGTATTGAGTATGTTTAATGTTCCTTAAAAGAAGTTTTTCGTAGGTGACTCTTGATGTTATGTTGATTTCATGTTGACAGTGACAAGGTAGTTCCTCATGCTGTGAAGTTTAGCAGTTATATGTCACAAATTGAGTTTTGAGTTCCTATGTATAATGTTATTGTTATGTGTTTATTTGACATGTGAATTACTCATATGGGCTGTGATCATAATGGTTTTATGTTGTTTATATTGTTGATTGTTGGGCTTCTAGTCTTAAATAATCCTCTCTCTATAAAAAGATTTTGGTTGTCATTCGAGGACGAATGTTCCGAAGAGGCATAATGTGACATTCCAAAAGTCCTATGAACAAGAATAGGGCCTTACCTATTAAATAATGACAAAAGAAATGTTTTCATACCAAGACTAATATTACAATGTTGAATTAGAAGTATTAGAGCCTAAATGTCAAAGAAAGACCTTGACGGTCGGAAACTAGCGAAATTGCACTAGTAGACGTCCGTATTTTTTGTAAAGGTTTGGGAGTTTCAAATGGAATGTAAAACATATAAAACTCTTTAACACGTAAAATAATGTTTATAGGGTCATAACGTCCAGTTACGACTCCCAAAGGACCACCCAAGGGTCCTTCAAAAGGAATCGAACATTGGAAGCATGCGTACAACCAAGGTGTGGAGTACTTCGTGCGTCATAAAAAACACTGGATGGGAAAATTTTACCTCAGGATGAGGGTCCTTTGCGAGGATCACTTCATCAACCACGATGACAAAAAAACAATTGGAAATGCCTACGCGACGTATATCAACTTTCCAGATTCGTTAGCGTCATTTTAAAGTCAATTTTACATCAAAAAAAGACCCAATTAAGTTAGGGGTACTTTTTGTAATTTTAGGGGTAAATATATATTTATATAGGGTATGTTTTAAGTGATTTTTACCCATTCAAATTAATTGCCCAAAGAACTCTCACTTCTCTCAAAAAATTCTATCTCTACTCAACCTCCATTGGAGAGAAATTTGGAGCTTGAAGAAGAAATCCAAATACTCAAGTTCCTCACTTCAATTTCGTGGAACATCATCAGTTAAGGTATGGGGATTTTGAATCATGGATTATATTGCCTATGAATGCCTTCAAAACATCTATTTTCGAACTCTATAATGTGACCAAAAAGTAGGGCTTTTGATCTATCCATGGGTTCAATAAAAAATTGTT
This sequence comes from Solanum neorickii, assembly GCA_027704865.1. Lineage (NCBI taxonomy): Eukaryota > Viridiplantae > Streptophyta > Magnoliopsida > Solanales > Solanaceae > Solanum > Solanum neorickii. The sequence goes on from JAKWJC010000370.1 coordinate 7,834,993, forward strand.
TTCTCTATGTTATATGCCTTTAATTGTGAATATATTTGTATTAAATGATCTATTGAGAAAATCTTCAAATAACCCATGTCCACCCTATGAACTAATTTTTTGAATGTTCATGGATGAATTGAGTACAAATGAACGTGATGCATTGGAATTGGTGAATTATATAGTCATCGAAGAGGTAGATGGGGGTGATCAAGATTTAGACACCGAAATTCCTCCCATTGAGTCGGCCCACGTAATGAGGTCTATTCTAGTGATAAATCTGGTATTTCTCCCGAATGGGAAATTGATTTTGGTATCAACTTGCTACCAGATTTAAATTCCTCATTATCGAACGGATCCGACCGAATTGAAAGAGTTGATGGCCCAACTAAAAGATTTACTAGAAAAAGGCTTTATTGAGTGTAGTATTTCTCCATTGGGTGCGCCTGTATTGTTTGTAAAAACGAATGATGTAACGTTAGAATGTGTATCGATTACCATCAACTCAACAAAGTCACGGTCATGAACAAGTATCCTCTCCCTTAGATTGATGATTTATTTGTTCAACTCCAAGGTACTAGTTAATTTTGCAAGATTGACTTCAGATCGGGATAGAATAAACTTAGAGTGAGAGATGAAGATATTCTCAGTATGACATTTCTAATAAGACATTGTCACTATGAGCTCATATTAATGTCCATTGGTCTGACTAATGCTTCGGCGTTTATGAACCTAATGAATAGGTTTTTTTGAAGTTACATGGATTCATTTGTCATTGTCTTCACTGACGTCATTTTGGTATAATTGAAAAAATAAGGTAAACACATGGACGATTTGAGGGAGCTGTTGCAAGTGTTTATGGAACACCAATAATTTTCCAAGTATATTAAATTTGTGTTTTGATTGAGGTTGTTAGAGTTACTTCGTAATATCATCTCTAGTGAAGGTGTAGAGGATCATACAAGGATGACCGAAGTGGTATAAAATTAGACTAGGCCCTTGACTCCTACGGATATCAGGAGTTTTTTAGGCCAAGCTAGTTAAGATAGAAGCTTTGTCGACGCAATCACGTCACTTGCTTATCCTTTGACAACCTTGACCCAAAAGAATGTGAAATTTGATTGGTCCGAAGCATGTGAAATGAAATTCCAAATATTGAAGGATAGGGTTACTTCTACTCAGGTATTGACCCTACAGGAGCGTACTAAGGATTTTTTAGTTTATTGTGATGCATCCCGAGTCGGTTTGGGATAAGTTCTTATGCATCGTGTAAATGTTATAGCCTATGCTTCTACGCAACTGAATGTTCATGAGAAGAATTATCGAACTCTTGACATTGAGTTAGCTGCCGTTGTATTTGCCTTGAAAAAATTGAGGCATTATGTTTATCGGGTTCATTTTGATGTGTATACGGACTAGAAAAGTTTCCAATATGCATTAACTTAAAAGGAGTTCAATCTCAAGAAACAGAGATGGTTAGAGTTGTTGAAAGACTATGACATGAGTGTTCTTCTTCACCCCGGCAAGGCTAATGTGGTAGAGGATGCTCTATGTCGATTGTCCATTGGAAGTTTGTCCCATGTGAAAGAATCCAAGAGAAACCTAGTGAAGGATGTTCATAGGTCCGCTCGTTAGGTGTTCGATTTGAAAGGTTCTCAAAATATATGAATGGTGGGACATCATAACTCCGAGTCATCTTTGGTGGTAGATATGAAGTCTAAACAACACCTTGATCCATTATTGATGGAGTTTGGATAATAGATTCTTGGAAAGATGAATCAGTCATTCGCCCAATGGGGGGGGGATGGTGTTCTGTTTTACCAAGGGAGATTGTATGTACCAAATGTTGATGATTTGAGGATTAGGATCCTTGAGGAAGATCATGGAGCCCGTTACTCAATTTATGAAGTTTCTAGAAAGATGTACCATGACCTTAGAGAATTATTTTAATGGTTTAACGACCCGAGAGTACCCCCTAGAATAAAGGAGCACCTTGAGGTCGTAAAACATCTTATTGACCCTTTAGGGTTTTGTACAAGTCCTTTAACTATCATTCATTGCATAAGACATGAAAAGTAGTGCATAATTTCAAAAACATTTGATAAAATTTAATATACAAGGCATTCTTTGATAAAAACAAAGAAATTATAATCGTCACAAGCCAAACATAAATACACGACATAATATCTAAGGGACATGACCCTTTACATTGAAAGAAATACATATTAAGTCTTAAATAAAGAAACAAAGAAACATAGACTATGTCCTCGTATATCTGAGAACATACCAAGTCATGAGAGTGTAGATTCCCAAGCTTCGCCTTATACACTTCTCCTTCCATCCAACCTATATTTATTAACTATAGAAAAGTATGGTGTTAGTACAAAACAATGTACTATGTATTGCATATGCAAAAACATGCAAAAAGGGACATTTTTTTATAAATATGTTTTCATGCCAAATAAGTAAAACATTAATTAATATATCAGTAAAACAACATAAGAATCGTCATTTAATACTTAGAGAAGGATTTTCATACTTTTAAGGACCATTTTACAGAATACTCTAAAAAAATTACAGTGAACTCATTTTAGCATTACAGTGAATTCATTTTAGAATTACAGTGAACTATTTTAATCCCATAATAGTCAACTTATATCATTAGTTGTTTTCCTAACCATGTTATTCTTAAGACCACAAACCATAGTCTTACCTTTCTAGGGAGACAAGTCCACACATTAATAACTACACTGTAGAGGATCATTCATACATATGAACTTCACCTAGGTGCTTTAGTCCAATGGGACTTACAATTTACACTAAATGCAAAGTGAGAGTAGCACCCCATACTAAAACCCCCACTTCGTGCCCCTTTAAGGGTTCCTTTGGATCAAACACACCACATTCTTATCAAGACAACGTGAACCCCCAAGGTAAATCCAAGAGAACATGAACTAATTTCTGTAGGAGATTCATTAATAAGGGTTATCCTATAACACTCCAAAGTAAAAAAAATGAAGGAAACGACCGTACACCTCATTGAATACACACCTAATATATCCTTAATACTACCTATTATAGGCTTACTCCGCTCGGGAGAACAAGTCACCACTCAGTAACAAGAAATTAGAAGAACACTTAAACACATCAAATAAGACACACCAAGACAACCCTTACGGAATGCCTACTTAGTGGAATGAATAAATTGTGTCCCATTCCACTTCCTATTCTAATAAGTACAATCTTTTAGAATACTTAGCTCTTCCAATAAATAAAAGACAAACCAAGACTGCCCTTTCGGAATGCCTACCTTGTGAAATGGATAGATAACATCCCATTCCACCACCTACCTTTTGTAGTACAATCTTTTAGGTGACTTAGTTCTTTCATTCTTTTTTAGGGGAATAGGTTTAACGACCTTTAATCTAACATTCTTTTGTAGGGTAATAGCTTTTAACGACATAGACCATGAGAGTTAGACATGGAATCCTGAATTCTACCCTTATCGGGGAAGGGTACCCCACTTGCCTTTGGTAGGGTAAATCTTTTAGCTTTTAGATGGATTTCCCAATAGCTATACCTATGTGGGTGCATAGTTAAGGGATAATGAGATTAATACTAAGTAACTCATTCTCTACTAACAAGGAGTACACATCTTAAAAGGTACATTGGAATAGAATATATCAACACGCGAACTGTAATCACCCCTTCTTCATATCCTCCCGGTGCTAAGAATAATTTCCCACGGATTCTCAACATTCTATACTATAGGTTAAGGATAAGTTGTGAACACCACATCTCAACTCATGAAGTTCATTCATCCTCCGAACTAACATAGAATGCTGTTAGGATGTAGTGAGGTTGCTACTAAATAATTCATCTCAACTCACGAAGAGTGTTAACCCAAAAACTCTCCTTTTTACATAACTTAACTTCATTCATTCATTCAAGTGTGTGTATGTGTGTTTATATGTGAACGTACCTTTCACATAAGCAACATTTAATTTACATTCAATTCTATACATGCTTAGACCTTCATTCATCACTGTACATACTTTGACATGATTTAGATATTCAAATAAGTCATTTAGACATAATCTCTACCATACTTCTCGCAATAAAGTTCATGAGCCACATTAAAAAGAATAACATCATAAATATCTTTCTTCACAAAATATTCCTTCATGGCCTCTTTAACAATACACAAGTAACCTCATATGCACACAATTTAAGTAAACACCGCCACAAAAAGTGGACAATACCACTGAAGAGCATTTCATAAATAATGCTAAATAACATTACAAACTTACCCTTTATCCAAGTTTCCTTATCTTATATTAATTTATTCAACAATTCATCATAATATATCCCTTGGGTCAGTAGCTAAACATCAATATAAACAGAAGGAAACCAAAGCTCAAAGACTACTAAAATCATTCTCTTTCAACCCAATCCTTTAGCCAAAAATTGATAAAATGAATTAACAGTTTCTCATTGAAGTTTTAGCACTAAAACTACCAACTAACATTAGAAACATCATGTTTGAATCATTAAAAATGTTTCATGCAAAACCCATATTAAGAGTTAAAGCTAGAAGAAGTTAGGGTTAAAAACCCTATTTGAAAATCTATCTGAAAGGACTCCTTGAATGGAATAGAGTCAAGGATTACTATCATACCTTAATTATAATAAAAACCACATTTTTTTATGAATAAAGGTTTACCAACAGAACTTCTAGGTCCTCGTTGAGTTTTAGCTTCTATGGTGTCTTGAGAGAGTTTTTCTTGAGAGAGTATTTTTTGGTTTTGGGAAATGAAGTCTAAAATTAGGTCTAGGGTATGAAAAAATTTAATAAACCTAAAAGACCCGAAAAATAACTTCTTGAGTTCATAAAGGACATAAGGTGAATTTACCAAGCACCCCAACCCAAAAGTAGAATTTTTACATCAACAACAATGACTCCAACCAACGGACCATTTTTCAATCCACGCCCCATTGGTGGTGCTTATTTGGTTGGGTATGAGACCATCAAACATTGCAGACCCTGAGGTCCAATAGATGGAAAAAGTGGACGAGCCATTGATTGGTCAACTGGCCCTCGACTGGTTTCGTTAATGGATATTGCCTAGACAGTTTTGGGTCCTAGTCTTTGTCCCTTCCCTAAGGAACCTCGTGCGTCCTAGGTGGGGTCGTACCCAAACCTTAAATCCATAAAACTAAAGTTATATTTGACTCATCTTCGCGATGCGGACTTGCTCCTTGATGATAATTCCAAAAACGAAAGTTATGTTTGACTACATTAAAATTTCCAATTAATGTGGGGGTATTTTGGGTACTTTGAGATTTTTTTATAAATGTGTTAATGTGATATTTAGCCAGTTTACAATTAGATACACATATACCCAATGAGAAATAAAAAATCCAACACTCCCCTCTCCCAAAATTGTGTCTAAACTCCATTGGAGAACGAACTCAAGCTCAAGATAGAAGATATATTTTCAGCTAATTTCTTCCTAATTTTTGGCTCTTAAATAAATAAGGTATTGTAACCCTTAATGTTTAGTTAACCTTTTGTCGAAGGAGTTCAATCAAGGATTTTCAAAAGATATTCAAAGACCAAATTTCCCAATTTTTAATAGAAGAACGGGTTCCTTGTCAAAGATTTTCTAAGTCTTTCTAATGATAAATTAATGTTTAATTACTGTTTTATGATGATTTTCAATACAATTCCATGACGAACCCATGGTCTCCTAAATCTCTCAATTTAGCCTATAATGTGGGTCATGCGGTCTTGATTAGATGTTGATTAAATTGTGATTAGATTGTAATGTATTGTTTAATTCTCTTTATATATAAATAAATTGATTATGAATTGTTAAAAATTTGTATATGATAATCATGGCTTGGATAATTTGAATGTTGACCTAATTCCAAGTTTATAGTGTTGAAATTGATGTTGGATGGAATGGTTCACTTATTGTGGCGGTGTTTACATTTCTGTATATATACTTGTTGTGATCATGGCCTTGAGGGAAATATATGTAAAGTAAATTGATATGATGATGATCATACCTATGAAGGATTTGTGTAGTCTCCAATTCTAGTATCATGATGTAGGTGTTTTAATAGTGTTATGTGTGTGTGAATCATGTTATTAGGGTTATATATGGTCTACATGCCTAACTCGGATGAATTACTATTGTAGAATGACTCCTACCTATTTAACCCTATATGAATGTGTTATCATTTTATGTTAGGAGTCTTTTATTCTAATGGTGCATATGTTCTTGTCTCCTATGCAGCAATGTGGGTGTGTGGTCCATAGTGCTTATTACTCTATATATGAGTTGTTCATGACTTGAGGTATATGGTATAAGTATTTTTATCCATGAAGGGTGGCTTGATCAATATCAATGTTGTTTCTCTTAGGTGATCATGATGACTAATATGTCCACATACCCCTCTCATGCATAACTAGGAGTATGAAATGTTTATGATGTAAATTGAAAGGATGATTATCATATGCACCTTTATCTATTATTATGTATGTAAAGCATATCACTAATTAAGTATGATCATGTTTTGTAAAAATGTATTTATCTGAAAGGTTTCCTTATGTATGTACACATACACACATGAATGTATGAATGAAGCATGCTAAAGATAATGTAGTGAATGATAGTCTATTGGATGATTTCCTTAATTTTGTTCTATAGTAGACTATGTTATGACTATTTGAAAGGCTATTATCACATAAAATAGGTTATGATGGAAGGAAATTCTCATCATTATACTATGATCTATGTATATGTTTATAACGAGTTAATCTCATAAATCTTATCTAATACTCTCTCATGTGTGATATTCAATGAAAGACCTTTCGAAAAGTTAATGTTATCATAGCACCGAGTGAAATTGACAATGACAAGTGTTCCTCATAATGGAAGGGAGGTTCACACTATGTCTCATGAGGTAGAAACTATAATTCTTGTTAGCACAAATAGGGTTTCTAGTAAAATCCTCCTAATTCATTAACTATGTTCCCCATATGATCCAATAAGTGGATTCAGGTAGATACTATTATGATGTATGAGTCCTACCTTTGATAGGTGGATGCCCTCCTTTCGGTGTGAGGTGATAACATTGGATTCCATATTTAACTCACATGGTCTAATGTAGGTTAAGGTTAATTTTCCCTAATGTAAAATAAATACTGGAAGTAAGATGATGAAAACTAACTAGGACTACTAAAGGTTTTTTGCATAGTGTAGGTGAGGAAAGGAGACTTTACTTATTAAATGCACAAGTCGATCTTAAAGGGAATTCTAGGAATGAGTTCTATATGTATATGAATATATATATGTAACTTATGCATTGCATGATGGTGTCAACATAGTGTTTGTAATTATACGCATAGTATTTGTCTTAGTGTCTACATGATGAAGTTCTTACTTAAGATGCATGTTAATGGCTATACATGTTGTTATATCCGAGGAGCACCTCCTAGACGTAACCGGCGTCGTCGTCCTCGAGAAAGAGTAAAGACTATCCTCTTAGTTTAAATCATTACGTTCAAGTTTAAAAATGTGGAATATTTGAAAATTTTCTAAATCTATCTTGAGCTTTAAATAGACGTCTCGCATACGCATAATATATGTTCATATCTATTATACACAGTCCATTCGTATAAGATGTTTACATAGTCTTCTACTTTTATTGCACATAGATTTGTAAGATACATAACAAAGTCTTAAAAGAGAGTGTCATCTCATATTCATCTAAAACAAGAGTATATGAATTTGTCATATCCCATACATCAAAGTAACAAGGCCACATATAGGCTATAGAATTTTTCCTCAAAAGAAAAAAAGAACATAGGAGTCTAAAATCTATAACAACATTCATAAAGTCGATATTGGCATTTCCCTCGGAATGTGAGCACCTACCCTACTTGGATAATTGAAAAATTCCAAGTCTTTTTCAAAGTCCTCTTAAAACCCCTTCAATGGCTGAAACCTAAAATGTTGGGAATAAGGGAGAAAATGGGGTTAGCACATCACATGTACTAAGTATGAGAGCATATGCACATATAATTTCAAATCATGCTTAAAGAGACATTTCATTAAAACATGCTATTTATATTTGAAAAACATTATGCACATTCAAGAACTTATACAAGTCATTAATTCATATTCATCAACTCAATACCATGTACTATACAAGACAAATCCACCTTAAGTCAAATCAAGTCACATCCATATCTACATACTTGAACCCATAATCAAATACAACTCTATCATTACGTCATAACTTTACAAGCATAAATAATAGTTCAACTCATTATAACAAAACAATACCATTACTCATGACCCTCATTAATTCCACTTGTGCAATAACAAATAAAAGCCCCATAACCTTTCTTAATCAACTAAGCCTAAAAAGAACCATAACCAATGCCAAACTACATCTTCGTAAGAGTAACCAACATCACATAGTGTCATTAATATGTAAGATCATCACATTATAATAATTTACATTTATATGCATATACATACATAAGAACAACCTCCTAAGGCTTCCCTCAATGTAAACTAGTGCAAGGCAAAGATATAGTCCCATACCCCTAGTTATGCTATGTCAAACCTCTTAAGTAACCCTAGTTGGTTTGTACCTTATTATTTAATTTTAGTTTAGGGAACACATCCCTCAACAGACATAGACCACAAGATTTAAGTGTGGAATCCGATGTTGTAAAACCTTACACCGATGGAAGGTGGTCTACCGGCCAAAGTAGAACCAAACATAAACATAGCTTTCTAGGTGAATCCTCTAGCTAGTCTTCATATGGTGGCAACATTTTTTAAGGATATAAGAGATTAGTAATAACTCTCTACATTGCATATGGCAATTGGAGCCTCATATTATGAGAATACATAGGGTAATTATCCCTCATTGGGGAGTCAACACCTCATGTAGAACTATCGGGTGAATCTTCCTCCATGGAAAGTCAACACCTCTCAATGTCAAGTTCTCTCAGTTCTTAGCTAACATCCCTTTTTAAATGTCATTAATTCATCCTTTATTATTAACACTTCGTTTAGGTCATATGGTATATCCCTCGTATGATCATCATTATCATATCCTAATAAGAATTGAATGATTATTTTCCTTTCATTTAAATTCATACATGTGAGGTTAGCACATTTACACAATCATCATGATAAGGCACATTGGTATGTCATCAACATCCTTAGAGCATTTATTTTTTAGCCAACAACTCACAAAACCATAGTCAAGAAATTTAAATTCAATAGCATACAAACCCTATGAATCCAAATATAAGGTATACTTCAACACAACATCATTACTTTATAACAAGTAACCATAATTAAAGTAAAGAGTTGAGATCAACAAGACTTTCCAAGTCTCATATGCCAACATCAAGGTGTTACCATCAAACCCTCAGCATCAACCAAACAATGGTTGTAACTTAAGAGTAATGACTTCTGTCGAAATCATAATCTACTTCACAACCTAGATCAATTACTCAAGAACAAGCATAGTAGGATTAATTTTATATAAATATATACAAAAATTTTCACAATAACATCATAAAATAGTAATTAAACCAATAATCAAGTCAATTGAACCAACACTAAATTATTCAACTCAAGATCACAACCTAGGGTTAAGGGGAAAAGGTCATTTCCTACAAAATACATCAATCATTCAATAAGTAGTGTAATATATTCATAATAAATCATAATAAAATCAATACAATAAAAATAAACCATAAAAAATACATTTGAAAGATCTATTTGGAGATTGGATATACCCACAAGAAAACTCATCTTTTGAGATCAGTTTGAAGGAACCCCTTGGGGAAAGAGATACCAACGTTAAAGGAATACAATAACTTTTTTATTGATGAAGATTAATGGAGAAAATTTGGTGATTTATTACCTATTAACCAGCTGTACCTTGACTTAAATGGTTAACTTCAACTTGGGAAAGAGAAAGAAGAGAGATGGAAGAGAGTTTGTGTTATGAGAATTATGAGAGTTAGGTTAGTCTAATTCGTTTAGGGTATTTATATAGAATGATAATTAAATTATTAGACCTACATTAACCCGCAAAATAATAAATAACTCCTATATTAATTAACTCAAGTCACATAAAATCGAGCAGCGAAAACTAGACCCTCATAGACGATTCCCCGTCCACGCCCTTTTTGTTAATCGACGGACCATGGGATCAATAATCTTTTCTGTCCATCTTTGAGTTCAGAAACATGTAAAATCTCATACTTGGTAAAATATTCATAGTGTCAATTGAATAGGAAATCGACGCCCCGTCCATTGGACCAGGATCCATCCGTGACAACCATCTATGCACACTACCTAAGGAAAACTTTGATCTGAAATTCAAGGGTCCTCTTGGGACCTTGGTTGGTCCTTGTGGAGTCTTACCAAGAATTTTAAACTATGAACTAACTCTAACACATGCTAGACACACTTCCACAAAAATTCTTCAATTCGGACTCATAAAACCTAGTAAAATTTGTTAAGGCACACTAGCACCGCATTGGAATAGCTTCAAGACGTCAAAGACGTTCTTCGACATTTTGATTTCCAAAATTCTTAAATGAATTATTTCAATAATTTAAGACCTTACAAGAGTTTTTAAACCCTTTTACACTTATGTTAGTCTCTAGAACATTTCATAGATTTTTGAAGTGTTACATATGTTATGTTGATGTGTGAAGTAAAGACAATGTTTATGATATCCTTGATTTTTTTACGTAGTATGTGAGAGTTTATGAGGATTTACAGATAAATTGAACTAGTAGACTTATATTTGTGTATTTAATTAGGTCTTATATTGAATTGATGAAATGAACCCTGTATATGCAATGTTGACTATTATGTCATTTTAGTGATATTTATAGTATGGTTTATATGTTGTCTTGCGATGTGAATAAAGACAAAATGGATTATTAATATGATGTAACAAATAAATGAGTTCCTATATGATTGTCTATGAAGTATGTGGGTTTTATGTCTAAGGTCAAATGCATATATTCTGACCTATTGAATATGATGTACCTATGTCTTGGGTGAGTTCACAAGAACACTTTGTATGAGTAGTGTTATGGGATGCTAATTCTATATTGCACTACTGTGACATGGATTTATCTGAGTTTATGGTTCCTATGTGAAGTTAATGTTTATGATATGATAATATATTAATCAATGTATGTGATTGAGTTGATGAAGGTTGTATCAATGTTCACCTTTGTCATCTTAAGGTGATACATGAGTTTGGTTGGTAGAATGGGACATTATTTTTGCATTGCACTAAGTATTACTTAAGGGTTGCTTTATGTAAAGGATTTAATGTAGAATTGAAAGGTAAAGTATTGGAGATATTGAATATGTCTTAAATATGATAAATGACCTCATGTGTTATGCCGTATAATATCCTTGTCTATATTGATGTATGTGAGCGATAATGTGGTTGTTGTATCAAATGGTTATGATTCTTCTCAAAAATACATGATGCATGGTTTCTAACTAAATTTACTCATTAAATCTAGGCTTTTGTATGGTTATCATACATAGTGCATTCTTGTACAAACACCATTCTTCTTCATCTTGTTATACAATGTGTAAGTGGTGATAACTAGAAAATCTTTCCTGTGGTGAAGTTCTTTGATATATATTTCCTATGTTCAACAGTGTCCTTATGATTCAAGAAACTTTATGCCAAGATGTTAATTACGTTCTTGTAATAGTATAGATTCTAATATTTATGTTGTTAAGGGTCGTATCTCTATTATATTTATTGTATTCTATTCTATTGATGATTAGTCTAAGATAGCAAGATGACACTCAATGTCTAAACTGTGTACTTATTATATTTAAAATGAATTGATGTTTAGCATTATGCTATGATACAAAAAAATTTATATTTTCTGCTAACTTTATGAAAATGTGATGAATAAATGCTAAGAGGCTTGTCCAAGACCTACAAGAGGCCAACGACGCTGATTACTTCTAGGGGGTGCTCCCTGGAGGTGAAAAAACATTGTATCAGATCCATATTTATCAAATGTGGTTTTAGGGTCCAAAGTACCATAATGCCACATCTAGTAATGTCTTTTTCATCAGTTTGAGTCGTGATACATCTATCAGCAGGAGGCTGTAGGACGATACAAGTTTCACTTTATTCACTAGTCTTGTGTCGTGCGATGGAGCTTAACTATACATAATCTCTTTCGTATTTCCCTTGTCCAGTGGTCTTTTAGATGTGATTGCTTGGATATGTGATGCCTCAAGGCTTGAGGGACAAGAAGGTGAGTTTTCATGCTTATTATGGTTTTATGACTTTATCAGTATATGTGAAGGTGAATTTGAAATATTTTGATTGAAGACAATTTAGACCTACGAGGTTTGAGATGTTATGTTGAGAAATTATGTTGCACTGTAGTTCTAGCCTTATAAGAGTTCTTATAGTAGAATAAAGTCCTTTCTGGAATGATGAGTTACTTTATGGTCATGTTCAATGATAATATAATGTCATTGATAGGCTTGACATTTTTTTGGGAAATGTGGTAAATAGTGAAAGATGAATGTTACATTTTCTATATGAGTAATGTTTCATAGTTATTCTTATGCGGGTTGGCGTCTTTTATATAGGCTTACTCCTGAGGAGGGAAGGTAATGTGTTTTATCATGTAAGGTAATTGTGAAGTAGGTGAGTTAATAAGAGAATACGTGTGACTAGTGTATTTGTTCGCCTATCATAAGAGCGGGAAAAAGGAAGAAGGCATTTTATTCCATAAGTTGGGATTATGTTGAACTTTAAGGTTGACTTGGAGGGTAATATGTACCCTTTATCTCATAGGTAGAAGAAGAAAATTGATGTTGACCTACTTTCAAGAGGTTAGATATCTTGTAAGTTTGATCTTAAGTATTCTCATTTAAGAAAAGTGCTTACATTGTACCTAAGCGTGGTTGGTTGGAAGGTTCCACCAAATGTGATTATGTGGGTTGAAATGTCCTAGAAACTACCTTACCCTAGTATTAGAAGAAAATAAAGTGGCCTCTATGGCTCTATCTCTTCTATGTTTACCCTAAAATTTAACCTATAGAGGATGTTATCCGATGTCTCTAGAAAAGTAGTAGTCGATCTTAGGAGTTCCAATATGTGTTTTAAGATTTGATAGAATCGAGCATTTCTATAGTCCTATTGATGGAGGGCAGAGTCTCTATAGTCTATATATGAGCTACATAAGGTGATGAACCTTGTAGAATTATATCCCAAACTACCGACTTTGATAAAACTTGGGGGAAAGAAAGTTGAGTTACCCTTGGTAATCATGGAATAGTTACTGCCTTATGTGGTTAAGTAGTATGACCTAACTTGACTTTTATGACTTTCCCTTAGGTATAAACTGGAAGGGTTGTGGTGCTTCAGTAGTGCTTATTGATGAATGAGCTAATAAGCGCTTTTTATGAGAGTAGGGGTGAAATCCTCAATGATGTTGAATTACATTATGTGAGGAATGTGTAGGTTTAGTCTTGACTTTCTTGACCTTGTTGTTTGAGGGCTTGATGTGATGAAAAACCTATTAAGCTTAACCATGTGGGGGGTAATGTGCCTAGATGTTCAGGTTTTGAATGCCCTAAATGTCCCAAATTTTATTTCATATGACCTTTCTATGTTAAGTATAAATTTGAGTTGTGGATATGAAGTGGAGTAATTTAGATATTCATTTTTAATCTCTAGGAATCCTCACCAGTGGAGTGTGAGTGAATACTTAGTGAGAAATGATTCCTATTTTAGAGTGGAATAAAGTGATGTTAAGAAGGGTTTTCATAAACTTGATCCCCAAAAGAGGAATGTTGCGCTTGATTAGTAAGGTTAGTATGTCCATGTTTTCTTGGATGAGATCAATTACTGTTTGATGAGGTTAACCTAAGTGGGGGATGATGAATTGAGTAGTAACTATGTAGATATCCTTATATTTTCCATCCATTCTTACTCAATCTTAAAACCAAAGAGTTCCTAGTATTATGTTCATGTTATGGAGTTATGAGTATAAGTTGCATGTTCTACATATGTCATGCATGTGATTAGATTACACTATGTTGTGCATGTTTTAAAAGTTTCTTAATTCATAAAAAGGGATTTTTGATAAATTCATAGTTCTCATGTTGTTATGCATGTTAGTATTATACTTGTGTATTTAACTTCATCAGATATGTAACGACATGTTTAGTCGTTTTGAGCAGTAGATATTATTTCTGGTAATAACTGTCTGGGTCGACTGGATCCCATGACGGACTGTCATGGGCACGACGGACCGTCGAGGGGGTCTCGTTCCAAAACACTTAGACTCTGGAAAATTTGGTACTGAGAACAACTCTCTGAACTTCGCAACGGAAGAGCAGCACGGACCGTCGTAGGTACGACGGACCGTCACAGAGTCTTTAATGTAGTTGAGTCTCTGAACTTTGTGAGGGAAGCAGCAGGACAGACCGACGCAGGCACGACGGGCCATCATAGGCTGCGTAACATGACTGGGTCGGATTTCTGTTAAAAGTTTTTAAGGGGTGTTTTGGACTATTCCTGCTTATGACTATGAAGTTAGTGGTTTAATGTTAATAATTCTATTACTTGGGGGTTAAAGGAGATAACCTTGAAATAAATAGTGGGTTAATTTTACCATATTTTAGACTTAATTATATGGTAATTAGGGTAATAGAAAAAGAGTTTGAATAAGGAAAAATAGAAAGAACAGAGAGAAGAAGAGAGAACGAGCGAGGGAGGAAGAAAAACGAAGAGAAAGCAAAAATCATTGGAGAACTAGATTGCTTGATTCACGATTCTTCGTTGGAGGTAGGTTATGGTTTATGCTATTCCGTAGTAAACTCTAAATAGCGATTTATATGTATTGGGTAATTTTGTAAAATCTTCTATATGCTTAATTGTGTGCTTGCATGATGTGATTATGTAATTGTGATGAATTAGCATGATGAGGCTGTTGAATCTTAAACCATAAAACCTCTTTGTTAATGATGATGCCTTGGTATAAAAGAAGGCTTGATGAACTGAAAGAATGAGATTAGGGAATCAGAGTGTCACGTTTCGACACCAGGATAGTAGAGGATTGGGTGTCACGAACCGACACGTAGAATTAGGGGATCCGAGTGTCACGTTCCGACACCAGGATAGTAGAGGATCGGGTGTCACAAACCGACACGTAGTAGTAGAGGTTCGGAAAGTCACGTTTCGACACCAGGATAGTAGGGAATAAGAGTGTCATGTTCCGACACCAGGGTAGTAAGATGAATAAATATTGAGGGGATCGGAGTGTCACGTTCTGACACCAGGATAGTAAAAAGAGTGAATCTTGAATTATGTTAATATACTCAATGTAAAGAACCTATTTCCCAAATGAGTATGGTGTGGACGCTTGAGTCCTCATAGATGTGCTTGGGTTGTGGCCAATGGTTATGGTACTTGTTGTTGTCACCTGTTAAGTACTATGGCTGATTTTATGTTATTATTCGATATATATTGCTTTCTATTTTGAGTTGGCCGATGATACCTACTCAGTACTTGTACCTTGTACTGACACCTACTTGTAATTTTCTTCTTTGATATTTGGGGAGGGCAGCTAACGTGCCATCGACTTCGACTCAATCGCAACTCTAGCCAGTCTTCATCACGTCAGATTTCAGGGTGAGCTATTGTTCCTAGCTCGGACTGGATTCTTTCCTTCATGTCTTGATGTCTTGAAGTTCGGACATGGACCATCTCTTTACCCATTTTAGTTTCTTAAATACTCTTAGACTTAGAAATTTTTGGATAGATGTTCTTGTTGTGATGACTTCAAGATTTTGGGAATAATAAGTATTAAATTTTAGAAGTTATTTATTGATTTCGTTAATGAGTTTTATGTCTTCCGCATTATATTCTGTTTATTATGGTTGAAACGTTGGGGTTTAGATTGGTTGGTTCGCTCACATAGTAAGGATAAGTGTAGGTGCCACTCGCGGCTTGTTTTGGGTCGTGACAAGATAATTTGATGAACATGCTTCATCACACTTTTGATGTGAGGTTATTTGTTCCCCACAATGAAGTGTTGAGTTTGTTTTCAAATGAGAAAAGACTAGTCCTTTTAAAAAGATGTAATTATGTGATTTGGGAAGTATTAATGCATGGTCAATCTTTAGAAGTGATGGTGTATCTACCCAATATTATTGATGTGTGCCTATGAATTGTAATACTTTTCCTTAAATAATGCACGTTCGTGAAAACTAGTATTATGCAAGAATATTTTTTTAAAAAAATAACTTCCTATATTTGGGACGTGTTTGGTATGAGCTACAATTTTTACTTCAGGAAGAAGGTAGTATGAGCATACCATCGTTAGAAGTTGAGAAATTATCCTTGAAATGAATTGACCTTTGTGAAATGCTTGAATGTGAACTGTATGATGATGTGTCAGTATGTTAATGAGAAGGACATTCCTCCCTGAACATAACTAAACATGATGATGAAATGTATTTACTTGATGGTACTATTTCTAAATTATAAGAACTTTTATAATCTACATTACTCATGATCTATGTGAGATTCATGTTAGATGCTTATTTGCCTCTTCAGTTTAATAATGAACATGTCTATGAGTGATTTAAAAGTTATTTCATATAGAGTATTTTAGTTAATTAAAAAATAAAGGTCATGTCTTGATTAGGAAAAGGAAGTTCCTCCTAGGAACTTGAGACAGACCTATGTGTTTAATGCATTACGAGTGAGTGAATTAAGTTTGTACTTACTAGTGTTGCATTGAGTGCATAATGGTATGACGTAATGTTCCTTGTAAGTTTGTTCCATTGAATATCATTTTATACTTTGTTTAAAGTTTTATGTTTCTAGATTGGTCATGGAGTCCTTGAATAGTCCAATTGTCATTCGAGGACAACTATTCTGAAGTGGGGGATGTTGTTAGGATCTTCAAAATGAACTAAGATAAACTAGAGCCTCACCGTGTTATATGAATTATTAACTTATTTATAAAGTTGGAAGCAGGTTGAATTACTTGATTTGAATAGGTTTGAGATCAAACATCAAAGGACGACAAAGATTTTCTCTTTAAACTAGTCTTTTGTGTTCTAGTTTCTCGTTGTATTTTTGCATTGTTTTTATGTGTTCTTTGAAATCTAATGACCGTGGAGGTTACCCTAGTATAATAAAAAATATGTTTAGGGTAAATTTTTTTTGTTACTAATCCTCAAAAAGTAATCTAGGGGTCTTTGAAAAGGACCCAGCCTTTGACCAGCAAGCTGTTAAGGGGCAGCATGCAATTGCACTTGCATGAAACAAGTCTGCGTCACAGACTAGGTTCTCCAAGGGAAAAATGTTTGTTCCACATCTAGGACTCTACTGTCCAAAAATTTTATTCTATATATTTTGTGGGAACAGCTCTTCAACGCGGACTTGTTCCCCGACAATAATTCTGAAAAATAATGTTAAGTTTGACTTATTTAAAAAGGTCCAATTAATGTGGCGGTATTTTGGGTACATTGGGGGTTTATAATAAATGGTTTTTACGTCATATTTACCCCATTCCCAAGTGAATATACAAATACCCAATGAGAAATGAAAAGTCCAAAACCCCCTTCTCTCCCAAAATTCTTTTAAAACTCCATTGGAGGCCAAACTCCAGCTCAAGCTAGAAGATGAATTTGCAAATGATTTTCCCTCCAATTTCATGGGTCTTCAATCAATAATGTATGGTAACCCTTGATCCTTTTTATGCTTCAACAAGCATGTCTTATTTCACTTATTCGTTAGAACAATATGTGGTGCCTCATTAAGCATATCTTTGTTCATTAGACAAAGAGATTTCTTCTACAAACCTAAACTTCGGTATCTTTAGGATTCCTTTACATGAAACCTCACATCATTACCCGAAAGTACGACCTAGCATTTAGGGAAAACCTTAGGTCGAAACAATTGTGTACTTGACCTTTCAGAGGTCTTGTATAAGCCTTAGCTATCATTCATTACATAACACATCAAAAATAGTGCAGAATTAAACTTTTATCAAATAAATAATAAAAGAAAGATATCTCATAAAAGCTAAGGAGTGAACTCGTCTTCGGAAGAAAACATAAAGACACGACATAAATATCTCAGGGACACGTCCCTTTTTATTAAATGAAAACACATAATAAGTCCTCATGATATGTAAATAAGAAATAGAACTATACCCTCAAATGTATGAGGACATACAAAGTCTTTAGAGAGTCTATTCCCAAGCTTGATTTCTAGTCTAAAATTGCCTCCCACGTATGTACTAAGTATGACATATCTAAAATCATGCGAACAGGAACGTTTTAGTTAATTAAGCTTTCATGCAAAATAAGTAAAACCTTCAAGAATATTTTATTAAAATATCATAAGAACCATAAGGAGTCACTTTACAGTTAACTCCAAAAAAATTATAGTGTAATTTCCTTTACAAAGAAAGCATTTCGTACCACAAAACAGTGAACTCATTTCCTTTTGAGGTTTCCCAAAACAAGTTATCCTGAGACTCACTAAGGTAATACATGAAGGAACAACCCATACACCTTCTTCAATACACACCAAAGTGATCCTTAAGACTAACAATAATAGGACTACCTCGCACGGAAAATAAGTCCACTCTTTAAGCTAGACATTAGAATGACATTCATACAGTAAGGACTTAATGTAAATGCCCTTCTCCAATAGCACTTATAAAAGAAGGCCATATGTAAAGTAATTTCGCCTAGTAATAAAATAAAGGGCCACTAGAAGTTTGTCATTTTGTGTCGGCCGAATTAATATAGGCCAAGTGTAAAGTTAGTGTCGGCCATTTCTGATGGCCTAATGTAAAAAAATGTTGTATAAATAGAGGGCTTTCCCTCATAATAAAATCAATCCTCTCTCAAACCTCATTCCTCTTTACAACATCTCTCTTTTATCGCTTCCAAACCCACATTGGTATCAGAGCTAGTCCACAAAAAATAAGATATGGAAAATTCATAGATGACAAATCTACACGAACAAGTATATTCGTTTATTTCATGAGTAGCTAAATCTATTTATTTCTGATAATCTCTTGTTGATTATGATTGTTTATCATGTCTTAATAATGTTATAATAACCATCTTTAGAAAGTTTGCTACAGAAATATTCTGCGAATAAGTATGCCCAGACTATTCCATCCTAAGGTTGAAACCGATAGGCAAGAAGGCCGTTTAGGGGAGTAAACAAAGTTGAGGCGCTGTTAGGATAACTGATCAAAGAAAAAAACAGTAGTAGTGACAAGACGAGATGATTCTTAAACTATTATTATTACATAATAAATAAGTATAATCCATTAAGAGGTTGGAAGGAATAAAATTTTAGTGAAAAGTAGAAAATAATTAAATGAATACTTATCTACTGGATGATGATGTTAATTACAAGATATTAAAAATCTATATACAAAAAGGTCTTAATACAGATATGAAAAGAAGAATTTATGATATATTAGTAACGTGTGAGGTAATAGAAGTAACAACTCAGGGTTTGACGGAATTAGATATACAAGATAATTTTTATGATGAATTTTATTTTGACATAAATGATTTATATGATGATCTAGAGATATTCAGAGATAAATGATAAAATATATATATTGGGTAAAAGCTAAAGAAAACATAGATCAATATGATCAAATAGAATTAGAATTAAAATGATTGAACCAAAAAGGATTGAAGTTTGGCAAAAACGAAGTAATAATAAATATAAGATAAAATTTATTAAAGACCAAAATAAATTGAGTAAAATTTTTAAAATTTTGTACAGAAAAATATAAATGAATAATACAACAAGTAAAGAAACTAAAATAACAAAAACTATGTGTAACGACCTGTTTAGTCGTTTTTGAGCAGTAGAGTTATTTCTGGTATTAGCTGTCTGGGTCGACGGATCCCACGACGGACCGTAATGGGCACGACGGACCGTCGAGGGGGTCTCGTTCCAAAACAATTATATTCTAAAAGTTTGGGTACTGAGAACAACTCTCTGAACTTCGCGACAACATGACAGGACAGACCGTCGTGGCCACGACGGACGGTCACAGACCCTTTAGTGAAATTTAGTCTCTGAACTTTGTGACGGAAGCAGAAGGACGGACCGTCGCATGCACGACGGGCCGTCACAGGCTGCATAACCCTGACTGTGTCGAATTTCTGTTAAAAGTTTTTAAGGGGCGTTTTGAACTATTCCTACTTATGATTATAAAGTTAGTGGTTTAATGTTAATAATTCAATTTCTTGGGGGTTAAAGGAGATATCCTTGGAATAAATAGTGGGTTACTTTTACAATCTTTTATACTTAATTATATGGTAATTTGGGTAAAAGAAAAAGAGTTTGAAAAAGGAAAAATAGAAAGAACCGAAGAGAGGGATGTACGAGCGAGAGAGAAAGAAGAACGAAGAGAAGGCAAGGGCATTGGGGAAGTAGATTGCTTGATCACGATTCTTCGGTGGAGGTAGGTTATGGTTTATGCTATTTCATAGTAAACTCTAAATAGCGATTGATATGTATTGGGTAGTTTCGTAAAGTCTTCTATATGCTTAACTGTGTGCTTGCATGATGTGATTATATAATTGTGATAAAATAAGCAAGATGAGGCTGTTGAATCTTAAACCTTAAAACCATTGTTAATCATGATGCCTTGGTATAAAAGAAGGCTTGATGAACTGAAAAAATGAGATTAGGGGATCGGGTTTCACGTTCCGACACCAGGATAGTATTAGTGGATTGGGTGTCACGTTTCGGCACCAGGATAGTATGGATCGGGTGACACATTCCGGCACAAGGATAGTAAAGGATCGAAGTGTCACGTTCCGACACAAGGATAGTATTAGTTGATCGGGTATCACGTTCTGGCACAAGGATAGTATGGATCGGGTGTCACGTTCCAGTACTAGGATAGTAAAGGATCAGAGTGTCACGTTCCGGCACCAGGATAGTATGGATCGGGTGTCACGTTCCGGCACCAAGATAGTAAAGGATCAGAGTGTCACGTTCCGACACCAGGATAGTATGGATCGGGTGTCACGTTCCGACACCAGGATAGTAAAGAGAATAAATCTTGAATTATGCTAATATACTCAGATTTAATGAACCTGTTTCCCAAATGAGTATGATGTGGAGTCTTGAGTCCTCATAGATGTGCTTGGGTTGTGCCCAATGGTTTTAGTACTTGTTGTTGTCACCTGTTAGGTGTTATGATTGATTTTATGTTATTATTTGATATATATTGCTCTCTATTTTGAGTTGGCCGATGATACCTACTCAGTACTTGTGTTTTGTACTGACCCCTACTTGTATGTTTTTCCTTTGTTATTTGTGGAGTGCAGCAAACGTACCGTCGTCTTCAACTCAACCGCAAATCTAGCCAGTCTTCATCACGTTAGATTTCAGGGTGAGCTATTGTTCCTAGCTTGGACTGGATTCTTTCCTTTGGGTCTTGATGTCCTTGAAGTTCGGACATGGACCATCTCTTTTACTTATTTTAGCTTCTTAGATGTTCTTAGATTTAGAAATTTGAGGATAGATGTTCTTATGGTGATGACTTCTAGATTTTGGGGAAAGAAATTGATAAATTTTAGAAGTTATTAATTGATTTTGTTAATGAGTTTTAAGTCTTCCGCATTATTTTCTTTTTATTATGGTTGAAATTTTGGGGTTTAGATTGGTTGGTTCGCTCACATAGGAGGTTAAGTGTGGGTGCCACTCGTGGCTCGTTTTGGGTCATGGCAAACTTGGTATCAGAGCATTAGGTTCGTTGGTCTCATCACACAAGAACGAGTCTAGTAGAGTCTTAAGGAACGGTAGGGGGACGCCTTTACTTTTCTTTGAGGGGCTATAAGACTTTAGGAAAATTCCATTCTTTCCTTCTTTCGTGCTATTACTTGGATCCAATTGGTATATAGGTGATACAAATTGGTATCTGACCATCTTCACTCTATTTCACAGATGGTTAGAACTAGAGCAACAAACGCGCCAACACCAACACCGGCAAGACAGGATGCATCTGAGCCTGCCACTAGGGCTGTAGCTCGAAGAGGAGCAGTGGCAAGAGGCCGTGGTAGAGGTCGCGGGAGGACGTCCTCTAGAGGAAGAGGACAAGCACCTGGCCCATCTAGTACTAGGGCGGTGACTCCTCCATCGACTAAGGAAGTAGTAATAGAGGGTGAGGAAGGGGAGAATGAACAACTGCAGAATGAGGGATTACCACCCCAACCTACCCCAGAGATGATTAAACATGTTCTTGCTTATCTTAGCGGGTTATCGCATCAAGGACAGACACCTCCAGTGTATTCTACACCAGCAGCTCAGGTTCCAGGAGTACAGCATGCAGCTGCTGTGGCTCCCCTCATGGATGCCTCATTGGAAATAGGCATGTTTCCTCGGTTGACTACAGGGCCTATAATGACAAGTGATCAGCATGAACTTTTCAGTAAATTCTTGAAGTTGAAACCTCCAGTTTTAAAGGGTGCTGAATTTGAGGATGCCTATGATTTTCTGGTTAATTGTCATGAGCTACTACACAAGATGGGCATAGTAGAACGATTTGATGTCAAGTTTGTGACTTATCAATTTCAAGGGAAAGCCAAAATGTGGTGGCGATCGTATGTTGAGAGTCAACCAGCACAAGCACCACCTATGACTTGGGCATCATTCTCTAGCTTGTTTATGGAGAAGTATATACCCCGGACATTGAGGGATAGGAAGAGAGATGAGTTCCTGAGCCTAGAGCAAGGCAGGATGTCGGTTACTACTTATGAGGCTAAGTTTCGTGCATTGTCCAGGTATGCCACCAAGCTTTGCTTCAGTCCACAAGAGCGGATTCGCCGTTTTGTGAAGGGGTTGAGGTCAGATTTGTAGATTTCAGCCATAAAGGTAGCTGCAGCAGCAAAATCTTTTCAGGAGGTGGTAGATTTTGTGATAGAAGTCGACGGAGTGAAGCTAGACGACTTTACCATGGCATCGACCTCTAAGAAGTTTCGTAAGGGAGGAGAGTTTAATGGTTCTTACTCCAGAGGGCAAGGTTCCAGAGGTTACCCAGCCCGACCTATTCAGTCTTCACTGCAGGCTGTAGTTGGGGGTCCACCGCAGACCGGTCAACATTTCTCTGAGTTTGGAGGTTACCCCCAGACTTCGTCGTTCTCACAGAGGCCTATGCTTTACTCCAGAGAGATTTATGGATGTGGGGAGACTGGATATATTAAGATGTATTGTCCATAACAGAGTTACAGACCTCCAATAGTCAGAGGTAGAGGTGGTCATAGAAGAGGCCGCTATTCTGGAGGACGTGGTGGCCGAGGTAATGGTGGTCACCAAAATGGCCGGGGTGACGGGCAAGCTGGAACTTCTGCAGCGCAACATGGTAGGGCCAACAGGCAGACAGGTGATAGGGCCCATTGTTATGCTTTCCCTCAGAGGTCTGAAGCGGAGACATCTGATGCTGTTATCACAGGTAATCTTTTGGTTTGTGATTGCATGGCTTCTGTATTTTTTGATCCTGGTTCCACATTTTCATATGTATCTTCCTCATTTGCTACTGGTCTTAATTTACATTGTGAATTGCTTGACATACCTATTCGTGTCTCTACTCCGGTGGATTAGTCTGTGATAGTTGGAAAGGTGTATAAGTCTTGTCTTGTGACTTTTGTGGGGAGCAATACTCATGTAGACTTGGTTATCCTAGAAATGGTTGACTTCGATGTAATTCTGTGTATGACTTGGCTTTCTACAAATTTTGCAATCTTAGATTGTTATGCTAAAACTGTAACGTTGGCCAAGCCTGGGACAAATCTTTTAGTGTTGGAGAATGACTACACTTCCACTCCATTTCGCATTATCTCCTTCCTTCGTGCTAAGAGAATGGTTAGTAAGGGTTGTTTAGCTTTCTTGGCACACCTCAGGGATGATACTACCCAAGTACCTTAAATGGAGTCGGTTTTAATATTCCGTGAGTTTCTAGATATGTTTCCTGCAGACCTTCCTGGTATGCCACCGGATAGAGATTTTGATTTCTGTATTGATCTGGAGCCGGGAACTCGCCCCATTTCCATACCCCCTAAAAGAATGGCTCCCGCTGAGTTAAGAGAGTCAAAGGCCCAACTTCAAGAGTTGTTAAGCAAAGGCTTCATTTGACCAAGTGCATCTCCTTGGGGTGCTCCTGTTTTTTTTGTGAAGAAGAAGGATGGAAGTTTTCGGATGTGCATAGACTACATGCAACTAAATAAGGTAACCATCAAGAACAAGTATCCACTTCCTCGCATCGATGATTTGTTCGATCAGTTACAAGGTGCTTGTACCTTCTCAAAAATTGATTTGAGATCTGGTTATCATCAATTGAAAATACGGGCAACAGATGTGCCAAAGACTGCTTTAAGGACCAGGTATGGACATTATGAGTTCTTAGTAATGTCTTTTGGGCATACGAATGCCCCTGCTGCATTCATGAGCTTGATGAACGGGATTTTTAAGCCATATCTGGACCTCTTTGTCATTGTATTCATCGATGATATACTGGTATACTCAAAGAGCAGGAAATAATATGAGGAGCACTTGAGAATAGTATTGGAAATGTTGAGGGATAAAAAGCTTTATGCCAAATTCTCCAAGTGTGAGTTTTGGCTAGATTCAGTGTCCTTCTTGGGGCATGTGGTTTCTATGGATGGAGTGATGGTGGATCCTTCCAAGATCGAAGTAGTGAAGAATTGGGTAAGACCTACTAATGTTACAGAAGTAAGGAGCTTTGTCGGTTTAGCTAGCTACTACCATCGATTTGTCAAGGGATTTTCTTCGGTTGCTTTCCAATTGACAAACTTGAATTAGCAGAGTGTTCCATTTGTATGGTCGTACGAGTGTGAAGAAAGCTCTCAGAAGCTCAAGACCTTGTTGACTACTGCACCAATTCTTACCCTGCCAGTGGAAGGTAAGAGTTTCATTGTTAATTGTGATGCATCCTATTCTGGTTTGGGTGCAGTGCTAACGAAAGAGAAGAATGTAATTGCTTATGCTTCGAGGCAATTAAAGGTGCACGAATGTAATTATCCGACCCACGATTTGGAGTTGGCTGTGGGAGTGTTTGCATTAAAGCAATGGAGACATTATCTATATGGGGTTAAGTGTGAAGTCTATACAAATCATCGCAGTTTACAGTATGTCTTTACTCAGAAAGATTTGAATTTGAGACAGAGGAGGTGGATGGAACTACTGAAGGACTATGATATCACTATATTGTATCATCAGGGAAAAGCTAACGTTGTGGTAGATGCGTTAAGTAGAAAAGCAGGGAGCATGGGAAGTCTAGCTCACTTGTAGGTTTCTAGACGCCCATTGGCTAGAGAGGTTCAGACTCTGGATAATGACTTTATGAGGCTAGAAGTAAATGAGAAGTGAGGATTTTTGGCCTGTGTGGAGGCAAGATCTTCCTTTCTTGACAAGATTAAGGAGAAGCAGTTTACTGATGAGAAACTGATCCGGATTCTAGATAAAGTATTT
The DNA here is from genome assembly GCA_027704865.1 of Solanum neorickii. NCBI lineage: Eukaryota > Viridiplantae > Streptophyta > Magnoliopsida > Solanales > Solanaceae > Solanum > Solanum neorickii. Next base: position 7,860,586 of record JAKWJC010000370.1, read on the forward strand.
CGAAGAGAGGCTAAAGAAGCAAAAATCGATGAGGAAGGTGTTTTGAGGATTAAGGGAAGGGTATGTGTACCCCGTGTCGATGATTTGATTCACACCATTCTTACAGAGGCTCATAGTTCAAGGTATTCTATACATCCCGGTGCAACAAAGATGTATCGCGACCTAAAGCAACATTTTTGGTGTAGTAGAATGAAGCAGGACATTGTTGATTTTGTTGCTCAATGCCCGAATTGTCAGCAGGAAAATTATGAACACCATAGACCGGGAGGGACACTTCAGAGAATGCCCATTGTTGAATGGAAGTGGGAAAGAATTGCAATGGACTTCGTGGTTGGTCTTCCAAAGACAATGGGTAAGTATAACTCCATTAGGTTAATTGTTGACAGATTGACTATGTCTCCTCATTTCATTCCGGTCAAGGTGACTTACAATGCAGAGAAGTTAGCCAAATTTTATATCTCAGAAATTGTTCGATTACATGGAGTTCCACTCTCCATCATATCAGATAGAAGTACGCAATTTACTTCTATGTTTTGGAAAACATTGCATGCTGAATTAGGTACTAGGTTGGATCTTAAAACTGCATTTCACCCTCCGACTGATGGTCAGTCTGAGGGAACGATTCAGGTTTTGGAGGATATGCTTTGTGCATGTGTGATAGAGTTTGGCGGTCATTGGGATAACTTCTTACCCTTAGCAGAGTTCTCATACAACAATAGCTATCACTCAAGTATTGATATGGCCCCATTTGAGGCACTGTATGGGAGAAGATGTAGGTCTCCCATTGGGTGGTTTGATGCATTTGAAGTTAGACCTTGGGGTACTGTCCTTCTGAGGGAGTCGTTAGATAAAGTGAAATGCATTCAGGAAAAGCTTTTAACGGCTCAAAGTAGGCAGAAAGAATATGCAGATTGTAAGGTTAGAGACTTGGAGTTTATGGACGGTGAGCAAGTCTTGCTGAAGGTTTCACCCATGAAAGGGGTGATGCGGTTTGGTAAGCGAGGTAAGTTTAGTACGAGGTATATTGGTCCATTTGAAGTTTTGAAGCACGTGGGGGAGGTAGCTTATGAATTAGCCTTGCCCCAGGGCTGTCAGGAGTGCACCCAGTATTTCATGTGTCTATGCTGAAAAGATATCATGGTGATGGAAACTACATTATTCGTTGGGATTCAGTCCTTCTTGATGAGAATTTGTCTTATGAGGAGGAGACTGTTGCTATTTTAGATGGGGAAGTCCGCAAGTTGAGGTCAAGAGAGATTGCATCCATCAAGGTTCAATGGAAGAATCGGCCAGTTGAAGAGTCCACTTGGGAGAAGGAGGCTGATATGCAAGAAAGATATCCACACCTGTTCAAAGATTCAGGTACTCTTTCTCGCCCTTGTTTTCCTTATTATGATCGTTCGAGGACGAACGATCGGTAAATTGGTGTCTACTGTCACGACCTGTTTAGTCGTTTTTGAGCAGTAGTGTTATTTCTGGTAATAGCTATCTGGGTCGACGGATCCCACGACGGACCGTCGAGGGGGTCTTGTTCCAAAACACTTAGATTCTAAAAAATTGGTTACTGAGAACACCTCTCTGAACATCGCGACGACATGGCAAGACGAACCTTCGTGGGCACGACGGATCGTCACAGACCCTTTAGTGAAGTTTAGTCTCTGAACTTGTGACGGAAGCAGCAGGACGGACCGTCGCAGGCACGACGGGCCGTCACAGGCTGCGTAACCCTGACTGTGTCAGATTTCTGTTAAAAGTTTTTAAGGGGCGTTTTGGACTATTCCTTCTTATGATTATAAAGTTAGTGGTTTAATGTTAACAATTCAATTTCTTGGGGGTTAAAGCAGATAACCTTGGAATAAATAGTGGGTTACCTTTACCATCTTTTATTCTTAATTATATGGTAATTAGGGTAAAAGAAAAAGAGTTTGAATAAAGAAAAAGAGTTTGAATAAGGAAAAATAGAAAGAACAGAAGAGAGGGACGAACGAGCGAGAGGAACAAGAACGAAGAGAAAGCAAGGGCATTGGGGAAGTAGATTTCTTGATCACGATTCTTCGGTGGAGGTAGGTTATGGTTTATGCTATTTCATAGTAATCTCTAAATAGCGATTTATATGTATTGGTTAGTTTCGTAAAGTTTTCTATATGCTTAATTGTGTGCTTGGATGATGTGATTATATAATTGTGATAAAATAAGCATGATGAGGTTGTTGGATCTTAAACCTTAAAATCTCTTTGTTAATAATGATGCCTTTGGATAAAAGAAGGCTTGATGAACTGAAAGAATGAGATAAGGGGATCGGGTGTCACGTTCCGACACCAGGATAGTATTAGTGGATCGGGTGTCACGTTCCGGCACCAGGATAGTATGGATCGGGTGTCACTTTCTGGCACAAGGATAGTAAAGGATCGGAGTGTCACGTTCTGACACCATGATAGTATTAGTGGATCGGGTCTCACGTTCCGGCACCAGGATAGTATACGTTCCGGCACCAAGATAGTAAAGGATCGGAGTGTCACGTTCCGGCACCAGGATAGTATTGATCGAGTGTCACGTTCCGGCACCAGGATAGTAAAGGATCAGAGTGTCACGTTCCAACACCAGGATAGTATGGATCGGGTGTCACGTTCCGACACCAGGATAGTAAAGAGAATGAATATTGAATTATGCTAATATACTCATATTTAATGAACCTGTTTCCCAAATGAGTATGGTGTGGAGGCTTGAGTCCTCATAGATGTGCTTGGGTTGTGCCCAATGGTTTTATTACTTGTTGTTGTCACCTGTTATGTATTATGGTTGATTTTATGTTATTATTTGATATATATTGCTCTTTATTCTGAGTTGGCCGATGATACCTACTCAGTACTTGTGTTTTATACAGAACCCTACTTGTATGTTTTCCCTTGGTTATTTGTGGAGTGCAGCAAACGTACCGTCGTCTTAAACTCACCCGCAACTCTAGCCAGCCTTCATCACGTTAGATTTCAGGGTGAGCTATTGTTGCTAGCTCGGACTGGATTCTTTCCTTCGTGTCTTGATGTCCTTGAAGTTCGGACATGGACCATCTCTTTTACTTATTTTAGTGTCACGACCCAAAACGTGTCGTGAGTGGCACCCACATTTTTCCTCCTATGTGAGCGAACCAACCAATATAAACCCCAACATTTAAACCATAAGTAACATAATATAATGCGGAAGACTTAAACTCATTAATGAAAATCGATAATCAACTTCTAAAACTCAAACACATATTATTATTATTCCCAAAATCTGGAAGTCATCATCACAAGAACATCTATCCTAAAATTACTAATCTAAGAGTATCTATCCTAAAATTACTAATCTAAGAGTTTCTGAAATCTTTCCTCACATTCGTCCGACCATACAAATGGAACATTCTGCTTAGTCAAGTTCGTCAATTGGGAAGCAATGGAAGAGAATCCCTTGACAAATCGGTGGTAATAGCTAGCTAAACCAACAAAGCTCCTTATTTCTGACACATTAGTAGGTCTTACCAAATTCTTCACTGTCTCAATCATAGAAGGATCCACCATCACCCCATCCTTAAAAACCACGTGTCCCAAGAAGGACACTGAATCTAGCCAAAACTCACACTTGGAGAATTTGGCATAAAGCTTTTTCTCCCTCAACATTTCCAGTACAATTCTCATGTGCTCCTCATGTTCCTTCTTGCTCTTTGAGTATACCAATATATCATCAATAAATACGATCACAAAGAGATCCAGATATGGCTTAAAAATCCCGTTCATCAAGCTCATGAAAGCAGCAGGGGCATTCGTAAGACCAAAAGACATCACTACAAATTCGTAATTCCCATACCTGGTCCGAAAAGCAGTCTTTGGCACATCCGTTGCCCGTATTTTCAATTGATGATAACCGGATCTCAAGTCAATCTTAGAGAAGACACAAGCACCTTGTAACTGATCGAACAAGTCATCAATGCGAGGAATGGGATACATGTTCTTAATAGTTACCTTGTTCAACTGCCGGTAGTCTATGGACACCCGAAAACTCCCATCCTTCTTCTTCACAAATAATACCAGAGCACCCCAAGGAGATGCACTTGGTCTAATGATGCCTTTGCTCAACAACTCTTGTAGTTGGGCCTTTAACTCTCTCAACTCCGTGGGGGCCATTCTATAAGGGGGTATAGAAATGGGGCGAGTACCCGGTTCAAGATCAACGCATATGTCAATATCTCTATTTGGTGGCATACCCGGAAGGTCTGCGGGAAACACATCTAAAAACTCACGAACTATCAAAACCGACTCAATTGGAGGTACTTGGGTAGTATCATCCCTGAGGTGTGCCAAGAAAGCTAAACAACCCTTACTAACCATTCTCTTAGCACGAAGAAAGGAGATGATACGAACCGGATTGGAAGTGTAGTCACCCTCCCACAATAACGGATCTGTCCCAGGCTTGGCTAACGTCACAGTCTTAGCATTACAATCCAAGATCGCAAAATTTGGAGAAAGCCAAGTCATACCCAGAATTACATCAAAATCAACCATTTCCAAGATAACCAAGTCTACATAAGTATTGCTACCCACAAAAGTCACCAAACAAGACCTATATACTTTTTCAACTATCACAGACTCACCCACCGGAGTAGACACACGAATAGGTATGTCAAGCAATTCATAATGTAAATTAAGACCAGTAGCAAATGAGGAAGATACATATGAAAATGTGGAGCCGGGATCAAATAATACAGAAGCCATACAATCACAAACAAAAAGATTACCTGTGATAACAGCATCCGATTTCTCCGCTTCCGACCGCCCAGGAAAAGCGTAACAATGGGCCCTATCACCTATTTACCTGTTGCCCCTACCATGTTGCGCTGCATTAGTTCCCATTTGTCCGTCACCCCGGCCATTTTGGTGACCACCATTACCTCGGCCACCACGTCCTCCAGAATAACGGCCTCTACCATGACCACCTCTACCTCTAGCTATTGGGGGTCTATAACTCTGTTTTGGACAATTTCTCCTAATATGTCCAGTATCCCCACATCCATAACACTCTCTGGGGTCAAGCATAGGTCTCTCAGAGAATTGTTGACCGGTCTGAGGTGGACCCCCAACTACAGTCTGTAGTGAAGACTGAATTGGTCGGACTGAGTAACCTCCTGAACCCTGTCCTCTAAAGTAAGAACCATTAAACTCACCTCCCTTTCTAAACCTCTTTGATGTCGATGCCATGGTGGAGTCATCTGGCTTCACTCTTTCCACCTCTATCACGAAGTCTACCACTTCTTGAAAAGATTTTGCCGTAGCCGCTACCTGTAAGGCTGAAATCCGCAATTCTGACCTTAACCCCTTCACAAAACGGCGAATCCGCTCTTGTAGACTGAAACAAAGTTGGGTGGCATACCTGGATAATGCACGAAACTTAGCCTCATATGTGGTAACCGACATCCTACCTTTCTCTAGGCTCAAGAACTCATCTCTTTTCCTATCCCTCAAAGTACGGGGGATATACTTCTCCATAAACAAGCTAGAGAATGATGCCCAAGTCATAGGTGGGGCCTTTGTTGGTTGACACTCAACATGTGACCGCCACCACATTTTGGCGTTTCCTTGAAACTGATAAGTCACAAACTCAACACCAAACCGTTCTACTATACCCATCTTGTGTAGTAGCTCATGACAGTCAACCTGAAAATCGTAGGCATCCTCAGATTCAGCACCCTTGAAGACTGGAGGTTTCAATTTCAAGAACTTACTGAAAAGTTCGTGCTGATTATTTGTCATTATAGGCCCTCTAGTCAGACGAGGAAACATGCCTATTTCCAATGAGGAATCCATGCGGGGAGCCACAGTAGCCGTATGTTGTACCTCCGGAGCCTGAGGTGCTTGTGCGGAAAACACTGGAGGTGTCTGGTCTTGATCAGATAACCCGCTAAGATAAGCAAGAACCTGATTGATCATCTCTGGGGTAGGTTGGGGTGATAATTCCTCATTTTGTACTTGTTCATTTTCCCCATCCTCCCCTTCTCTTACTACTTCCTCTGTTAGTGGAGGAGTCACAACCCTAGTACCAGATGGGCCAGGTGTTCGTCCTCTTCCTCCAGAGGACGTCCTCCCGCGACCTCCACCGCGGCCTCTTGCCACTGCTCCTCTTTGAGCTACAGTCTCAGTGGCTGGCTCAGACGCTTCTTGTCTTGCCGATATTTGTGTTGGTGCAGTCGTTGTTGCTCTAGTTCTAACCATCTGCGAAATAGAGTGAAGATGGTCAGATACCAATTTGTATCACCTAGATACCAATTGGATCCAAGTAATAGCACGAAAGAAAGGAAGAATGGAATTTTCCTAAAGTCTTATAGCCTCTCAAAGAAAAGTAAAGGCGTCCCCCTACCGTTCCTCAAGACTCTACTAGACTCGTTCTTGTGTGATGAGACCAATGAACCTAATGCTCTGATACCAAGTTTGTCACGACCCAAAACGTGTCGTGAGTGGCACCCACATTTATCATCCTATGTGAGCGAACCAACCAATCTAAACCCCAACATTTCAACCATAAGTAACATAATATAATGCGGAAGACTTAAACTCATTAATGAAAATCGATAATCAACTTCTAAAACTCAAACACTTATTATTATTATTCCCAAAATCTGGAAGTCATCATCACAAGAACATCTTGTAATGACCCGGAAGGTCATTTTTGGAAATTTAAAATATTTGCTTAACTTGAGTTTACTAATGGATGAATAATTGTAGATCAATGATTAAATTAATAGTTAATGGGCTAAAGTGAAAAAAAAATTAATTAAGACCTTATACCCTTTAGCCTATATTTAATTAAAAAAAAAAAAAAAAGAGAAGGGTTTTTTTTTGTATTTGTAAATCAGAAACTGATGAGGATTTGGAATGAAGAGCGGTAGTGGAGCGATAAGAAAAAGACCATAATTCCTAAGGTAAACCTCAATGTTTTCTATATCCTAATATTGGTAATTATAGGTATGATCATATTATATTATTATTATAGAAATAGGTTGTGGGAATGTGGTTGTTGGCAGTGTCTTTGGATAGAAAATATTAGTGGGAAAGTATGGCATGATAATTGTATGTTGGAATGTAATGATTGTCCATGTTGTATATCTTTTAATTATTAATTATATATAGTATTACTCTCATTATAAGATACGTTTATCCTCCTTTGTTCGTCTGCCACTGGTTTCGTAACCAGTGGCCTCATATTTTAATAATTATAATTTAGTTAATGCATTAAAAATTCAAGTTGGATACATTAAGATACATATTAAGCATTAGATGTATGTGAATACCATTGGAATTATGCTATTGAAAATAATTTGGAACTTAACCTTAGACTTGGAACTTGAAAAATATAATAGTTGAAATATTAGTTGGCATCAAGAATTACGAACTTGATTATAAATTTGGAGTGAATTTTTAGGTCAAGATTAAACACACAAAAGTGTGAGTGTTGTTAGTTCTGAAACCTTATTGTGAATATATATACTTGCATAGATTGCATCGATTTGGAAGCTCAACGGAAAGGGAAGGCTCAAGTCCCAGAGTGATTATTAGAGTGATTGAGGCAAGTGGATTTCTAAACCCTTGTTAAGCGTACTAAATTCGTGTATTTCCTTGTGTGATGTTGAGAATGATTTGGAGACTTGTTGCTTAATTGTTGGTGTTGTATTTCTTGTTGCAAATTGTTCTTTGTTATCAAATGGTTATCTCCTCCTTTTTATTTGAGCATGTCATTTGCATTGTATCTGAGACATGGTTGTGGTAAAAGGATGTACTATTTTCGAGGGTCGTATCGCGCGCCGCGATGGATATTATATTTTGAGGGACGTATCGCGCGCCGCGAAGGTTACTATTATCGAGGGTCGTGTCGTGCGCCGCGACAGATGCATGGACAGATATGTCCCCCATGGGTCCCGGACTGAGAGACAGCGGGTGTGTATCGTTAGGGAAGACATGCATCACTATACTTGACATTGCATCTCATGGCATTACACATTTTATTAATGATGAACTTGACCACGTGTTTCGCTGATCTTGTGATTGTTTCTCTGTGAAGCTTGTGACTGTTGAATATTGAGTTGTTATTGAGAATGTGTAAACTGATAGAGTGTGGTTATTGAGTTGTGTGTATGGTAAATTGTAAACTATTAGGCTGTAGCGTGGAGGTTGAGATAGGGTGTAAGGAGTACCCGTATTTTGTTCACTTAACTTGTGTTTAGAGGTTTGCTTGTTGGGTACCGCGTGATTTGGTACTCACCCCTTGCTTCTACAAATTTTTGTAGGATACGAGCCTGGATCTTCGTGATACCTGTCATTCTTTTCGTTTCCGAGGCATCTTGTGGAGGATTGTGAGGTAGCTGCTTGTCATCTCAGCGAACTTTCCTACTCCAGTTTATGACTTTGTTTTTACTTGAAAGGCAACTTCATGTTAGACTTCTATTTTATTTCAATTCTAATATTTACATTAGAGGCTTGTGCACGTGACAACCTGATTTTGGGGATTGAATTAATATGACTTGGTTTCATAATAGGAATTATAGTTGGATTGTCATTTACTTCCGCACTTTGTTAGATATTTGGTTTTAGGCTGACTTGTCTTGGTGGGATAAGACGAGTTCCATCACACCCATTTTTGGGTCGTGACAAAATGGTATCAGAGCCCCAGGTTCATAGGTCTCACGTGTATACAAGCCGAGTCTACGTAGAGTCTCAAGGATCAGTACGGAGACGTCTGTACTTATCTCTGAGAGGCTACGAGGATTACTAGGAAACTTCTTTTTGTTCATTCTTTCTCATCTTGCGTAGTCACCTTCTTTAGTACTAAGTTGTTGTATACTCTTTTGACAGATGAAGAGGACTAGAACTAATGTTACTGGTGGTAGAGTGGAGGCACTTCCCGAGGCAGTTGTTGAGGCCCCAGCTAGGGGTAGGGGTAGATCTCGAGCTAGAGGTCGTGCTAGTAGTACGACAGTAGCCAGAGGTCGTGGATGTGGAGCAGCACCATTGAGAGGTAGTGCTAGAGAGGTCTCTACCGAACCTCAGATTGATGACAGAGAGGACCAGGTTCCTCCAGATCCCGTAGTCACACCTTTGCTTCAGGATACGCTATTGAGGGTGTTAAGTGTGCTAGAGGGCTTTTCTCAGGGTGGTGGTGCAACTACCACACCACATGACTCTCGTACAAGAGAGGGGGCTCAGACCCAAGAGCAGCAACAAGCTCCGGTTGCTCAGGATGCGGTGGGGCAACTACCAGTAGATCCCGCGGTTCATAATGATATTGCACCACCAGTTGGGGGTCAAGTTGCATCGATGGTTGTTCTGACAGAGGATGAGCAGCGTAGGTATGAGAGATTTCAAAAGATGGACCCACCTCAGTTTCAGGGTGGGAAGAGCGAGGACGCTCATGAGTTTCTAACTACCTGCCGAGAGTTACTAGATGTGGTTGGATTAGCTGAGTCACATGGGGTTAGATATGCTACACTCCAGCTTCGTAGACCAGCGAGAGACTGGTGGAGGACTTATTCGAGGGTTTTTCCAGTTGGATCTCCTCCAGTGACTTGGGAGCAGTTTGCTAGTGCATTCCAAGATCGTTTTATCCCATGGAGCGTGAGAGAGGAGAGTCGCTTGAGGTTTGAGAGTCTGAGACAGGATGGTTTATCGGTTACAGAGTATGAGGCGCGTTTTTGCTAGTTGTCTAGGCATGGGTTGGCCATTATTCCAAATGAGACAGAGAGGATCCGCATATTTGTGAGGGGATTGACTTTCTCTATCAGGTCAGCTGTGTTTCGGACATCTAGGGAGGGGACTTCTTTTCAGTCCATTGTGAGCGCCGCCAAAGAGGAAGAATTGATGGAGAGAGAGGAGTTTGGGGACCCTAAAAGGGCCCGTATATCAGGACAGTTTCATGGTGCCTCATCTGGAGGTAGGGGGTTACAGAGAGTGAGTGGTTCTTTTCAGCAGCGGGGACCTATTCATGCATCTATGCCGACATTTGATGGTGGCCAGACATCTAGGGGTTCTTATAGCTCGGGTCAGAGCTCGTACGGTTCACAGCAGCGACCTACAGGGCGAGGAAATTATAGTGGGTTTTCAGGGTCCACACAACAGTTCCCAGGTCAGAGATTTTGTTTTACTTGTGGAGATCACGATCATCTAATGCGGCAGTGTACTTCACAAAGGGGTCGTGGTGGGCCTCGACCTAATTCTTCATTCCAGACTAGACTACAAGCACCACAGGGTAGAGGTCGTGGCAGAGTTCAGTCAGGTGAGGTGATAGAGTTTCTAGTAGTGGTGTTGCAGCTCAACAGAGTGGGGGTAGAGGTAAAACCCAGGATGGAGGTGGACGAGGAGGCCACTGCTATGCTTTCCCCGGGAGACCTGGGGCGGAGACCTCCGATGCTGTTATTACAGGTATCATCCCAGTATGCCATCGACCTGCGTCTGTGTTGTTTGATCCAGGTTCTACATTCTCTTATGTGTCTACGTATTTTGCTGCTAAATTTGATATGATATGTGATAGCATGACTGTACCTATTCGTGTTTCTACACCCGTGGGTAAGCCCTTAGTTGTGGATCGAGTGTATCGATCCCGTCTTGTTTCTTTGGCTGTGTATGACACTTGGGTAGACTTAATCATTCTGGGGATGGAGGACTTTGATGTTATCTTGGGTATGGATTGGCTTTCTCGTTATCATTATGTCCTTGATTGTAATGCTAAGACTGTGACTTTAGCAATGCCTGGTGTTTCGAGGGTTGAGTGGAAGAGTGTTAGTGGTTCTTATCCTAGGAAGGTCATCTCTTTTATCCGTGCTCAGAGATTGGTGGAGAGGGGGTGTTTGTCTTACTTAGATTTTATTCGGGATACTAGAGTTGAACCACCTTCCATGGACTCTGTTCCTGTGGTTCAGGAATTTCTCGATGTATTTCCTTCTGATCTTCCAGGTGTTCCTCCCGATAGGGATATCGATTTTTCTATTGATTTGGAGCCGGGCACTAAGCCTATTTCTATACCTCCATATCGTATGGCCCCAGCAGAGTTGAAAGAATTGAAGGATCAGTTGCAAGATTTATTGAGTAAGGGTTCTATTCGCCCTAGTGTATCACCTTGGGGTGCCCCTGTATTGTTTGTGAAGAAGAAGGATGGGACTATGAGAATGTGTATTTATTACAGATAGTTGAACAAGGTAACAGTTAAGAATAAGTATCCTCTTCCGCGTATTGATGACTTATTTGATCAGTTACAGGGAGCATCATTGTTCTCTAAGATTGATTTGAGGTCTGGGTATCATCAGTTGAAGATTAGGGCATCAGATATCCCTAAAATAGCTTTACGGACCCGGTATGGGCATTATGAGTTACTAGTGATGTCCTTCGGATTGACTAATGCCCCTGCAGCATTCATGGAGTTGATGAATGGGGTGTTTCGATCATACCTTGATTCTTTCGTGATTGTTTTCATCGATGACATCTTGGTTTACTCTAAGACTGAGGAGGACCATGTCCAACACTTGAGGATTGTACTTCATAGGTTAAGAGAAGAGAAGTTGTATGCCAAGTTCTCAAAGTGTGAGTTCTGGCTTACTTCTGTGACATTCTTGGGACACGTGGTGTCCAAGGAGGGTATTAGAGTAGATTCGGCCAAGATTGAGGCAGTTAGAGGCTGGAAGCGACCTACTTCACCTACTGAGATTAGGAGTTTTGTGGGATTGGCAGGCTATTATCGACGATTTGTTCAAAGTTTCTCTACTATTGCAGCTCCATTAACTAGATTGACTCGACAGGATGTGCGTTTTCAGTAGTCTGATGAGTGTGAGCAGAGTTTTCAAAAACTCAAGACTTTATTGACTTCAGCTCCTGTGTTGACTCTACCTGGGGAGGGTGTAGACTTTACAGTGTATTGTGATGCTTCAGGAGTTGGATTGGGTGGTGTGTTGATGCAGAAGGGGAAAGTGATTGCTTATGCTTCTAGGCAATTGAAGTCCCATGAGAAGAACTACCCTACTCATGATCTAGAGTTGGCGGCTGTGGTATTTGTACTTAAGTTATGGCGTCATTATTTGTATGGAGTGCATTGTCAGATCTTCACTGATCATCGGAGTCTTCAGTATATCTTTAGCCAGAGGGATTTGAACTTGAGGCAACGGAGATGGATTGAGTTGCTGAAGGACTATGATGTGACCATTCTGTATCATCCAGGAAAGGCCAATGTTGTGGCCGATGCTCTGAGTAGGAAGACTCCTAGCATGGGGAGTCTTGCAGCGCTTAGTATTGAGGAGAGACCATTGGCTAGAGATGTGCAGATATTAGCTAACAGTCTTGTCCGCTTGCAGATTTCAGAAGAGAGTGATGGGATGATTGCTTTTATTGAGGCTCGGTCTTCTTTAGTCGAGCAAATTCGTGCACACCAGTTTGATGATGAAAAATTATGTCTCATTCGAGACAAAGTATTGAGAGGGGAAGCTAAGGAGGCTGTCCTTGATTCTGATGGTGTCTTGCGGATCGGAGGCAGAATTTGTGTGCCCTGGACAGGCGATTTGATTAGATTGATTCTTGAGGAGGCCCATTGTACTCGGTATTCCATCCATCCGGGAGCGGCGAAAATGTATCATGATCTGAGTCAGCAATACTGGTGGTATGGGATGAAGAGAGATATTTCAGACTTTGTTTCGAGGTGTTTGACTTGCCAGCAGGTCAAGTGTGAGCACCAGCGGCCCGGGGGTGTATCTCAGAGGATGCCTATTCCTACTTGGAAGTGGGAGCGGATTACTATGGACTTTGTTGTGGGTTTGCCTACCACAGTGGGTGGTTATGACTCTATTTGGGTTGTTGTTAATAGGCTGACCAAGTCTGCCCACTTCATCCCGGTTCGGGTGAAGTATACAGCAGAAATGTTAGCCGAGCTATATATCAGTCAGATTGAGCGACTACATGGAGTTCCTGTTTCTATCATATCAGACCGAGGTTCACTATTTACTTCTCACTTCTGGAAGGCATTACAACATGGTCTGGGTACTCAGTTAGATAAGAGTACGGCATTTCACCCTCAGACAGATGGTCAATCTGAGCGGACCATTCAGGTATTGGAAGATATGCTTCGAGCGTGTGTGATCGATTTTGGTGCAAGATAGGATCGACATTTACCCTTAGCGGAGTTTGCCTATAATAACAGTTATCACTCTAGTATTCAAATGACCCCATTTGAGGCATTGTATGGTAGACGGTGTAGATCTCCGATTGGTTGGTTTAATTCGGCGGAGATGGACTCTTTGGATATAGACTTGCTTAGAGATGCTATGGAACAAGTTCGTATAATTCAGTATAGACTGTTGACAGCTCAGAGTCGACAGAAGAGATATGCAGACCGGAGAGTTAGAGCCTTAGTGTTTATAGAGGGTGATCATGTTTGGCTCCGATTATCACCCATGAAGGGTGTGATGAGGTTTGGAAAGAAGGGCAAGCTTAGCCCTAGGTTCATTGGACCTTTTGAGATTTTGAGCCGAGTGGGAGAGGTGGCCTATAAGTTGGCCTTGCCACCTAGTTTGTTTGCAATTCATCCTGTTTTCCATGTCTCTATGCTTCGGAAGTATATTCCTGATGAATCTCATGTGATTTCACTCGATTCTGTGGAGCTGGGTCCAGACTTGACATATGAGGAGGAGCCTATAACTATATTGGATAGGCAAATCCGAAAGCTTAGGACCAAGGAGCTTGTTTCAGTGAAGGTGCAATGGAAGCACCGTTCAGTAAGAGAAGCAACTTGGGAGACAGAGTCCGACATGCGTGCCAGATATCCTGAACTTTTTGAAACATCAGGTACTTTCTTTTACTTTATGTTCGAGGACGAACATGATTTTTAGTGGTGGATAATGTAATGACCCGGAAGGTCATTTTTGGAAATTTTAAATATTTGCTTAACTTGAGTTAACTAATGGATGAATAATTGTAGATAAATGATTAAATTAATAGTTAATGGGCTAAAGTGAAAAAAAAATTAATTAAGACCTTATACCCTTTAGCCTATATTTAATTAAAAAAAATGAAAAAAAGAGAAGGGTTTTTTTTTTGTATTTGTAAATCAGAAACTGATGAGGATTTGGAATGAAGAGCGGTAGTGCAGCGATAAGAAAAAGACCATAATTCCCAAGGTAAACCTCAATGTTTTCTATATCCTTATATTGGTAATTATATGTATGATCATATTATATTATTATTATAGAAATAGGTTGTGGGAAAGTGGTTGTTGGCAGTGTCTTTGGAGAGAAAATATTAGTGGGAAAGTAAGGCATGATAATTGTATGTTGGAGGGTAATGATTGGCCATGTTGTATATCTTTTAATTATTAATTATATATAGTATTACTCTCATTATAAGATACGTTTTTCCTCCTTTGTTCGTCTGCCACTGGTTTCGAAACCAGTGGCCTCATATTTTAATAATTATAATTTAGTTAATGCATTAAAAATTCAAGTTGGATACATTAAGATACATATTAAGCATTAGATGTATGGTATTATGTGAATACCATTGGAATTATGCTATTGAAAATAATTTGGAACTTAACCTTAGACTTGGAACTTGAAAAATATAATAGTTGAAATGTTAGTTGGCATCAAGAATTACGAACTTGATTATAAATTTGGAGTGAATTTTTAGGTCAAGATTAAACACACAAAAGTGTGAGTGTTGTTAGTTCTGAAACCTTATTGTGAATATATATACTTGCATATATTGCATCGATTTGGAAGCTCAACGGAAAGGGAAGGCTCAAGTCCCAGAGTGATTATTAGAGTGATTGAGGCAAGTGGATTTCTAAACCCTTGTTAAGCGTACTAAATTCGTGTATTTCCTTGTGTGATGTTGAGAATGATTTGGAGACTTGTTGCTTAATTGTTGGTGTTGTATTTCTTGTTGCAAATTGTGCTTTGTTATCAAATGGTTATCTCCTCCTTTTCATTTGAGCATGTCATTTGCATTGTATCTGAGACATGGTTGTGGTAAAAGGATGTACTATTTTCGAGGGTCGTATCGCGCGCCGCGATGGATATCATATTTCGAGGGACGTATCGCGCGCCGCGAAGGATACTATTATCGAGGGTCGTGTCGTGCGCCGCGACAGATGCATGGACAGATATGTCCCCCATGGGTCCCGGACTGAGAGACAGCGGGTGTGTATCGTTAGGGAAGACATGCATCACTATACTTGACATTGCATCTCATGGAATTACACATTTTATTATTGATGAACTTGAACACGTGTTTCGCTGATCTTGTGATTGTTTCTCTGTGAAGCTTGTGACTGTTGAATATTGAGTTGTTATTGAGAATGTGTAAACTGATAGAGTGTGGTTATTGAGTTGTGTGTATGGTAAATTGTAAACTATTAGGCTGTAGCGTGGAGGTTTAGATAGGGTGTAAGGAGTACCCGTATTTTGTTCACTTAACTTGTGTTTAGAGGTTTGCTTGTTGGGTACCGCGTGATTTGGTACTCACCCCTTGATTCTACAAATTTTTGTAGGATACGAGCCTGGATCTTCGTGATACCTGTCATTCTTTTCGTTTCCGAGGCATCTTGTGGAGGATTGTGAGGTAGCTGCTTGTCATCTCAGCGAACTTTCCTACTCCAGTTTATGACTTTGTTTTTACTTGAAAGACAACTTCATGTTAGACTTCTATTTTATTTCAATTCTAATATTTACATTAGAGGCTTGTGCACGTGACAACCTGATTTTGGGGATTGAATTAATATGACTTGGTGTCATAATAGGAATTGTAGTTGGATTGTCATTTACTTCCGCACTTTGTTAGATATTTGGTTTTAGGCTGACTTGTCTTGGTAGGATAAGACGAGTGCCATCACACCCATTTTTGGGTCGTGACACATCTATCCTCAAATTACTAATCTAAGAGTATCTAAGAAGCTAAAATAAGTAAAAAGCTAGTCCATGCCGGAAGTTCAAGGCATCAAGACATGAAGAGGAAGAACCAGTCCAAGCCAGAAGCATTAGCTCACCCTGAAATCCGGTATAATGAAGACTGGCGAGAGTTGCGATTGACTTGAAGACGACGGTACGTTTGCTGCACTCCACAATAACAAAGAAAGAAACATACAAGTAGGGGTCAGTATAAACACAAGTACTGAGTAGATATCATCGGCCAACTCATAATAGAAAACAGTATATAGCAGATAATATCATAAAATCAACTACAATACTCAACATGCGGCATTTACAATTACCATAACTCTTGGTCACAACCCGAGCACATCAATGAGGACTCACGCATCCCCATCATACTCATTTGGGAATTAGGTTCATTAAATTTAGTATATAACATCTTTCAAGATTCATTATCTTTATTCCTCTTGTGTCGGTACGTGACACTCCGATCCCCTAATTCTACGTGTCGATTCGTGACACCCGATCCCCTAATTCTACATGTCGGTTCGTGACACTCGATCCCCTAATTCTACGTGTCGGTTTGTGACACCCGATCCCCTAATTCTACGTGTCGGTTCGTGAAACCCGCTCCATTAATCTCATTATATTAATTCAGCAATCCTTCTTTTATACCAAGGCATCATCAATCTCATTACTTTAATTCATCAAGCCTTCTCTTATACCAAGGCATCATCAATAACAAGGTAAATTTAGGATTAGAGGTTCAATAGACTCATCATGCTTATTCATCACAATTATATAATCACATTCATGCAAGCATACAATTAAGCATATAGAAGGGTTTACAACACTACCCAATACATATCATTCGCTATGAAGAGTTTACTACGAATAGCATAAAACCATAACCTACCTCCACCGAAGAATTTTGATCAAGCAAGAAATTTCCCAAAGCTTTGTTTTCTTCACGTTTCTCCTCTTTCTCATTCGATCCTCTCTCTCTCTTTGTTCTTTCTATTTTTCTTATTCAAACCCTCTTTCTTTTACCCTAATTAGCATATAATTAAGTATAAAAGATGGCAATAGTAACCCACTAATTAACTCAAGGTTACCTCTTTTAACCCCCAAGAAATTAAATTATTAACATTAACCCACTAAATTTATAATTATAGCAAGAATAGTCCAAAACGTCCCTTAAAACATTTAAAGAAATCCGACCCAGTCTGGGATTACGCAGCCTGTGACGGGCCGTCGTGCCTGCGACGGTCCGTCCTGCTGCTCCGTCACAGAGTTCAGAGACTCCTGCCATTCCGTTACGAAGTTCAGAGAGTCGATTTTAATACCCAATTTTTAGAATTCTAAGTATTTTTGAACTAAACAGCCTCGACGGTCCGTCGTGGGGTCCGTTGTCTCAACCTGTTTTTCCAAAAATGAAGAAGAAAATATTAATCTAGATATACAAGATAATTTTTATGATTAATTTTATTTTGACATAAATGATTTATTTGATGATCTAGAGATATTCAAAGTTCAATGATAAAATATATATATTGGGTAAAAGCTAAAGAAAACATAGATCAATATGATCAAATAGAATTAGAATTATAATGATTGAACCAAAAAGGTTTGAAGTTTGGCAAAAACGAAGTAATAATAATTATAAGATAAAATTTATTAAAGACCCAAAAAAATGAAGTAAACTTTTTAAAATTTTGTACAGAAAAATATAAATGAATAAAACAACAAGTAAAGAAACTAAAATAACTAAAACTAAGATAGATTAAAAAGTACGACAAATATGGAAAAAATTAAAACCCTTATACATAAAATATGAACTATCACAACTTACTAAAAGAAGTAACGATAAGACATATTATTTGATAAATATAATTTCAAAAACAGAATACAAATATGTTTATTATTTGAAAAAACAGTATGAACAAAGAAATACATAGGCAATAATTGATAGAAAAAATAGATAAAAAAAGACAAGAACTACAACATAGGAAAGATTGATTAATAGAAAACATGTTAGCACGAGTATGTAATAAATCAATATTAGCACAAAGAAAAGTTATATTTATGTTAAAGTACAAATAGGCTTTCCCTCATAATAAAATCAATCCTCTTTCAAACCTCTTTCCTCTCTACTACATCTCTCTATTATCGCTTCCACCCCCACATTCGTATCAGAGCTAGTCCACAAAAAATAAGATATGAAAAATTTAGTGATGACAAATCTACAAGAATAGGTATATTCGTTTATGTTCATGAGTAGCTAAATCTATTTATTCCTGATAATCTCTTGTTGATTATGATTGGTTATCATGTCTTAATAATTTTATAATAACTATCTTTAGAAAGTTTGCTACAGAAATATTATGCGAATAAGTATGCCCAGAGTATGCCATCCTAAGGTTGAAACCGATAGACAAGAAGGCCGTTTAGGGGAGTAAACAAAGTTGAGGCGCTATTAGGGTAACTGATAAAAGAAGAAAACTGTAGTAGTGACTAGACGAGATGATTATTAAACCATTATTATTACATAATAAATAAGTATAATCCATTAAGAGGTTGGAAGGAATAAAATTTTAGTGAAAAGTGGAAAATAATTAAATGAATACTTATCTACTGGATGATTATGTTAATTACAAGATATTATTACTCTATATGCTAAAAGGTCTTAATACAGATATAAAAAGAAGAATTTATGATATATTAGTAACGTATGAGGTAATAGAAGTAACAACTCAGGGTTGGACTGAATTAGATATACAAGATAATTTTTATGATGAATTTTATTTTGACATAAATGATTTATATGATGATCTAGACATATTCAGAGATCAATGATAAAATATATATATTGGGTAAAAGCTAAAGAAAACATAGATCAACATGATCAAATAGAATTAGAATTATAATGATTGAACCAAAAAGGGTTGAAGTTTCGCAAAAATGAAGTAATAATAATTATAAGATAAAATTTATTAAAGACCAAAACAAATTGAGTAAACTTTTTAAAATTTTGTACAGAAAAATATAAATGAGTAATACAACAAGTAAAGAAACTAAAATAACAAAATTAAGATAGATAAAAAGAATGAAAAATATGGAAAAAATTAAAACCCTTATACATAGAATATGAACTATCACAACTTACTAAAACAAGTAACGATAAGACAAATTATTTGATAAGTATAATTTCAAAAACAGAATACAAATATGTTTATTATTTGAAAAAACAGTATGAACAAAGAAATATATAGGCAACAATTGATAGAAAAAATAGATAAAAAAAGACAAGAACTACAACATAGGAAAGAAGGATTAATAGAAAACATGTTAGCAGGAGTATGTAATAATTTAATATTAGCACAAAGAAAAGTTATATTTATATTAAAAATACAAATAGATCACCTTGAATATAAATTACAACATAACATAATTTAAAAATTATAATGAATAAAGAAGAGTTTGCAGTAGATGAAAAGACATATGATAATCAAGATGGATTAATGATAAAAATAATATTTTCAAACCTAGGAAGACGATATAAAAAAATAGGAAATAATTAATATTTGATGTTAGAAAAAGAAACAGCAAAATTAGATGATAGTCTAAAGCCTATGATAAGAATAACAAAAGAAAATGAAGAAATAGACAAATCAAAAGAAATTGCAAAATAAAAAACAAGCAAAACAAGAAGTACAACATTTAGAAGAAATAAAAAATACAAGAATAAGTGAATTAGAAAAAGAATTAGCTAGGTTAAAATTATTATATGAAATTAAACAAAAAGAGAAGCAGATAGAAAGAGAAAAAGAGCTAGAATTAACAAATGAAATAACAGAGATGAAACAAAAACAAAATGAAGACCTTGAAGTAAATGAAATAGACGAAAATGAATCAGATACAATAAATGACCAAAAATCAGAAATCAGTGATATAAGTGAGACATACACAGAAATTCTAGAACAGGTAAATAAACCGAAAAAATTAGAAATAAACACAGGAGATATGAATCGACCTAGTACGTCAAGAGTTAAAACTCCAGACAATAGTCCTAGATGGACACCACCAACATATAATACAGAAAGATATCAGCAATCAGATAGAACTAACGCAATATGGAATAGTAGATTAAATAAAAATTAAACACCGAGACCAATAAACGAACAATATAATTTCTTAGATCTAGATTGTGTTACAGATACAAATAAAGCAATATTACTATGGAAGGAAATACATCTAAGCAACTAATAGATAACAAAATAAAAACAACAGAAACACCAAGGTATATAGAAAGAACTTTTGTAGGAACAACAAGATTATGGATAGAAAATCCACCCTTAGAAAGTTTAGAAGTACTTAGAAGTGACAAGAAAATGGATGGATCTCCATCAGCAACAAATATAGATATACTAGATAAATATGAATCAGCAATAAGAAATGAATTTGGAGGTATAACAACAGATATAAGAGAATAAAACACCGAAAAATAATAAATAGACAACTTACGACAAAATTAGCTATATGTAAAATGTGTTATATAGAAGAATACACTTGTGCATTTAATGAATAGTATTACAAAGCAAAATACAATTTAGATGAAGCAAAAGAAATAAGACAACAATATTTTACAAAATTACCAGAACCATTTAGCACAAAAACAATTAAAGATTGGAATGATGAAGGATTAGTAGATACTTTAGGAGCTAGAATAAAATTTTAACATCCATGGTTCATACAACTATGTGAAAACCAAAAAAAAATTAAAAATGGAAAAAGTGCTAAAAAAGAATTTAGCCTGTTGTAAAAATAAAATAGCACCACAGTTTGGATGTACAAATAAAAAGCAAAAGCCCAAAAGGTATAAAAATTATAGAAAAACTAAAACCAAGTATAAATATAAGAAACCAAGACCAAGATATTATTTAAAAAATTATAAAATAAAAAGACCACAGTGACCAAAAAGAAAAATATACCAATGTACTTGTTATAATTGCGGAAAAGTAGGACATTTAGCTAGAGACTGTAAACTACCCAAAGATCCAAAACCAAGTATAAATATAAGAAACCAAGACGAAGATATTATCTAAAATTTTATAAAATTAA
Source organism: Solanum neorickii (assembly GCA_027704865.1). NCBI lineage: Eukaryota > Viridiplantae > Streptophyta > Magnoliopsida > Solanales > Solanaceae > Solanum > Solanum neorickii. The sequence goes on from JAKWJC010000370.1 coordinate 7,881,629, forward strand.
AAGACCATATAGACCAAAAAGAAAAATATCCCAATGTACTTGTTATAATTGAGGAAAAGTAGGACATTTAGCTAGAGACTGTAAACTACCCAAAGATCCAAAAAGGAAGCAAATTGCAGAAGTAATTATAGATAATGACAAATATATGCAAATAGAATACATAGACTATGAATTAAGTAAAAACGATAGTATATATGAAGTATCTAATATGGAAACTGAAAATGAAGAAGAAAATATTAATCTAGATAATAATGAAACAGATGAAGAAATATAATGTCTGAAGATGAGGTAAAAATAATATCTAAAGAAGATTATCAAAATGAAGAATTATCAAACCAAAAAATTATATTTGATAATACAATTTTTGAACAAATAAAAAGAAAAGAATTAGACTTAAGTGTTGAAAAAGTACTTGAAATACCTACTTTGAGAAATTGGTTTAAAAGATAAATGAAGATTATTATGTAGTTAGTCAGAAAGAACATATTATAGATTGTAAATATACAAGAGGAAAAGCATATATACCTATACTAAGTAAACGGATAATAAATAAAGAATACAAGATATAAAGCCTAAACCCCTATAAAATATGTACATTTAGGAGGAACATAAATATTAATAATAGCTTGTTTTAGAGAAGGATTAGATACACCTATTGAAATATACTTAGTAGATGATACAATTATACACCCTACAGAAAAAAGTATAATTAGTGCTGTAAAAGGAAACATAATATACCAAAAATTTAAATTTATAACAAGTGTCAATTATAGAGTAGCATTAACAGATAGAAATATAGATAAATCATTAGTTCTATATTGGAAAATGTCAAGAATAGAACTAGCACCAGGTAGCAAAATATTTACAGAAAGATGTAAAAACTTATATATATTAACAACAAAACATAAAATAACCGCAAAAAATAAAATTGATAAAATAAAGATAGAAAATCCTTTCGAAAAAATAATTACTGTAGTAGACAATAATGACTATAGCTATAAAGAAATTGACATAGAAGAAGATTTAGAAATTGTAAAAAAAGATTAAGTACTTCAAGTGTACCAAATACGTTAACAAGAGCTACCTCATCAAGAATGAGTACATCTAAAAGAAACTATGAAATTCCACAAAACATATTAGATAAGTAAGAAATAACGCCATATCATTATTTTGTAACAGGAATAATAGATCAAAGAAAATATAAAAATTTGATAAATACAGGACAAGAAGAAAATTATATAACAAGAGAGTTAGTATTAGAAGAAGAAATTATAAAAACAGGACACATATGCCCTGGATTACCTAATGAGATAGTAAACATAAATGAAGAAACAACGGAAAAAGAAATAATTATAGGAGGAATACCCTTAATAATGCCATTTAAAATATACAAAGGAAATCATAATATTACATTAGGTATAAAATGGTTAGAAAAACCTAAACCGTACAATATAGAAAATGAACAATTAACAATAACTTGTCAAAATAAAAAAATAATTATAAAAAGAATAATATGAATAATGAAAATATTTATACTTGCAAAAATATTGTAGAAGGATATCACAACAGATATTATACCCTTATGATAGATACAGGAGCAGAAGCGAATATATGTAAATATAATTGTCTACCAGAATATAAATGGGAAAAATTAAAAAAACCTATGGTAGTAATAGGATTTAATAATGAAGGAAGTATGATTAAATACAAAGCAAAAAATATAAAAATTCAAAAATGGGATAAAATATTAACAATAAAAGAAATGTACAATTTTGAATTTACGACAAAAGACATGTTATTAGAAATGTCATTTTTAGATAAATTTTACCCACATGTAATAACGAAAACACATTGGTGGTTTTGCTACACCATGCGGAAACAAAATAGGAGCAAAAAGAGTAAATAATAAACAACGAAAACCTATAGAATGGTTGAAATGAAGTGGAAAAATAAATCAAGAAATGGAAAATATAAATAAGAAACATATATCACAATTAGAAATTATCATATTAAAATAGATGAAGTTAAAATAATAAATGAACAACTAGAAGAACTATATAACGAAGATCCATTACAAGGATGGGAAAAACATAAGGCAAAAGTAAATATTGAACTAATAGATGAAAATAATATAATAACACAGAAACCATTAAAATATAACTTTGATGATTTAAAAGAATTAAAAATACATATAGATGAACTATTAGAAAATAATTACTTACAAGAAAGTAATAGTAAACATACAAGCCCAGCATTTATAGTTATAAAACATAGTGAACAAAAAAGAGGTAAAAGTAGAATGGTCATAGATTACCGTAATCTAAATACTAAAACTAAAACATACAATTACCCAATACCAAATAAAATACTAAAAATAAGACAAATACAAGGAAATAACTATTTTACTAAATTTGACTGTAAATCAGGATTTTATCACCTAAAACTAGAAGAAGAATCTGAACAGCTAACAACATTCAATGTACCACAAGGTTTCTATAAATGGAATGTATTACCATTTGGATATAAAAATGCACCAGGTAGATATCAACATTTTATGGATAACTATTTTAACCAGTTAGAGAATTGTATTGTATATATAGATGATATATTACTATATTCTAAAACACAAGATGAACATATAAGGTTGTTAGAAAAATTTATACATATAATTAAACACTCAAGTATAAGCTTAAGTAAAAAAAAAAGCAGAAATTATGAAACCACAGATAGAATTTCTAGGAATACAAATAGACAAAAATTGAATAAAAATGCAAACTCACATAGTACCAAAAATAATCACCCTTGATGAAAATATAGATACAAAAAAGAAATTAGAATCCTTTCTAAGATTAGTAAATCAATTAATAGAATACATACCAAAACTAGTTGAACCTTTAACCCATTACATAAAAACTCAAAAAAGATGTTGAATACTATTTCGCCAAAAAAGATAAAGAACATTTAAAACATATTAAGAATTTATGTAAAAAACTGCCAAAACTATACTTTCCTGATGAAAATAAAACATTTACCTGCATCGTTGAAACAGATTCAAGTGATCATAGATATGGAGGAGTTTTAAAATATAAATATGAAAAAGAAAAAATAGAATATCATTGCAGGTATTATTCAGGATCTTATATAGAAGCACAAATAAAATGGGAAATAAATATAAAGGAATTATTTGCATTATATAAGTGTTTATTAGCATTCGAACCATATATTGTTTAAAACAAATTTATTGTACGAACAGATAATACACAGGTAAAATGGTGAATAACTAAAAAGGTAGAAGATTCAGTTACACCGAAAGAAATAAGAAGATTAGTATTAAATATATTATATTTTTCCTTTACAATTGAAGTAATTAAGACTGACAAGAATCTTGTTGCAGACTACCTATCAAGAAAAAGGAACCCAAACAGAACCAGAAAAAGATACAATGGAAGAAATACTCAAAGCCATTACAACACTTTCTACGAAAGTGGACAGTATGGATAAAGAGTTACAAAAGGTGAAAAATATAAGTCAGCAGCATGACTATAAACATGCGGAGCTACGTCATTCGGCAGACGGTAAACAGCCAGAGCTAGAAGGAGACGTTGGGAAACTCCTTAAAACCCTGATAATTTCTTTTTGATTATGATTGTTTATCATGTCTTAATAATGGTATAATAACCATCTTGAGAAATTTTGCTACAGAAATATTCTTCGAATAAGTATGCCCAGACTATGCCATCCTAAGGTTGAAACCGATAGGCAAGAAGGGCGTTTAGGGGAGTAAACAAAGTGGAGGCGCTGTTAGGGTAACTGATCAAAGAAGAAAACTGTAGTAGTGACCATACGAGATGATTATTAAACCATTATTATTACATAATAAATAAGTATAATCCATTAAGAGGTTGGAAGGAATAAAATTGTGAGAGTAGAATCCCGTACTAATACTCCCATTTAGTGCTCCTTGAGGATTCCCTTTGATTAAGCAATCTACATTAGCCATTCATAACTTGATTTCATAAAACATAGCTTTAACATTCTTCGTTAATTCTTGTAGGAGACTTAGTTAATTCATGGATAGATAACGTCCAATTGCACCACCTAGCCTAAGTAGTAAATTCTTGTACGAGACTTAGTTAATTCATTCTTTTGTATGGGAATATCTTTAACTGACATAGAACATTATACCTAGACATGGAATGCCGATACTACCCTTATCAGATAAGGGTTCTTCACTTGCCTAAGGTGGGTTCTTTCTCTTACATTTTACAAGGCTTTTCCAATAGCTACACCTATGTGGGTGCATAGTTAAGGGATAAGGATATTTTACTAAGTAACTCACTATCTACTGATGTGGAGTAGTCATCTCAACAAGTAAATTGGGTGCAACCTCTCTACTCACAATGTGAACCCACCCCTTCTTCAAATCTTCTTGGTGCTAAGCATAATTCCCCCATGGAGTATTAAATGTTCTTTACTATAGGCAAAGGGATAGGTTATTAGCACAACACCTTAAACTTACGAAGGTTACTTAACCCTAGAGGTTACATTGGAATATGAAATCTAAATTTATGAAGGGTATACAACCTCTAACTTATCTTAGATAGGTCTTGAGAGTATTGAGGTTACTACTAAACAGTTCATCTCATCTAACGTAAATATGTTCACCCCAAAACATTCCTTTTCATTCACATTCTTTAACTTCATTTATTCATTAAAAGTTTGAGTGTGTGTAGATGTAAGAACACCTTTCACATAATAATCACATTCATAACATTGAATTCTAAACATGATTACATCTTCATTCATCATATTACACACTTTGACATGTTTCACATAATCATATAGTTCCTCTGGACATTGTCTCTAGCATACTTTACATAAAAATCTTCATAAAGAACATCACCAAGAATGATATTATCATCTTACTTCACATAATAAGCCTTCATTGCCTCATTCATAATGTACAAGTAAAGTCACATTCATATATTTTAAGTAAACACCGCCAGCAAAGGTTGAACATACAACTCAAGAGCAATTTATAATAAGAGTTTAAACAAAGTAACCAACATACCCTTAATCTAAAATTTCACCACCTATAATCACTTCCTCAATAATATTAAATTATCATATCATGTTCATTCGACCCATTTCATAAGTCAAAAGTTTATAAAAAGCAAAAATATGGTTTCAATGATGTTTTAGCATCAAAATCACAAAATAACATTAGAAATAGCATATTTAAATCCTTTGAAACATTTTGATGCAAGACTCATACTTAGAGTCCTAGATATAAGGAGTTAAGATTTGAAAACCTATTTTGAATTTTCATAGAAATGGTTTCTTGAATGGAATAGAGTTCAAGAATGACTACCATACCTCAATGAGAAAAAAACCCACGTATATTTGTAACGACCTGTTTAGTCGTTTTGAGCAGCAGATTTTATTTCTGGAAAAACTGGCTGAGACGACGGAACCCACGACGGACCGTCATGGGCACGACGGACCGTCGAGGGGGTCTCGTTCCAAATCACTTAGAATTCTGAAATTCGGGTACTGAAATCGACTCTCTAAACTTCGTGACGAAGTGGCAGGACGGACCGTCACAGGCATGACGGGCCGTCACAGGCCCTTTAGTAAATTCGAGTCTCTAAACTCTGTGACGGAAGTAGCAGGACGGACCGTCGCAGGCACGAGGGCCCATCACAGGCTGCATAATCCCAGGCGGGGTCAGATTTCTTTAAATTTTTTAAGGGACGTTTATGACTATTCCTGCTATAATTATAAATTTAGTGGGTTAATGTTAATAATTTAACTATTTGAGGGTTAAAAGAGATAACCTTGAATTAATTAATGGGTAAATTCACCATCTTTTATACTTAATTTTATGCTAATTAGGGTAAAAGAAAGAGGGTTTGAATAAGAAAAAGAAAAGAATAGAAAGAGAGGGAGAGACGATCGAGAGAGAGAGGAGAAACGAAGAAGAAAGCAAAGATTTTGAGGATTAGCTTGCTTGATCACAATTCTTCGGTGGAGGTAGGTTATGGTTTTTATGCTATTCGTAGTAAACGCTTAATAGCGAATGATATGTATTGGGTAGTGTTGTAAACCCTTCTATATGCTTAATTGTGTGATTGCATGAATGTGATTATATAATTGTGATGAATAAGCATGATGAGTCTATTGAACCTCTAATCCTAAACTTACCTTGTTAATGATGATGCCTTTGTATAAGAGAAGGCTTGATGAACTAAAGTAATGATATTGATGATGCCTTGGTATAAAAGAAGGCCTGATGAATTAATAGAATGAGATTAATGGAGCGGGTGTCACGAACCGACACGTAGAATTAGGGGATCGGGTGTCACGAACCGACACATAAAATTAGGGGATCGGGTGTCACGAACCTACACGTGGAAGTAGGGGATCAGGTGTCACGAACCGACACGTAGAATTAGGGGATCGGGTGTCACGAACCGACACGTAGAATTAGGGGATCGGGTGTCACGAACCGACACGTAGAATTAGGGGATCGGAGTGTCACTTACCGACACAAGAGGAATAAAGATAATGAATCTTGAAAGATGTTATATACTCAATTTAATGAACCTACTTCCCAAATGAGTATGATGGGGAGGCGTGATTCCTCATTGATGTACTTGGTGTTGTGACCAAGGGTTATGGTAATTGTAAATGCCGCATGTTGAGCATTGTAGTTGATTTTATGATATTATCTGATATATACTATTTTCTATTTTGAGTTGGCCGATGATATCTACTCAGTACTCGTGTTTGTACTGACCCCTACTTGTATGTTTCTTTCTTTGTTATTTGTTGAGTACAACAAATGTACCGTCGTCTTCAACTCAACCGCAAGTCTAGCCAGTCTTCATTACACCGGATTTCAGGGTGAGCTAACGCTTCTAGCTTGGACTGGATCTTCTTCTTCATGTCTTGATGCATTGATGTTTCGGCATGGACTAGCTTTATATTATTTTAGCTTGCTATATACTCTTAGATTAGTAATTTGAGGATAGATGTTCTTGTGATGATGACTTCCAGATTTTGGGGATAATGATAAGTGTTTGAGATTTAGAAGTTGATTATTGATTTTGTTCATGAGTTTTAAGTCTTCCGCATTATTTTGTATTTATTATGTTTGAAATGTTGGGGTTTAGATTGGTTGGTTCGCTCACATAGCAGGATAAATGTGGGTGCCACTTACGACGCTTTTTGGGTCGTGACAAACTTGTTATCAGAGCATTAGGTTCGTTGGTCTCATCACACAAGAACGAGTCTAGTAGAGTCTTAAGGAACGGTAGGGGGACGCCTTTACTTTTCTTTGAGAGGCTATAAGACTTTAGGAAAATTCCATTCTTTCTTTCTTTCGTGCTATTACTTGAATCCAATTGGTATCTAGGTGATACAAATTGGTATCTGACCATCTTCACTCTATTTCGCAGATTGTTAGAACTAGAGCACACACCGCGCCAACACCAACACAGGCAAGACGAGAAGCGTCTGAGCCAGCCACTGGGGCTGTAGCTCGAAGAGGAGTAGTGACAAGAGGCCGTGGAAGAGGTCGTGGGAGGACGCCCTCTAGAGGAAGAGGACGAGCACCTAGCCCACCTGGTACTAGGGCTGTGACTCCTCTACTAACTGAGGAAATGGTCAGAGAGGGTGAGGATGGGGAGAATGAACAAGTGCAGAACGAGGAATTGCCACCCCAACCTACCCCAAAGATGATCAATCAGGTTCTTGCTTATCTTTGCGGGTTATCTGATTAGGGCCAGACACCTCTAGTGTTTTCTGCACCAACACCTCCGGTTCCGGAGGTACAACATGCAGCTACTGTGGCTCCCCGCATGGATGCCTCATTGGAAATAGGCACGTTTCCTCGTCTGACTACAGGGCCTATAATGAGAAATGATCAGCATGAACTTTTCAGTAAGTTCTTGAGATTGAAACTTCCAGTCTTCAATGGTGCTGAATTTGAGGATGCCTACGATTTTCTGGTTGACTGTCATGAGCTACTAGACAAGATGGGTATAGTAGAACGGTTTGGTGTTGAGTTTGTGACTTATTATATTCAAGGAAACGCCAAAATGTGGTGGCGGTCACATGTTGAGTGTAAACCGACAGAGGCACTACCTATGACTTGGGCATCATTCTCTAGCTTGTTTATGGAGAAGTATATCCCCCGGACTTTGAGGGATAGGAAAAGAGATGAGTTCTTGAGCCTAGAGCAAGGTAGGATATCGGTTACTGTGTGAGTTTATGTTTCGTGCGTTATCCAGGTATGCCACCCAACTTTGTTTCACTCCACAAGAGCGGATTCGCCGTTTTGTGAAGGGGTTGAGGTCAGAATTGCGGATTTCAGCCATACAGGTAGCGGCTACGGCAAAATCCTTTCAAGAAGTGGTAGACTTCGTCATAGAGGTGGAAGGAGTGAAGCCAGATGACTTAACCATGGCATCGACATCAAAAAGGTTTCGAAAGGGAGATGAGTTTAATGGTTCTTACTCTAAAGGAAAGGGTTCAGGAGGTTACTCAGTACGACCAATTCAGTCTTCACTACAGACTGTAGTTGGGGGTCCACCTCAGACCGGTTAACACTTCTCTGAGAGACCTATGCTTGACTCCAGAGAGTGTTATGGATATGGGGAGACTGGACATATTAGGAGAAATTGTCCAAAAAAGAGTTATAGACCCCCAATAGCTAGAGGTAGAGGTGGTCATGGTAGAGGCCGTTATTCTTGAGGACGTGCTGGCCGAGGTAATGGTGGTCACCAAAACGGCCGGGGTGACGGACAAATGGGAACTGCTGCAGCGCAACATGGTAGGGGCAATGGGAAAACAGGTGATAGAGCCCATTGTTACGCTTTTCCTGGGTGGTCAGAAGCGGAGACATCAGATGTTGTTATCACAGGTAATCTTTTGGTTTGTGATTGTATGGCTTCTGTATTATTTGATCCTGGCTCCACATTTTCATATGTATCTTCCTCATTTGCTACTGGTCTTAATTTAAATTGTGAATTGCTTAACATACCTATTCGTGTGTCTACTCCGGTGGGTGAGTCTGTGATAGTTGAAAAAGTATATAGGTCTTGTTTGGTGACTTTTGTGGGGAGCAATACTTATGTAGACTTGGTTATCTTGGAAATGGTTGATTTCGATGTAATTCTGGGTATGACTTGGCTTTCTCCGAATTTTGTGATCTTGGATTGTAATGCTAAGACTGTGACGTTAGCCAAGGCTGGGACAGATCCGTTATTGTGGGAGGGCGACTACACTTCCACTCCGGTTCGTATCATCTCCTTTCTTCGTGCTAAGAGAATGGTTAGTAAGGGTTGGTTAGCTTTCATGGCACACCTCAGGGATGACACTACCCAAGTACCTTCAATCGAGTTGGTTGCGATAGTCCGCGAGTTTTAAGATGTGTTTCCTGCAGACCTTCCTGGTATGCCACCGGATAGAGATATTGACTACTGCATCGATCTTGAACCGGGTACTCGCCCCATTTCTATACCCCCTTATAGAATGGCTCCCGCTGAGTTAAGAGAGTTAAAGACCCAACTTCAAGAGTTTTTGAGCAAAGGCTTCATTAGACCAAGTGCATCTCCTTGGGGTGCTCCGGTGTTATTTGTAAAGAAGAAGGATGGGAGTTTTCGGATGTGCATAGACTACCGGCAGTTGAACAAGGTAACTATTAAGAAAAAGTATCCCATTCCTCGCATTGATGACTTGTTCGATCAGTTACAAGGTGCTTGTGTCTTCTCTAAGATTGACTTGAGATCTGGTTATCATCAATTGAAAATACGGGCAACGGATGTGACAAAGACTGCTTTTCAGACTAGGTATGGGCATTACGAATTTGTAGTGATGTCTTTTGGTCTTACGAATGCCCCTACTGCTTTCATGAGCTTGATGAACGGGATTTTTAAGCCATATCTGGATCTCTTTGTGATCGTATTTATTGATGATATATTGATATACTCAAAGAGCAAGAAGGAACATGAGGACCACTTGAGAATTGTATTGGAAATAATGAGGGAGAAAAAGCTTTATGCAAAATTCTCCAAGTGTGAGTTTTGGCTAGATGCAGTGTCCTTCTTAGGGCATGTGGTTTCTAAGGATGGGGTGATGGTGGATCCTTCTAAGATTGAGACAGTGAAGAATTGGGTAAGACCTAGTAATGTGTCAGAAATAAGGAGCTTTATTGGTTTAGCTAGCTATTACCGCCGATTTGTTAAGGGATTCTCTTCCATTGCTTCCCAATTGACGAACTTGACTAAGCAGAATGTTCCATTTGTATGGTCGGACGAATGTGAGGAAAGCTTTCAGAAACTCAAGACCTTGTTGACTACTGCACCAATCCTTACCCTGCCAGTGGAAGGTAAGAATTTCATTGCCTATTGTGATGCATCTATTTCGGGTTTGGGTGCAGTACTAATGCAAGAGAAGAATGTAATTGCTTATGCTTCAAGGCAATTGAAGGTGCATGAACGTAACTATCCGACCCATGATTTGGAGTTGGCTGTGGTAGTGTTTGCATTAAAGCAATGGAGACATTATCTATATGGGGTTAAGTTGTAAGTATACACGGATCATCGTAGCCTACAATATGTCTATACTCAAAAAGATTTGAATTTGAGACAGAGGAGATGGATGGAACTACTGAAGGACTACGATATCACTATCTTATATCATCCGGGAAAGGCTAATGTTGTGGCAGACGCCTTAAGTAGAAAGGCAGGGAGCATGGGAAGTCTAGCTCACTTGCAAGTTTCTAGACGTCCGTTGGCTAGAGAGGTTCAAACTCTGGCTAACGACTTTATGAGGTTAGAAGTAAATGAGAAGGGAGGATTGTTGGCTTGTGTGGAGGCAAGATCTTCTTTTCTTGACAAGATTAAAGGAAAACAGTTTGATGATGAGAAACTAAGCCAAATTCGGGATATGGTGTTGCGAGGAGAGGCTAAAGAAGCAATTATGGACGAGTAAGGTGTTTTGAGAATCAAGGGAATGGTATGTGTGCCCCGTGGTGATGAGCTGATCCAGACTATTCTCACATAGGCTCATAGTTCGGGATATTCGATACATTATGGTGCAACCAAGATGTACCGTGACCTATAGCAACACTTTTGGTGGAGTAGAATGAAGCTTGACATTGTGGAGTTTGTCGCCAAATGTCCAAATTGTCAGCAAGTAAAGTATGAACACCAGAGGCCCGGAGGAACACTTCAGAGAATGCCCATTCCTGAATGGAAGTGGGAGAGAATTGCAATGGACTTCGTGGTTTGTCTTCCAAAGAAAGTGAGTAAGTATGACTCCATTTGGGTAATCGTTGATAGGTTAACTAAGTCTTCTCACTTCATTCCAGTCAAGGTGACCTACAATGCAGAGAAGTTAGCCAAAATCTATATCTCAGAAATCGTTAGATTGCATGGAGTTCCACTCTCCATCATATCAGATAGAGGTACGCAGTTTACTTCTATGTTTAAGAGAACATTGCATGCTGAATTAGGTACTAGGTTGGACCTTAGTACTGCATTTCACCCTCAGACCGATGGTCAGTCTGAGCGAACGATTCAAGTGTTGGAGGATATGCTTCGTGCATGTGTGATAGAATTTGGTGGTCATTGGAATAACTTCTTACCCTTAGCGGAGTTTTCATACAATAATAGCTATCACTCAAGTATTGATATGGCTCCATTCAAAGCATTGTATGGGAGGAGATGTAGGTCTCCCATTGGTTGGTTTGATGCATTTGAGGTTAGACCTTGGGGTACTGACCTTTTGAGGGATTCATTGGAGAATGTGAAATCTATTCAAGAAAAGCTTTTAGTGGCGCAAAGTAGGCAAAAGTAATATGCAGATCGAAAGGTTAGAGACTTGGATTTTATGGAGGGTGAGCAAGTCTTGCTGAAGGTTTCGCCCATGAAAGGGGTGATGCGGTTTTGTAAGCGAGGTAAGCTAAGCCCAAGGTATATTGGTCCATTTGAAGTACTTATGCGAGTAGGGGAGGTAGCTTATGAATTAGCCTTGCCCCCAGCACTGTCCGAAGTGCATCCGGTATTTCATGTGTCTATGTTGAAAAGATACAATGGGGATGGAAACTACAGTATCCGTTGGGATTCAGTTTTGCTTGATGAGAATTTTTCTTATGAGGAGGAACCTGTTGCTATTTTAGACAGAGAAGTCCGCAAGCTGAGGTCAAGAGAGATTGCATCAATCAAAGTTCAATGGAAGAATCGACCAGTTGAAGAAGCCACTTGGGAGAAGGAGGCAGATATGCAACAAAGATACCCACACACGTTTACAGATTCAGGTACTCCCTTTCGCCCTTGTTTTTCTTCTTATGATCGTTCGAGGACGAACGATGGGTAAATTGGTAGCTATTGTAACGACCATTTTAGTCGTTTTGAGCAGCAGATTTTATTTCTGGAAAAACTGTCTGAGACGATGGAACCCACGACGGACCGTCATGGGCACGATGGACCGTCGAGGGGGTCTCGTTCCAAAACACTTAGAATTCTGAAATTTGGGTACTGAAATCGACTCTCTAAACTTCATGACGAAGTGGCAGGATGGACCGTCACAGGCATGACGGGCCGTCACAGGCCCTTCAGTAAATTCGAGTCTCTGAACTCTGTGACGGAAGTAACAGGACGGACCGTCACAGGCACGACGGCCCGTCACAGGCTGCGTAATCCCAGGCGGGGTCGGATTTCTCTAATTGTTTTAAGGGACATTTTGGACTATTCCTGCTGTAATTATAAAATTAGTGGGTTAATGTTGATGCCTTAATATAAGAGAAGGCTTGATGAACTAAAGTAATGAGATTGATGATGCCTTGGTATAAAAGAAGGCTTGATGAATTAATAGAATGAGATTAATGGAGCGGGTGTCACAAACCGACACGTAGAATTAGGGGATCGGGTGTCACGAACTGACACGTAGAATTAGGGGATCGGGTGTCACGAACCAACACGTGGAATTAGGCGATTGGGTGTCACAAACTGACACGTAGAATTAGGGGATCGGGTGTCACGAATCGACACGTAGAATTAGGGGATCGGGTGTCACGAACCTACACGTAGAATTAGGGGATCGGAGTGTCACGTACCGACACAAGAGGAATAAAGATAATGAATCTTGAAAGATGTTATATACTCAATTTAATGAACCTAATTCCCAAATGATTATGATGGGGAGGCGTGAGTCCTCATTGATGTGCTTGGTGTTGTGACCAAGGTTTATGGTAATTGTAAATGCCGCATGTTGAGCATTGTAGTTGATTTTATGATATTATCTGATATATACTATTTTCTATTTTGTGTTGGCCGATGATATCTACTCAGTACTCGTGTTTGTACTGACCCCTACTTGTATGTTTCTTTCTTTGTAATTTGTGGAGTACAGCAAACGTACCGTCGTCTTCAACTCAACCGCAAGTCTAGCCAGTCTTCATTACACCGGATTTCAGGGTGAGCTAACGCTTCTAGCTTGAAATGGATCTTCTTCATCATGTCTTGATGCCTTGAAGTTCCGGCATGGACTAGCTTTATATTATTTTAGCTTGCTATATACTCTTATATTAGTAATTTGAGGACAGATGTTCTTGTGATGATGACTTCCAGATTTTGGGGATAATGATAAGTGTTTGAGATTTAGATGTTGATTATTGATTTTGTTAAGGAGTTTTAAGTCTTGTGCATTGTTTTCTATTCATTATGTTTGAAACGTTGGGGTTTAGATTGGTTGGTTCGCTCACATAGGAGGATAAATGTGGGTGCCACTCACGACGCTTTTTGGGTCGTGACAATATTTGATGAAGTAACAATCACAACCATCCCCTCAAGGACCATCCTTAAGTACAAGCTTCTATTGGGTTTTAAGAGTCATTCTGTAACACTCTGAAAACGCGATGTCTTAGACTGAGCTTAATCTAAAAATAATGTATAAAATTATGTTTCTAGATTTTATTAATGTAATAATATAATTTGGAAAAGGTCAGAGGCAAAACGACAAAGAAAGATCTTCACGTCTGGAAACTAGCTAAGTCGAACTAGTTGACGTCCCTATGTCTAGGGAAGGTTCAAAATTTTCAAATATAGTATAAAAGTTGTAAATAGATCTTGTATAGGTAGTTTGTAGTAAAAAGGGTCTAAAATTCCTGTAACGACAACCAAAGGAACACCTTAAGGGTCCTCGGTAGGACCAAAACATGGGTGCACAGGCTGCCTGAGCAGGCAGAATTAGAGGCGAAGCATGCGACGCGAGCCAGACACGCACGTCACCGCCTCAATATTTGAGAGGCAGCCTCACGGCTGGAGGCTTACACGCAAAAAACTGCCTTAGGTCAAAATTTTATAAAAATGACGGGATTTTGCCCTGCGACGGCTGCTACTTACAAGAATCATGAAAGATGTACTTTTAGTAATTTAACTTCTTAAAAAGACTCATTTCAGTGGAGGATTGTCTAAGTAATTCATAAGAAGTCTATATGTGGATATTCTGTCAGTTTTAAACAACTCTTACAGGTCTAAATGTGATTCAAATGTAAATTCTCTTATCCCTCTCAAGAATGCTCTCTTTTCAAAACTCCATTGAAGAACTAGAAAAGCTTTAGGAAAAAGACGAAAACATCAAGTTCTTTATCCAATTTTCGTGGGTTATTCATCTATAAGTTATGGGTTTTTCAATCTTGGGATTCCTCTCCCAAGAGGTCCATTGATAGATAAGTTTTCAAGAACATTTATTCTAGGGTTTTTACTCGAAAAATGGATTATCTTCCAAACTCTAGATTTATGATTTTCAATGAAAACTAAGTGATTTCTATGGTCTATTTCATACAAAATTATTACTATATGGTTATTTATGTTTGAATTTTGTGCGAAGCATATTTTGATCAACATGATGGTTTCGTATGATTATTTCTACTACATGATTATAACAAAACAAAGGGATTGGAACCAAGACTAGAATGAACTCTTAAATAACCCTTTACTTTACTTTACTTAATAAATTTATCTTGTATATAATTTGAAGATTTGTTCTTTGTTATACTTTTGAGCATTTCACTCTATGATTATGAATTTTAAAAGTTGAACGTAAGTTCTTGAAGAAGGTTCTTGGAAGCACGAGGTAAGTCTTCTAATGTTGTGATTACTATACAATATTTATGTTATCCTATTAATCACTACTCTATTTTGTGGAAGTATATATGATTTTCCTATGTCGACATGTTGGGCTATAAACATGTTACTTCTTTGATCATGACAAGAACACAAAAACTGCAAGTCTCGATTTTATCTTGTATGCTTTACACAAGATGACTATGTTAATATCATATACGAAGGGTTATCATGAAAAGATATTCTCATATAATCATAAAGAGCTCATGATCATGTTTATACAAGGAGTTAATATCCTATGACCGATGATAAGTTATTAAAAAAGAAATCTCAAACGTTATTCAAAAAAGGGACTAAAACTAAGCACCGTTTCACAAGATATGAGGTATGTCCCTTCCTTACTTGGAAGGTAGGTTCACAATGACTCTCATGAGATTGAGGATTCCATATTATGTGGAAGTATGGGTCTACAATACATCTCCTAGTTCATGAACCATGTTGCGACCATAGGATATTAGCTTATTTTTGTGTGGGGTTTTATTACACTAGATTCCATGTTTAGCACATGGTCTATGTCGGTTAAGGAGTATGTTCCCTCATGATAAAATGAATGACAACTAAACGAACATTGACTAGGGTGACTTGAGGAGTCTACTTAGTGGAGTTATGGTTATGGGACTCTACCTAGACATTGTTCAAGTTGACTATAAGGGAAGTTCTAGGAGATTGTTCTTATGTAATATGATAACATGAAAGATATATATTTATGATACATGAAGTTAATCTTATATGAATCTTGGTCATGATGATGAATATGTTATTGGGTTATATAGCTATGTAAAGTGTTGACGAATTATGTTACAGGTTGTACGAATAAAAACTTTACTTATGGTCTGCTATCTTATCTACTAGGTTGTGTGGGGTTATGGGGCTTCACATGACCATTGCACTTGTAGGTTGGGTATGGGATAATTTTTAAGTATTTTGTATTTTATGTTTATATGATCTATTTCATATGAAATGTTAACATGACTCTCTGATAATATGTCTTTCATTATGATCATACTTTAAGTTGATGGAATACATATATGCTATATTGTATGTGCATTTTGAAATTTCATGTTACTTAGCATGTTTTTATAAAGAGATAATAAATTATCCTATTTCATGCCTGTCCTTATATATTATGTTCATATACCCATAGTTAGTACATGTTGCGTACTAACCTCATTACTTTATATTACTAAAACTGTTGGTTCCGGCCATTAAATTTCAAGGAGGCCTATTTTATGAAGCTTGGAACTCTTTCCGTATGTCTTGGTAGGTCCTCATGTTCGGCGATGTTATCTTTCATGTTCCAGCTTATGAAGACTTAGTAGTTTTTAGAATATCATATTTCAATTTATGTGTCATTGGATCTTTTGTATTGAGGCCTATATGGAATATTGACTATATATTGTCTAAGTCCAGGTTTGCACTCTTTAGATGGTTTTATATAAGTGCAATAGTTGTTTAGAATATCGTATATGTTTATGAATGTTAATTATGAAGTCTATGTTTACTTTGTGTAGAATATAAAAATTTAATTTTCTGCAGTTTTTACTAATCACATGTAATAAAGAATGCCTAGGGCTTGTCTGTGTCCTTTTAGAGGATGACGATAACGGTCGCATCTGGGGTCTAGTCTCCGGGTGTGACACTTTCTTTGAGAGGGTTTTGGGTTTATGAAAATGATGTCTAAAATTAGGTCTTAGTGTTATAACCCTCTTAATATACCTAAAGTACCCTAAAATAATCATCCATTGTTCATAAAAGAGTTGTGGTGAATTTATCATATCCCAAGCCTTTGTAGAAAATTGCAAATTTTACAGGGTTAACCTATGCCACCCTCCCTGACAGTTCTTTACCCAGTCGACGCCAAAGGTCGATGGGTCCTTTATTGAACAACGGCCATTGAGTGTCATATACACCTTCATGTCCTGCATGTGGGGGAGTACACTGGCATCATCAATAGTCAACAGTTCCTTGGGTCTCAACACTTTCTTGATCGTCCCTCCGATGGTCAAGAGGGTGTGTGGGATTGCCTTCTTAACACGACAGCCGTTAGGTTACTACGGATCATGGTCCCTATTTGCGCTTTCCCACCATTATATGGTGTGTCTAGCTGCGAAATATGCATACCCAACGTGTACTACCCCTTTTGCTGATTACACCCTGTTAGGTGATGATATCCTAATCACCGATACAGAGGTGGCGCGGCAGCACAGGATTTTGCTGGATAGGCTTGGTGTTACAATCTCTTAGCAAAATCGATAATATCCGAGAACGGAACCCTCGAGTTTGCTAAGAGATTTTGGACCAAGGACATGAAAATTTACCTTTCTCAAATCTGTCTTAGAGCATTAACTTCCTGTAGGACAACTGTGGGTCTGTGTCAACTCGCAACCAAGTATTCGATTTCAACATCGATTTTACCTATTTTTTGGGGGGCCGGATTAAGATTTCGTTCTCGTTTGATGTCTACTCAATCTAAACGTTGGGAAAGACAGAAAGCGGCTGCAAGCAAACCACACAGGTCACATCTATTACTGTCTCTTGTGGTCGTCATGGTCACTTCGTGGCATCATCCTGTAAAATGGATGGGGTCCTCTTCTAGGGCCCCTCGTGGGACCTTTATTGGGTCGTACCCAGATGTTAAACCTCTATACATAGTATTCATGTTCTTAGGAACATCCCACATTAATTTCAATTAAAACGAAGACGTAAAGCTCACTAAAACACATGAAGACACGCAAGCACTTTCTAAGGTACATCTTCCGAACGTCATGGACATTCTTGGACGTTTGACCTCCAAATGTCAGCAGAATTCACACATTCCCTATGAACATCATTATAAATAATTTATCAAAACTCTGGACACATTCTCAAAACTATAGCTCACCTTAGTTTATTTTAGGGCATTACAACTATCATCGGGATATCCCACACTATACTATGTAAGAGTTCCCCCTATAACTTTCATAGTCCTCATATCAACTAGGTGTTGTTCTCACTTATACTTGGAGCTTGGAGACTTTATTGTGTGACACTCTATCTCATTTTCAATATAAACTTGGAGACAAGTATACACCCCAATATTTACTTGTTAAGCCTTGTTGAATAGTCATGTCTAACGGAAGGATATCCTTGACAATCAGTTCATGTTTAAGTGATATATCACTTAATACAATCAAGCATTCCTAAGGTAGGTTAGGTAAGTATGGTGCTTTCACCCCAATTTTACCGATAAGACTTGTATTTGTCTTTTAGACTTTATTCTCAAAGTCATAACACGTATATTTCATCACATTGGCTTTACTCGGAAAATCCTAGTGATAAAAAATCATGACTAAAACCCCTATACTAAAAGTTGTTCTACTTATTAGCTTAATTATACATATTACTCCCCTCATTACTAGGTGATTGTAGTCACAATTGATCATCAAGGTTAAATTCCAACATTAAAAGTCAAGATCAGTCATACTTCATAAGGTCTAGTTAAATTCACGATTATATGATCCTATCTTTGATCAGTTACTACACATGTCATTGGTTTAAGCAGACCACCTTTGAACCTTCAATTTTTACCCTAATGCCATAAACCCATGAATATCACATTCATTAAATAGAATAGGGTTAACCATTAAAAATAAAAAAAATTCTTATAAAAAAAAATAAGTGCAAATATAATCATAATGAGGTATTATCCAATCGATTAGAATCATACATAATCCCAATCAACAATGTAGAAGGAAACCCTAACTTGAATTGTGTTATTTAACTCACAATAGGGGGGATGACCCCGTAGATGGATTAGCTAGCTTACCTTAATTGAAAACCCTGATAATGATTTCATTAATGGAGGAAAAAAATTTCTCTTCTCTTCTCTTCTTCTTCTTCCTCTTCAGTTCTAGAGAGAAATTTCTTTGAGAGAACTTGGGGTTCTTAGATGAATTAATTAATCATAAAGTTTGGGGTATGTTATATATATATCGGTGACTCAAAAACTATATAACCATGCTGTCTTAACCACTAAATAATTTCTAATTTTCCTAAGTCCCCTAACTAAAGAATAAAACTTAAATTCAGCATGGACCTACGCCCCACTCATCCACATATCATGGATGGGTCTACTATAAGTACTGCCCACTCGTGAGTTCTGTAGTGTGGCTAGAAAATGCAGTCTGAGGTTTCCTTGACCCACAACCCAAACCCATGGGCATAGATTAATTTAATTCTATTAGGTGGCCAAACGTGAGTGGCTGCAAATTTTCTGGGTGTTGGCTGTTTTGAGGGCCCTCCTCAAGGACCCCTTGGGTGGTCCTTAGGGGGTCGTACCCCCTAAATATAGTCCTTTAAGCCTCATTCGAAAAGTATGGGAATCGTTCTTATGAGTTTTAATAATCCTACCATACTCAAAAAATGCTTCGAAAAGCTCTAGAACAATAAAGTTCAATTTATTATTTTTGAGGCGTAACAATACTTTCCCATAGGGATCATTATTCCTTGAATTACAATTCAAGACACTTATTATAATCAAAACTCTAGACTATCTGGCCATAACACATGTAACATATCTAAATACACACAGCCAAGAAAGACAACTCTATCTCCAAACCAAATATAGTCAATGAAACCCAAGGTTATAGGAACTGCATCTACCCAAAAAAAAGTATGAAAGACTTTATTTACTCATTCTAAATGAGGAACACACAAATCCTTACTTAATGTAAACTCTTAATAGTGAATGATATGTGTTGGGTAGTATTGTAAAGTCTTCTATATGCTTAATTGTGTGATTGCATGATGTGATTATATAATTGTGATAAAATAAGAATGATGAGGCTGTTGAATCTTAAACCTTAAAACCTCTTTGTTAATGATGATGCCTTGGTATAAAAGCAGGCTTGATGAACTAAAAGAATGAGGTTAGCGGATCGGGTGTCACGTTCTGACACCAGGATAGTAATAGAGGATCGGGTGTCATGTTCCGACACCAAGATAGTAATAGAGGATCGGGTGTCACGTTCCGACAGTAGGATAGTATTAATCGATTAGGTGTCACGTTCCGACACCAGGATAGTATGAATGGGATCGGGTGTCACGTTCCGACACCAGGATAGTAATAGTGGATCGGGTGTCACGTTCCTACACCAGGATAGTATGATGAGGATCGGAGTGTCACGTTCCGACACCAGGATAGTAAAGAGAATGAATCTTGAAATATGTTAATATACTCAATTTAATGAACCTATTTCCCAAATGAGTATGGTATGGAGGCTTGAGTCCTCATGGGTGTACTTGGCGTTATATAATAATGATTCTCGTACTTGTGTTGCTACCTGTTGAGTATTGTAGTTGATTTTATGATATTATCTGATATACACTATTTTCTATTTTGAGTTGGCCGATGATACCTACTCAGAACCTATGTTTTGTGCTGACCCCTACTTCTATGTTTTCTTTTTATTATTCGTGGAGTACAGCAAATGTACCGTCGTCTTCAACTCGATCGTAACTCTAGCCAGTCTTCGTCACACCAGATTTTAGGGTGAGCTAAAGCTTCTAGCTTGGACTGGATCTTCTTCTTCATGTCTGGATGCCTTGAAGTTCTGGCATAGACTAGCTGTTATTTATGTTTAGTTTCTTAGATACTCTTAACTTTAGGAATTTGTGGATAGATGTTCTTGTGATGATGACTTCCAGATTTTAGGGATAATGATAAGTTTTGAGCTTTAGAAGTTGATTAATTGATTTCGTTAATGAGTTTTAAGTCTTCTGCATTATTTTCTATTTATTATGATTGAAATGTTGGGGTTTAGATTGGTTGGTTCGCTCACATAGTAAGATAAGTGTGGGTGCCACTCGCGGCTCTTTTTGGGTCGTGACAAACTTGGTATCAGAGCATTAGGTTTGTTGGTCTCATCACACAAGAACGAGTCTAGTAGAGTCTTGTGGAACGGTAGGGGGACGCCATTACTTTTCTTTGAGAGGCTATAACACTTTAGGAAAATTCCATTCTTTTCTTCTTTCGTGCTATTACTTGGATCCAATTGGTATCTAGGTGATACAAATTGGTATCTGACCATCTTCACTCTATTTCGCAGATGGTTAGAACTAGAGCAACAACAGCGCCAACACCATTACCGGCAAGAAAAGATGCGTCTAAGCCAGCCACTGGGGCTGTAGCTCGAAGAGGGGCAGTGGCAAGAGGCCGTGGTAGAGGTCGCGGGAGGACGTCCTCTAGAGAAAGAGGACAAAGACCTGACCTATCTAGTAGTAGGGCGGTGACTCCTCCACTGACTGAGGAAGTAGTAAGAGAGGGGGAGGAAGGGGAGAATGAGCAAGTGCAGAATGAGGAATTACCACCCTAACCTACCCCAGAGATGATTAATCAGGTTCTGGCTTATCTTAGCGGGTTATCTGATCAGGGCCAGACACCTCTAGTGTTTTTTGCACCAGCACCTCAGGTTCTGGGAGTACAACATGCAACTGCTGGGGCTCCCAGCATGGATGCCTCATTTAAAATAGGCACGTTTCCTCGATTGACTACAGGGCCTATAATGACAAGTGATCAGCATGAACTTTTCAGTAAGTTCTTGAAGTTGAAACCTCCAGTTTTCAAGGGTGCTGAATCTGAGGATACCTATGACTTTCTGGTTGATTGTCATGAGCTACTACATAAGATGGGCATAGTAGAATGATTTGGCGTCGAGTTTGTGACCTATCAGTTTCAAGGGAACGCCAAAATGTTGTGGCGGTCACATGTGGAGTGTCAACCAACAGAGGCACCACATATGACTTGGGCATCATTCTCTAGTTTATTTATGGAGAAGTATATACCCCGTACTTTGAGTGATAGGAGGAGAGATGAGTTTCTAAGCCTAGAGCAAGGCAGGATGTCGGTTACTACTTATGAGGCTAAGTTTTGTGCACTCTCCAGATATGCCACCCAGCTTTGCTTCAGTCCACAAGAGTGGATTCGCCGTTTTGTGAAGGGTTTGAGGTCAGATTTGCGGATCTCAGCCTTACAGGTAGCTGCTACAGCAAAATCCTTTCAGGAATTGGTAGACTTTGTGATAGAGGTGGAGGGAGTGAAGCCAGATGATTTCACCATGGCATCAACTAATAAGAAGCTTCGTAAGGGAGGTGAGTTTAGTGCCTCTTACTCCAGAGGTCAGAGTTCTGGAGGTTATACAACCCGACCTATTTAGTCTTCACTGCAGGCTGTAGCTGGGGGTCCACTGCAGACCGGTCAATATTTCTCTGAGTTAGGAGGTTATCCCAAGACTGCGTCATTCTCACAGAGACCTATGCTTGAACCCAGAGAGTGTTATGGATGTGGAGAAATTGGACATATTAAGAGATAATGTCCAAAACAGAGTTACAGACCCCCAATAGTCAGAGGTAGAGGTTGTCATGGAAGAGGCCGCTAGTCTGGAGAACGTGGTGGCCGAGGTAATGGTGGTCACCAAATCAACCGGGGTGGCGGGAAAACTGGAGCCACTATAGCACAACATGGTAGGGGCAACAGGCAGACAAGCGATAGGGCCCATTGTTACGCTTTCCCCGGGCGGTCGGAAGCGGAGACATCCGATGCTGTTATCACAGGTAATCTTTTGGTTTGTGATTGCATGGCTTCCGTATTATTTGATCTTGTATCCACATTTTCATATGTATCTTCTTCATTTGCTACTGGTCTTAATTTACATTGTAAATTGCTTGACATGCCTATTCGTGTTTCTACTCCGGTGGGTGAGTCTGTGATAGTTGAAAAGGTGTATAGGTCTTGTCTTGTAACGTTTGTGGGGAGCAATACTCTTGTAGACCTGGTTATCTTAGAAATGGTTGATTTCGATGTAATTCTGGGTATGACTTGGCTTTCTCCAAACTTTGCAATCGTAGATTGTAATGCTAAAACTGTGACATTAGTCAAGCTTGTGACAGACCCATTAGTGTGGGAGGGTGACTACACTTCCAATCTGGTTCGTATCATCTCCTTTCTTCGTGCTAAGAAAATGGTTAGTGAGGGTTGTTTGGCGTTCTTGGCACATCTCAGGGATGATACTACCCAAGTACCTTCGATTGAGTCGGTATCGATAGTCCGTGAGTTTCTGGATGTGTTTCCTGCAGACCTTCCTTGTATGCCACCGGATAGGGATATCGATGTTTGTATTGATTTGGAGCGGAGTACTCGTGCCATTTCCATACCCCCTTATAGGATGGTTCCCGCTGAGTTAAGAGAGTTAAAGGCCCAACATCAAGAGTTGTTAAGCAAAAATTTATTAGACCAAGTGCATCTCCTTGGGGCGCTCCAGTTTTGTTTGTGAAGAAGAAGGATGGAAGTTTTTGGATGTTCATTGACTACAGACAACTGAATAAGGTAATTGTTAAGAACAAGTACCCTCTTCCTCACATCGATGATTTGTTTGATTAGTTACAAGGTGCTTGTACCTTCTCAAAAATCGATTTGAGATCTGGTTATCATCAATTGAAAATACGGGCAACGGATAGGCCAAAGACTGCTTTTCGGACCAGGTATGGACATTATGAGTTCATAGTAATGTCTTTTGGGCTTACTAATGCCCCTGCTGCTTTCATGAGTTTGATGAACGTGATTTTTAAGCCATATATGGATATCTTTGTCATCGTATTCATTGACGATATACTGGTATACTCAAATAGCATGAAGGAACATGAGGAACACTTGAGAATTGTATTGGAAATGTTGAGGGAGAAAAATCTTTATGCCAAATTCTCCAAGTGTGAGTTTTGGCTAGATTCAGTGACCTTCTTGGGACATGTGGTTTCAAAGGATGGAGTGATGGTGGATCCTACCAAGATTGAAGCAGTGAAGAGTTGGGTAAGGCCCACTAATGTTACAGAGGTAAGGAGCTTTGTTGGTTTAGCTAGCTACTACCATCGGTTTGTCAAGAGATTTGATTCTATTGCTTCCCAATTGACAAACTTGACTAAGCAGAGTGTTCCATTTGTATGGTCGGACGAGTGTGAAGAAATCTTTCAGAAGCTCAAGACTTTGTTGACTACTGCACCAATCCTCACCTTGCCAATGGAAGGTAAGAACTTCACTATTTGTTGTGATGCATCTTATTCTGGTTTGGGTGCAGTACTAATGCAAGAGAAGAATGTAATTGCTTATGCTTCGAGGCAATTAGAGGTGCATGAACGTAATTATCCGATCCATGATTTGGAGTTGGCTGCGGTAGTGTTTGCATTAAAGCAATGGAGGCACTATCTATATGGGGTTAAGTGTGAAGTTTATACAGATCACTGTAGTTTACAGTATGTCTTTACTCAGAAGGATTTGAATTTACGACAGAGGAGGTGGATGGAACTACTGAAAGACTATGACATCACTATCTTGTATCATCTAGGAAAAGCTAACATTGTGGCAAATGCTTTAAGTAGAAAGGCAGGGAGCATGAGAAGTCTAGCTCACTTGCAGGTTTCTAGACGCCCATTGGCTAGAGAGGTTCAGACTCTTGCTAATGACTTTATGAGTCTAGAAGTAAATGAGAAGGGAGGATTTTTGGCCTGTGTGGAGGCAAGATCTTCCTTTCTTGACAAGATTAAGGAGAAGCAGTTTACTAATGAGAAACTGATCCGGATTCGAGATAAGGTATTGCGAGAAAAGGCTAAAGAAGCAAAAATCGATGAGGAAGGTTTTTTGAGAATTAAGGAAAGGGTATGTGTACCCCGCGTCGATGACTTGATTCACACTATTCTTACAAAGGCTCATAGTTCAAGGTATTCTATACATCCAGGTGCAACCAAGATGTATCGTGACCTAAAACAACATTTTTGGTGGAGTAGGATGAAGCGTGACATTGTTGCTTTCGTGGCTAAATGCCCGAATTGTCAGCAGGTAAAGTACGAACACCAGAGGCTTGGAGGGACACTCCAGAGAATGCCCATTCCTGAATGGAAGTGGGAGAGAATTGCAATGCACTTTGTGGTTGGTCTTCCAAAGACGATGTGTAAGTATGACTCTATTTGGGTGATTGTTGACAGATTAACTAAGTCTGCTCATTTCATTCCGGTCAAGGTGACTTATAATGCAGAGAAGTTAGCCAATATTTACATTTCAGAAATTGTTCGATTGCATGGAGTTCCACTCTCCATCATATCAGATATAGGTACGTAGTTTACTTCTATGTTTTGGAAGATATTGCATGCTGAATTAGGTACTAGATTGGACCTTAGTACTTCATTTCACCCTCAGACCGATGGTCAGTCTGAGCGAACGATTCAGGTTTTTGAGGATAAGCTTCGTGCATGTGCGATAGAGTTTGGTGGTCACTGGGATAACTTCTTACCCTTAGCAGAGTTCTCATACAACAATAGCTATAACTCAAGTATTGATATGGCCCCATTTGAGGCACTATATGGGAGAAGATGTAGGTCTCCCATTGGGTGGTTTGATGCATTTGAGGTTAGACCTTGGGGTACTGACTTTCTGAGGGAATCATTAGATAAAGTGAAATGCATTCAAGAAAAGCTTTTAGCGGATCAAAGTAGACAGAAGGAATATGCAGACCGAAAGGTTAGGGACTTGGAGTTTATGGAGGGCGAGCAAGTTTTGCAGAAGGTTTCACCCATGAAAGGGGTGATGCGGTTTGGTAAGCGAGGTAAGCTTAGTCCGAGGTATATTGGTCCTTTTGAAGTTTTGAAGCGCGTGGGGGAGGTAGCTTATAAATTAGCCTTACCCCCAGGACTGTCAGGAGTACATCCGGTATTTCATGTGTCTATGTTGAAAACATACCATGGGGATGGAAACTACTTCATCCGTTGGGATTCAGTTCTTCTTGATGAGAATTTGTCTTTTGAGGAGGAGCCGGTTGCTATCTTAGATAGGGAAGTCCGCAAGTTGAGGTCAAGGGAGATTGCATATGTCAAAGTTCAATGGAATAATCGGCCAGTTGAAGAGTCCACTTGGGAGATGGAGGCTGATATGCAAAAAAAATACCCACACCTGTTTACAAATTCAGGTACTCTTTTTCGCCCTATTTTTTCTTCTTGTGATCCTTCGGGGACAAACGATGGGTAAATTGGTATCTATTGTAATGACCTGTTAGTCGCTTTGAGCAGTAGAGTTTATTTCTAGTAATAACGGTCTGAATCGACGGATCCCACGACGGAACGTCATGGGCACGACGGACCGTCATGGGTGTCTCGTTCCAAAACAGTTAGAATTCTGAAAAATGGGTACTGAGAACAACTCTCTGAACTTCGCGACGGAAGAGCAGGACGGACCGTCGTGGGTACGACGGACTGTCAAAGGCCCTTTAGTGAAAAATTGTCTATGAACTCTGTGACGACTCAGCAGGACGGACCGTCGCAGGAACGACGGCCCGTCACAGACTGCGTAACCTAGACTGGGTCAGAATTCTGTTAAATGTTTTAAGGGGCGCTTTGGACTATTCCTGCTTATAATTATAACGCTAGAGGTTTTTTAATGTTAATAATTCAATTACTTGGGGGTTAAAGGAGACAACCTTGGAATACATAGTGGGTTACTTTTACCATCTTTTATACTTAATTATATGGAAATTTGGGTAAAAGACAAAAGGTATTGAATAAGAAAAAGAGAAAGAACAGAGAGTAAAGAGAGAAACGATCGAGAGAAGAGGAGAACGCAAGGAAAGCAAAGGTTTGGGAAAGTAGATTTCTTGATCACGATTCATCGGTGAAGGTAGGTTATGGTTTATGCAATTTCATAGTAAACTCTTAATAGCGAATGATATGTGTTGGGTAGTATTGTAAAGTCTTCTATATGCTTAATTGTGTGCTTGCATGATGTGATTATATAATTGTGATAAAATAAGCATGATGAGGCTGTTGAATCTTAAACCTTAAAACCTCTTTGTTAATGATGATGCCTTGGTATAAAATCAGGCTTGATGAACTAAAAGAATGAGGTTAGTGGATCGGGTGTTACGTTCCGACACCAAGATAGTAATAGAGGATCGGGTGTCACGTTCGACACCAGGATAGTATTAATGGATCGGGTGTCACGTTCCGACACCAGGATAGTATGAATGGGATCGGGTGTCTCGTTCCGACATCAGGATAGTAATAGTGGATAGGGTGTCACGTTCCGACACCAGGATAGTATGATGAGGATCAAAGTGTCACGTTTTGACACCAGGATAGTAAAGAGAATGAATCTTGAAATATGTTCACATACTTAATTTAATGAACCTATTTCCCAAATGAGTATGGTATGGAGGCTTGAGTCTTTATGGGTGTACTTGGCGTTATTTATCAATGATTCTCGTACTTGTGTTGCTACCTGTTGAGTATTGTAGTTTATTTTATGATATTATCTGATATATACTGCTTTCTATTTTGAGTTGGCCGATGATATCTACTCAGTACCTGTGTTTTGTGCTGACCCCTACTTGTATGTTTTCTTTTTATTATTCGTGGAGTGCAGCAAACGTACCGTCGTCTTCAACTCAATCGTAACTCTAGCCAGTCTTCGTCACATGAGATTTCAGGGTGAGCTAAAGCTTCTAGCTTGGACTGGATCTTCTTCTTCATGTCTGGATGCCTTGAAGTTCTTGCATAGACTAGCTGTTATTTATGTTTAGTTTCTTAGATACTCTTAGCTTTAGGAATTTGAGGATAGATGTTCTTGTGTTGATGTCTTCTAGATTTTAGGGATAATGATAAGTTTTGAGTTTTAGAAGTTGATTAATTGATTTCGTTAATGAGTTTTAAGTCTTCCGCATTATTTTCTGTTATTATGATTGAAATGTTGGGGTTTAGATTGGTTGGTTCGCTCACATAGTAAGATAAGTGTGGGTGCCACTCGGGGCTCGTTTTGGGTCGTGACACCTAGTTGAGGGAGTAACATGGGAGGCTGAGGCGAATATG
Source organism: Solanum neorickii (assembly GCA_027704865.1). NCBI lineage: Eukaryota > Viridiplantae > Streptophyta > Magnoliopsida > Solanales > Solanaceae > Solanum > Solanum neorickii. Next base: position 7,909,702 of record JAKWJC010000370.1, read on the forward strand.
AAGTCCCGTTATCCTCATCTCTCTACTAGTGACGGTTAGTTTTTATTGATAGTAATAAAAATAATGACTAAATTTGAAGTTAATTTAGTTTTTGGTGAAGTTTGCAACAATGCTTATGTTACAGTGAACTATGCCTTTAGGGCTGGAATTTTGTAATTCTTCTTTTTATGAGTTATGTGATGCAGTTCGATATAGTCTGTCTTTATGAAATAATTTTAGGCATGTTGATAAGTTGTGTTTTTTTTACAGTTGACTCATATATGTTATGTTGAGCAGATGTTGTCCTGAGAAGGAAATTCCTCATATTTGGATGATGATCTTTATATGTAGTAATTAGAGTCTTGCTATGTGTAAATGCCATGATTGATATTTAAAGATAGATTATCATGTATTGCTGTTTGTTGGGATACTAGTCTTGAGTCAGTCTTTTCCTTCAAAAAGATTTTAGTGTCATTCGGGGACAAATATTCCTAAGGGGGATATTGTAACATTCTAAAAGTGTAAGACATAATATGGAGCCTGACAGGAGTTATAAGGGTAAGGAGACTTTCTTAACACCTTAAATAATGTATATAAATCATTTAGGAAGTCTAAGAATCAAAACAACACGAAACGTGCAGGACGTCCGTAAGCTAGTTAAATTGAAACATAGAAACGTCCTTAGGTTGCGGAAAGGTTTAGGAGTGGTGTATGATGTGTAATACTAGAAAAATGACTTTAAATAGGTAAAAACATGTAAATAGAGTAAAAGCGTCCAGATACAATCCCCCAATATTCGCCCTAGGGGTCCACAAAAGGACACCAAACCTGGCTTGGCATGCTTCGAAAGCAGCAGTCAAAATACACATTGATGAAACAAGTTTGCGTTGCAGAAATGAGTGGATTTTTTTCAATTCTGAAGTTCGCATTGCGGGAAGGTAGCGGACTTAACTGTCTTGAAAATAAATTTAGAAATATTTTGAGGTAAAAGCTCCACATCGTGGACTTGCTCTCTGAACAAAATCTGAAATTTTTAATTGAAGTTTGACTTCATTAAAGGGTAAAACTAAGTGAGTGGACTTTTGGGTATTGTATGGGCGGTATATATATTCTTTTTAAATATGTTTTTCCTCAAATTTACTCACTCAAATAAAATCCATAAATCAAAATCCAAAAGCTCTCACCTATCTCTAGTTTCTCTTTTTATCAATCCTACATTGAATGAAGAAGAAAGCTTGAAGAAGAGGACCAGTTTCTCTAGGATTTCACTTCAATTTCATTGATTGATATTCATTAAGGTATGGGTCTTCATTCTCGAGTTTACTTTCCCCAAGATGTATTTTCAAAAATTATTTCTTAAACACCCAATTCCAAGAATTATTCAATTCTAAAGAATTTTCTTCTAAACTTCAAATTGATGATAAATTTGAATTTACGATGGCTATTAAAGTGTAAATTGAAGGTTAATTGATGTTAATTGATGCAACTTCATGTAGATCATTTTCCTTTTCACCAATTCCCCAAATCATGGATCTTGTTTATAAATTGATGGGAATTGAGTATAAATTGATCATTAGACTTGTTTTATCTATTCTAATTCATTTATGGTTTGACTAGGGTGATGTATGGTTGGGATTGGATCTATTTCTTGATGAATTCATGATGAACCGTAATTACCTTAACTTTCGGTTATAAATTGATGTTTATTGGGATAGTGATAATGTAATTGACCTAGTTCTTGTATTAATTACTATTGTGTGATAGTATAAACCCATTGTTGGGTTGAATTTGTTGGTTGATGGTAAGAACATGTACAATGGATTGTGAAGGAGATTTTTAAGACTTTATGATACTAACATTTATTTCAATTATGATTACATTTGTTCAAAGATGAAGTTATATTGAAGTATACCTTATGATGAGAATGATAGGTTTGGTATGATGCTGAATTGATATGTCTTGACTATGATTTTTGAGTTGTTGGACAAGATGTAAATGCTATAAGGATGGTGATAACTTACCAATGTTCCTTATTTTGATTTGACTATTAAAAGGTGCTAACTTCCTATGTATTAATTGTAATGAACGGACAATACTTATGCAATTCTTATTGATCTATAATGATTATTATTATAAAAGGTATAGATCATATGACAATCTATGATCACTAATAATGGTATTAAAGATATTTAAAAAAGATAATCTAGCTTAGTACCGAGTGAACTTGTAGATGATGGGTGTCGCCTTCCAAAGGGGGAAGGTAGGGTTCACCATAATCCTCATGGGGTGGATATAGTCCCAAAAGGGCTTAGAGTGATGTTTCAATGACATCTCCCAAGCTCCATAGTCTATGTAGCCACTATAGGAATACTAGATAGTAGATCAACCTATATGGTATGTTCATGTTTGGTACTTCTTTGGCCGGTATTCCATTTTCCATCGGTGTAAGGTTTTCCAACACCGATTCAATACTTAGCTCTTTTTGTCTATGTTAGTTAGTTAAAGTTTTTCCTGAGTAAAATTAAATAATGATGTGATCTCTGAATAGGATTACTTGGGAGGTTGTCTTAGTCTAGGTTGCGGTTTTTAGACTCTAGCTAGGCATTGCATAAGTTGGCTTGAGGGAAGTCCTAAAAGGATCTTCATATGTTATGATGAATTTATAAATTTAAATATTATGCTTATGTTGACTTTATATGTTGATGGTCCTTAATAATGTTTGTTTTATTGTTGAACATGTTATTGGTCTCTATTCCTAAATATAATGATGATGACTATTGATGCTATGTTATGTTGAGTTAGGCATTACTTACTATCCTTTGTTTGGTTTACTTGATTGAGTAATGTTATAGGGTTTTTTCTTTGTACTTACCCTTGTAGGCTAAATATTAGGTTATGAGCAAGGGTCTTGCTTATATAATATGATGTTATACACTTTTGTATAGGTTGACTTGACTGTTACTTTTTAATATTGGTCTTGTGTCGTACATGGGTTTCTTATGGATTGTGTGATTATTGGCTTATGCGGCTTCTGGATTCTTCATAAGGCTTTTCAAATTACATTAGCTTGGTTTTGATCAAATGTCCTATTTAGCGTGATTTCACTTGTTTTATGTATATATAACCATACTTAGTAAAAGTGTGTACTAACCCATTTTTTATGTTTACTACAAATGTAGCATCCGACCATTTATATTAGAGAACGCATTGAAGACCACTTGAATTCTTATCTTCCAAGTTTGGTAGGTCCTCACTTTCCGAGGACGATGTTATTATTTACCTATTGGATGTTGTTTAGTCTTAAAGACACATTGTTCATTCTCCTTCATTTTAGTACTACAATTGTAAAGCCTTCATGTTCCTATAATTATTGATGTAAGGGCTATGCTCAATTTATGAAACTCTAGTCCAGATTGTTTAATATGATACAATGTTATAGACTTCATATGAGACTATCTTATGTTATATGTGCGATAAAAGTAAAAGACTATGTAATGTTCTTATAGGAAGGGTCGATGTATACTTGATAAATATATGTTGTTTGTAAGAGATAGGTCTAAGTAAAACTCAATGTAAAAGTAATAAAAAAGTTTTAAATTTTCCGCATTTTTAACCTATGAATGGAATGATGTAAGCTAAGCAGATAGTCTTAGTCCTCGATGAGGACAATGATTTTGGTTACGTCTTGGGGTTTCTCCGCATATGTGACACTAGAGATTCATTAAACATTCATCCATACACATACAAGGCAGAGGTGCTTAAACCCACCAAGTCAAGATGTTCATATTCACATATATAGCATATATATTGTAGAGGGACATATTCCACCAATCAAGGCACACACATGATCATCATATCAACTATAAAACAATATTCAAGTATCATGTGGGAACAACATAGTCTACCTAGCAAGATATACTAGAAATTCAACAAGAGACATCCCCTAGTCTAGCATAATAACCTGTAATCGATTAGGAGAAAACATACTTTCACATCATTCAAATAAATATACCACATAAGCCTTAAGATTAATCACCTACACAACCTATATCATAACAATATCATAATTCATAAATTATTGCCGACAAGTCCATGTTCTTCACAATTATAACCATAATCACCGCCACTAATAAGACCAACCAGTCAACACAATTCATTACCTATACTACACAATATAGAGAAAATTAGGTCAACATACCACCATTCCATCACGAACGCCTCCAATCCAAACCAATAGTCAAACCATACAACGATCTAACATGACACAATATTAAAATAATCAAACTAAGGCGACCTATATACAATTCTAAAATGATCTGTAGATAATTGAATATCCTAATACAATCTGCATAAGAATTGACTCATATCAAGTCATGATCAATTCATCCAAATTAGATACAAAAAGGAATTATGTGTATTGCAAGGGTCCATAGAGATTTTAATCTAAAAATATTCAAATGACATCAATTATATCATAAATAATTGTTTTAAATCATTTTATGCAATATCACATGGCTAGAATTCAAAATAGAAGAATTCATGTTTTTGATCATCTTTTAAAACCATTGGAATTGACTCCTTGAAAAAAACAATATTCAAAGTTGAATAGCCATAAATTAATTTAAGATAATACCATGCAATTTGTATAAGAAATAACTTGAAAATTAACTTTCAAGTTTTAATTTGAGTTTGGCCTCTAGTGGAGGTTTGAGAGAATTTGGAAGAGAAAAGGGTTTCGGATTTTTAATTTCATATTGGATATTGGAGTTATGAATTTGGAAAGGAGTTTAATATGACTTAATAACATTTCTAACCGACATTCAAGGTACCCAAAATACCCCCACATCAATTGGACCTTTTTAGTTAAGTCAAACTTAACTTTAATTTTTTGAATAAGCGTCGTGAAACAAGTTCGCGACGCAAAGCTTCTCCTAATTGATATTTTAACATAAATTATAAGTAAATCAATTCCGCAGTGTGTTTTGCATTGCTACCCAAAATTTTCCCTAGCTGAACCGAGTCCGCGACACGGTTTGATTCCACCATTGCAGAATTGTTGCTTCCTTTGGCTGCTTGATATCCCAAAGTTTGGTCCTCCTCAAGGACCCCTAGGGTGGTCCAGGGGGTCCTTGGTGAGTCTTACTTCAATATTTCAACCCTTAACAATTTTATCTAGGTTTTAGCAACCCGTCCGACTAATTTGAACTCCAAAAAAAAACATAAAACATGCAAAGACATACTAGAATACACAAGAACGACTCAAGACTAACTTTCGAATGTCTTGGACATTTCTCTTCCAAACTCTTCAAAACTAAAGAAAATGATTTCTAAAGTTACAGTTAGTAATATTAAGTCTTTAAAATCTCATGACACACATATTAAGATCTAGTTGTAACGACCTATTTAGTCGTTTTGAGCAGTAGAGTTTATTTCTGGTAATAGCTGTCTGGGTCAATGGATCCCACGACGGACTGTCATGGGCACGACGGACCGTCGAGGGGGTCTCGTTCCAAAATACTTAGACTCGGGAAATTTGGGTACTGAGAACAACTCTCTGAACTTCGCAACGGAAGAGTAGCACGGACCGTCGTAGGTACGACGGACCGTCACAGAGTCTTTAATGTAATTGAGTCTCTGAACTTTGTGACGGAAGCAGCAGGACGGACCATCGCAGGCACGGCATGCCGTCACAGGCTGCATAACCCTGACTAGGTCGGATTTCTGTTAAAAGTTTTTAAGGGGTGTTTTGGACTATTCCTGCTTATGATTATAAAGTTAGTGGTTTAATATTAATAATTCAATTACTTGGGGGTTAAAGGAGATAACTTTGAAATAAATAGTGGGTTAATTTTACCATCTTTTATACTTAATTATATGGTAATTAGGGTAAAAGAAAAATAGTTGAATAAGGAAAAAATGAAAGAACAGAGAAAAGAGGGGACAACGAACGAGAGAGGGAGAAACGAAGAGGAAAGCAAAGCATTGGAGAAGTAGATTGCTTGATCACGATTCTTCGGTGGAGGTAGGTTATGGTTTTTTCTATTCCGTAGTAAACTCAAAATAGTAATTGATATGTATTGGGTAATTTTGTAAAGTCTTCTACATGCTTAATTGTGTGCTTGCATGATGTGATTATGTAATTGTGATGAATTAGCATGATGAGGCTGTTGAATCTTAAACCTTAAACCTCTTTGTTAATGATGATGCCTTGGTATGAAAGAAGGCTTGATGAACTGAAAGAATGAGATTAGGGGATCGGATGTCACGAACCGACACGTAGTAGTAGGGGATCAGAGTGTCACGTTCCGACACCAGGATAGTAGAGGATCGGGTGTCACGAATTGACACATAATAGTAGGGGATCGGAGTGTCACGTTCCGACACCAGGATAGTAGTGGATCGGAGTGTCACGTTCCGATACCAGGATAGTAAGATGAATGAATATTATGGGGATCGGAGTGTCACGTTCCGACACCAAGATAGTAAAGAGAATGAATCTTGAAGCATGCTAATATACTCGGACTTAACGAATTTGTTTCCTAAATGAGTGTGGTGTGGAGGCTTGAGTCCTCATAGATGTGCTTGGTGTTGTGGCCAATGGTTATGGTACTTGTTGTTGTCACCTGTTAGGTACTATGGCTGATTTTATGTTATTATCTGATATATATTGCTTTATATTTTGTGTTAGCCGATGATACCTACTGAGTACTTGTGCCTTGTACTGACCCCTACTTGTATGTTTCTCTTTGTTATTTATGGAGTGCAGCAAACGTACCATCGACTTCGACTCGTCCTCAACTCAAGCCAGTCTTCATCACGTCAGATTTCAGAGTGAGCTATTGTCCCTAGCTCGGACTGGATTCTCTCTCATTCACGTCTTGATGTCTTGAAGTTCGGACACGAACCATCGCTTTTCCTATTTTAGTTTCTTAAATATTCATAGACATAGAAATTTAAGGATAGATGTTCTTGTTGTGATGACTTCCAGATTTTGGGAATAATAAGTATTAAATTTTAGAAGTTATTTATTGATTTTGTTAATGAGTTTTAAGTCTTCCGCATTATATTCTGTTTATTATGGTTGAAACGTTGGGGTTTAGATTGGTTGGTTTGCCCACATAGGAGGGTAAGTGTGGGTGCCACTCGCGGCTCGTTTTGGGTCGTGACAAACTTGGTATCAGAGCATTAGGTTCGTTGGTCTCATCACACAAGAACGAGTATAGTAGAGTCTTAAGGAACGGTAGGGGGACGCCTTTACTTTTCTTTGAGAGGCTATAAGACTTTAGGAAAATTCCATTCTTTCTTCCTTTCGTGCTATTACTTGGATCCAATTGGTATTTAGGTTATACACATTGGTATCTGACCATCTTCACTCTATTTTGCAGATTGTTAGAACTAGGACTACAACTGCGCCAGCACAAACACCGGCAAGACAAGATGTTTCTGAACCAGCCACTGAGGCTGTAGCTCGAAGAGGGGCAGTGGCAAGAGGCCGTCGTAGGGGTCGCGGGAGGACGTCCTCTAGAGGAAGAGGACAAGCACGTGGCCCAGCTAGTACTAGGGCGGTGACTCCTCCACCGACTGAGGAAGTATTAAGAGAGGGTGAGGAAGGGGAGGATGAACAAGTGCAGAATAAGGGATTACCACCCCAACCTACCACTGAAATGATTAACCAGGTTATTGCTTATCTTAGCTGGTTATCCTATCAAGGACAAACGCTCCAGTGTTTTCAGTACCACCACCTCAGGTTCCGGGAGTACAACATGCAGCTTTTGTGGCTCCCCGCATGGATGCCTAATTGGAAATAGGCACGTTTCCTCGATTTACTATAGGGCCTATAATGACGAATGATCAGCACGAACTTTTCACTAAGTTCTTGAAATTGAAACCTCCAGTGTTCAAGGGTGCTGAATCTGAGGATGCCTATGATTTTCTTGTTGATTGTCATGAGCTGCTACATAAGATGGGCATAGTGGAACGATTCGGTGTTGAGTTCGTAACCTATCAGTTTCACGGAAATGCCAAAATGTGGTGGCGATCGTATGTTGAGTGTCAACCAGCACAGGCACCACCCATGACTTGGGCATCATTCTCTAGCTTGTTTATAGAGAAGTATATACCCCGAACTTTGAGGGATAGGAAGAGAGATGAGTCCCTGAGCCTAGAGCAAGGCAGGATGTCGGTTACATATTATGAGGCTAAGTTTCGTGCATTATCCAGGTATGCCACCCAGCTTTGCTTCAGTCCACAAGAGCGGATTCGCCGTTTTGTGAAGGATTGAGGTCAGATTTGCAGATTCCAGCCTTGCAGGTAGCTACTGCAGCAAAATCCTTTCAGGAGGTGGTAGATTTTGTGATAGAAGTGGAGGGAGTGAAGCCTGACGACTTCACCACGGCATCCACACCTAAGAAGTTTCGTAAGGGAGGTGAGTTTGGTGGGTCTTACTCCTGAGGGTAGAGTTCAGGAGGTTACCCAACCCGACCTATTCAGTCTTCACTGCAGGCTGTAGCTGGGGGTCCACCGCAGACCGGTCAAAACTTTCCTGAGTTTGGGGGTTATTCCCAGACTTCGTCGTTCTCACAAAGGCCTATGCTTGACTCCAGAGAGTGTTACGGATGTGGAGAGAGTGGACATATTAGGAGGTTTTGTCCAAAATAGAGTTACAGACCCCAAATAGTTAGGGGTAGAGGTGGTTATGGGAGAGGCCGCCATTCTGGAGGACGCGTTTGTCAAGTTAATCGTGGTCACCAAATCATCTGAAGTGGCGGACAAGTTGAAAATACTACAGCACAACATGGTAGGGGCAGCGGACAGACAGTGATAAGACCCATTGTTATGCTTTCCCTGGGAGGTCAGAAGAAGAGACATCTGATGTTGTTATCATAGGTAATCTTTTTGTTTGTGATTGCATGGCTTCTGTATTGTTTAATCCTGGATCCACATTTTCATATGTATCTTCCTCATTTGCTACTGGTTTTGATTTACATTATGATTAGCTTGACATGCCTATTCGTGTTTCTACTCCGGTGGGTGAGTCTATGATAGTTGAAGAGGTGTATAGGTCTTGTCTTGTGACATTTGTGGGGAGCAATACTCATGTAGACTTGGTTATCTTAGAAATGGTTGATTTCTATGTAATTCTTGGTATAAGTTGGCTTTCTCTAAATTTTACAATCTTAGATTGTAATGCTAAAACTGTAAAGTTGGCCATGCCTGGGACAGATCCGTTAGTGTGGGAGGGTGACTACACTTCCACTCCTGTTCGTATCATCTCCTTACTTCGTTCTAAGAAAATGGTTAGTAAAGGGTGTTTAGCTTTCTTGGCACACCACAGGGATGATACTACTCAAGTACCTTCGATTGAGTGGGTTTTGATAGTCCGTGAGTTTCTTGATGTGTTTCCTGCAGACCTTCCTAGTATGCCATCGGATAGGGATATTGACTTTTGCATTGATCTGGAGCCGGGTACTCACCCCATTTCCATACCCCCTTATAGAATGGCTCCCGCTGAGTTAAGGGAGTTAAAGGCCCAACTTAAAGAGTTGTTAGGCAAAGGCTTTATTAGACGAAGCGCTTCCCCTTGAGGTGCTCCTGTTTTGTTTGTGAAGAAGAAGGATGGGTGTTTTCGGATGTGCATAGACTACAGGCAACTAAATAAGGTAACTATTAAGAACAAGTATCCTCTTCCTCGCATCGATGATTTGTTCGATCAGTTACAAGGTGCTTGTACCTTCTCAAAAATCAATTTGAGATCTGGTTATCATCAATTGAAAATACAGGCAACGGATGTGCCAAAGACTGCTTTTCGGACCAGGTATGGACATTTTGAGCTCTTAGTAATGTCTTTTGGACTTACGAATGCCCCTGGTGCTTTCATGAGCTTAATGAACGGGATTTTTAAGCCATATCTGGATCTCTTTGTCATTGTATTCATCGATGATATACTGGTATACTCAAAGAGTAGGAAAGAACACGAGGAGCACTTGAGAATTGTATTTGAAATATTGAGGGAGAAAAAGCTTTATGCCAAATTCTCCAAGTGTGAGTTTTGGCTAGATTCAGTGTCCTTCTTGGGGCATGTGGTTTCTTAGGATGGAGTGATGGTGGATCCTTCTAAGATTGAAGCAGTGAGGAGTTGGGTAAGACCTACTGATGTTACAGAGGTAAGGTGCTTTGTTGGTTTAGCTAGCTACTACCGTCGATTTGTCAAAGGATTTTCTTCTGTTGCTTCCCAATTGACAAACTTGACTAAGCAGAGTGTTCTATTTGTATGGTCGGACGAGTGTGAAGAAAGCTTTCAGAAGCTCAAGACCTTGTTGACTACTTCACCAATTCTTACCCTGCCCGTGGAAGGTAAGAATTTCATTGTTTATTGTGATGCATCCTATTCTGGTTTAGGTGCAGTGCTAATGCAAGAGAAGAATGTAATTGCTTATGCTTCGAGGCAATTAAAGATGCATGAACGTAATTATCTGACCCACGATTTGGAGTTGGCTGCGGTAGTGGTTGCATTAATGCAATGGAGACATTATCTATATGGGGTTATGTGTGAAGTCTATACGGATCATCGTAGTCTACGGTATGTCTTTACTCAGAGAGATTTGAATCTGAGACAGAGGAGATGGATGGATCTACTGAAGGACTACGATATCACTATTTTGTATCACCCAGGAAAAGCTAACGTCGTGGCAGATGCGTTAAGTAGAAAAGCAGGGAGCATGGGAAGCCTAGCTCACTTACAGGTTTCCAGAAGCCCATTGGCTAGAGAGGTTCAGACTATGGCTAATGACTTTATGAGGCTAGAAGTAAATGAGAAGGGAGGATTTTGGGCCTGTGTGGAGGCAAGATCTTCCTTTCTTGACAAGATTGAGGAAAAGCAGTTTACTGATGAAAAACTGATCCGAATTCGAGATAAGGTATTGCAAGGAGAGGCTAAAGAAGCAAAAATCGATGAGGAAGGTGTTTTGAGAATTAAGGAAAGGGTATGTATACCCCGCGTCGATGATTTGATTCACACTATTCTTACAGAGGCTCATAGTTCAAGATATTCTATACATCCCGGTACAACCAAGATGTATCGTGACCTAAAGAAATATTTTTGGTAAAGTAGAATGAAGCGGTACATTGTTGATTTTGTTGCTCAATGCCCGAATTGTCAGCACGTAAAGTATGAACACCAGCGGCCTGGAGGGACACTTCAGAGAATGCCCATTCCTTAATGGAAGTGGGAGAAAATTTCAATGGACTTCGTGGTTGGACTTCCAAAGACAATGGGTAAGTATGACTCTATTTGGGTGATTGTTGACAGATTAACAAATTCTTCCCACTTCATTCCGGTTAAGGTGACTTACAATGCAGAGAAGTTAGCCAGGCTCTATATCTCAGAAGTCCTTCGGTTGCATGGAGTTCCACTTTCCATCATATCAGATAGAGGTACGCAGTTTACTTCTATGTTTTGGAAAACATTGCATGCTAAATTACGTACTAGTTTGGATCTTAGTACTGCATTTCACCCTCAGACCGATGGACAATATGAGCGAACGATTCATGTTTTGGAGGATATGCTTCATGCATGTGTGATAGAGTTTGGTGGTTATTGGGATAACTTCTTACCCTTAGCAGAGTTCTCATACAACAATAGCTATCACTCAAGTATTGATATGGCTCCATTTGAGGTACTGTACGGGAGAAGATGTAGGTCTCCCATTGGGTGGTTTGATGCATTTGAGGTTAGACCTTAGGGTACTGACCTTCTGAAGGAATCATTAGATAAAGTGAAATGCATTCAAGAAAAGCTTTTAGCGGCTCAAAGTAGATAGAAGGAATATGCAGATCGAAAGGTTAGAGACTTGGAGTTTATGGAGGGTGAGCATGTTTTGCTGAAGGTTTCGCCCATGAAAGGGGTGATGCGGTTTCGTAAGTGAGGTAAGCTTAGTCTTAGGTATATTGGTCCATTTGAAGTTCTGAAGCGCGTGGGGGAGGTAGCTTATGAATTAGCCTTGCCCCCAGGGCTGTCAAGAGTGCACCCGGTATTTCATGTGTCTATGTTGAAAAGATACCATGGGGATTTAAACTACATCATTCGTTGGGATTCAGTTCTTCTTGATGTAAATTTGTCTTATGAGGAGGAGCCTGTTGCCATTTTAGATAGATAAGTCCGCATGTTGAGATCAAGGGAGATTGCATCCATCAAGGTTCAATGGAAGAATCGGCTAGTAGAAGAGTCCACTTGGGAGAAGGAGGCTGATATACAAGAAAGATATCCACACCTTTTCACTTATTAAGGTACTCTTTCACGCCCTTGTTTTTCTTCTTGTGATCGTTTGAGGACGAACGATGGGTAAATTTGTATCTATTGTAACGACCTGTTTAGTCGTTTTGAGCAGTAGAGTTTATTTCTGGTAATAGCTGTCTGGGTCGAAGGATCCCTTGACAGACCGTCATGGGCACGACGGACCGTCGAGGGGGTCTCGTTCCAAACCACTTAGACTAGGGAAATTTTGGTACTGAAAACAACTCTCTGAACTTCGCAACAGAAGAGCAGCACGGACCGTCGTAGGTACGACGGACAATCACAAAGTCTTTAATGTAATTGAGTCTCTGAACTTTGTGGCAGAAGCAGCAGGATGGACAGTCGCAAGCATGACGGGCCGTCACAGGCTCCATAACCCTGACTGGGTCGGATTTCTGTTAAAAGTTTTTAAGTGATGTATTGGACTATTCCTGCTTATGATTATAAAGTTAGTGGTTTAATGTTAATAATTCAATTACTTGGGGGTTAAAGGAGATAACTTTGAAATAAATAGTGGGTTAATTTTAACATCTTTTATACTTAATTATATGGTAATTAGGGTAAAAGATAAAAAGTTGAATAAGGAAAAATAGAAAGAACAGAGAAAAGAGGGGAGAACGAACAAGAGAGGGAGAAACGAAGAGTAAAGCAAAGCATTGGAGAAGTAGATTGCTTGATCATGATTCTTCGATGGAGGTAGGTTATGGTTTATGCTATTCCGTAGTAAACTCGAAATGGCGATTAATATGTATTGGGTAATTTTGTAAAGTATTCTATATGCTTAATTGTGTGCTTGCATGATGTGATTATGTAATTGTGATGAATTAGCATGATGAGGCTGTTGAATCTTAAACCTTAAACCTCATTGTTAATGATGATGCCTTGGTATGAAAGAAGGCTTGATGTACTGAAAGAATGAGATTAGGGGATCGGGTGTCACGAACCGACACCTAGTAGTAGGGGATCGGAGTGTCACGTTCCGACACCAGGATAGTAGAGGATCGGGTCTCAAGAACCGACACGTAGTAGTAGGGGATCAGAGTGTCACGTTCCGACACCAGGATAGTAGGGGATCAGAGTGTCACGTTCCGACACCAGGATAGTAAGATGAATGAATATTGAGGGGATTGGAGTGTCATGTTCCGACACCAGGATAGTAAAGAGAATGAATCTTGAAGCATGCTAATATACTCGGACTTAACGAATCTGTTTCCTTAATGAGTTTTGTGTGGAGGCTTGAGTCCTCATAGATGTGCTTGGTGTTGTGGCCAATGGTTATGGTACTTGTTGTTGTCACCTGTTAGGTACTATGGCTGATTTTATGTTATTATCTGATATATATTGCTTTCTATTTTGAGTTGGCCGATGATACCTACTTAGTACTTGTGCCTTGTACTGACCCCTACTTGTATGTTTCTCTTTGTTATTTGTGGAGTGCAGCAAACGTACCATCGACTTCGACTCGTCCTCAACTCGAGCCAGTCTTCATCACGTCAGATTTCAGGGTGAGCTATTGTTCCTAGCTCGGACTGGATTCTCTCTCATTCACGTCTTGATGTCTTGAAGTTCGGACACGAACCATCTCTTTTCCTATTTTAGTTTCTTAAATACTCTTAGACTTAGAAATTTGACGATAGATGTTCTTGTGGTGATGACTTCCAGATTTTGGGAATAATAAGTATTAAATTTTAGAAGTTATTTATTGAGTTCGTTAATGAGTTTTAAGTCTTCCGCATTATATTCTGTTTAATATGGTTGAAACGTTGGGGTTTAGATTGGTTGGTTCGCTCACATAGGAGGGTAAGTGTGGGTGCCACTCGCGGCTCGTTTTGGGTCGTGACACTAGTTCACCTTAGTTCATTTTAGGGATGTTATAGTCTTATTTTGACTTGTGACTATATGATGCTTGTGTATGAGATTATGCTTATGAATATGTTATTATCTCTTATGCTTATGTCTTATGTCGACTTATGACAATATGATTATTATTTTTGATATTATGCCTATGAATAAGTTATTAACTGCTATGCTTATGTATTATGTTGACTAATCATTTTGAGATACTTTTATAACGTTGTTCTAGTTTCTATATATGGTACATTTAATACTAACACATATGGCCTACATTCTAACAAAATGTAAGGTGTCAGAGATTGAGTTACTTTGGAGGGTAGGTTGCTAAGGTTCAAGTATTGTTGAAAAGTTGGTGAGTCTTCATTATTTGAAGGAGGGACCCTTTATTTCCTTACGATATTTTCTAATATTTTACACTTTTTGTGGGATGCGTCTCAACACTTTTATTCATGTGATAAAAATAGATGCCTTGTGTCAAAGGACTAACTCCAATTTTCATTATAAAATGTTTTTAATTGTATGGTTCTAAAGAAGTTCATTTTTTTCTATACTTTCTATGATATTGTGTCATCAATATGCTAAGGGATTGTATGTGACCCCTTCAGGGTTAAGTACACCTTGTTACATCCAGAGGTTACCCCTCTATCGTGACATTAAGACTTTCAGATAATGAATTGGAGAGAAACCTTTAAAAGTTAAACTCTATGACACGACTTGGAGAATGAAGAATTGAAGTTTCATAAGCATCAAATTGCCTCCTATTCATAAATGTTGCATAATTCACATTTATGAACAAGACTCTAGTAGTCGTGGTTTGACACAATCCTAGAGTCAATTTAACCCTTGTTCTCATACAAATTTTGTTAAGACCTAGGGGTACCCCAAGAAGTAACATTGACTTCTTGACACCGAAGGTGTCTCATATTAGACTTTGGCATATATAAACATAAGATGATAGAAAAATATAGGTAAATTTATAACTTTTCTCTATTAAAAAAAATCATTTTAATAAAATCAAACGGAAGAATTTCTTTACTTTAAGAATAAACTCTTGGGGCAGAACCCATACAATAGTGTCAACATAAAATGAAAGACATAAAAGAAATGGTGGTCTTTGTCCTCGAAGCTATTAGACTAACAAAAGTCATCATCTCAATTGCCCATTAGAAACCCATCTCAAAAATAAGACAAGTCTTCAAACCCAACATTTAATATGAAATAGCAAAACATGTTTTACTAGAAAATGTACTAAATATATTAACTAACATAACCATAAAACCATGATAGAAGGTTTATTAAATATAAGATATAATCAAAAATCATATGAAATGATTTATGAATTATAAACTATTAGCATAAGAGATACTATCAGCATAATAATCTAAATTTCAAACAAAAGCATTATATAGATACTTTTTTACCACTAATCATCTACACCATAATAAAAAAAATTTCATGTAATCTCAAAAGCATAGAAGTGCAATGGTTAATACCATCCCATTATACAATCAAAAAAAGTATCCTTTTTTGAATATACATGGTAATGTATCTAAGCTTGGATATCATAAGGGAACCATACTCCTAAGTAACTTCAAAGAAAAATTGTGCAATATATGAAAGACATCCCATACTATCCTTCACACTATGTCTATCCATGAAGTCATGTTAGTCATACTCACCCTCCTTTAGTCTCATTAATAGGTTAAAATCTCACCTTTAATATATTACAGAGTTGAAGGAAACTATAGCACAATCCTTTCTCAAGTCTTTTCTTCAATATCCATAAGATATACTTGTGCAATTCATCAAGTCCATCCAATAATACTATTCATTCTAAGGACAAGTTTTAGGTCCTCATACTAATACTTCTTGGTATTTAACCTAGATCATCTATGTACTTTAGAACACAATGAGGTACTGTCTTAAGCATATATTAGTTCATCTACATTTAGACCATGGAAAATTATGAGGTACTTCCTTAATCATATCTTAGATCATTTTTAGGCTGAACCTTATGAGATACTACTTTAAGCATATATAGGTTTATTCTTAAAATTGATCCTATGAGATACTACCTAACGCATGAGTAAGTTTATTATTCTCTTACACACTGCGAGATGCTTCTTCAAGATTGCCTTTATTCACTAATACTTCTAAACATTATTACATTTTTTAAGCATGTCTTTGTTCAATAATGTTTTAGAACACTATGAGATGCTTCTTCAAGAATGTCTTAGTTCATCGGATAAAGATGTTGCTACTAGAAACCTTAACTCAACTATGTGAAGACTTCCTTATCATGAGACCGAACTTTGGGAATACCCACACTTTATTACATATGAGTTCCCCCTTTAACTCTGATAGTCCTCACATCAACTAGATGTTGTTCTCCTTTGTACAGGGAATTCAAACCCTTTCTTGTGTGACACTTACTTTAATTTTCAATTTCCACTTTGATCAAAGAATACACCCTAATATTTACTGGTTATTCCTTTCTTAACTGTCATGTATCATGAAAGGATGTCCTTGAAAATTCATCCACGTCAACTGACTCTATCACATTATATTTTAAAGCCCTCATCAAGTAGGTACAGGTCTTTCAGCTCAATTCTACCTATTAGACTTCTATTAAATTTTACACTTTACTCTCAAAGCCTTAACACATCAAGTTCAATGCATTGTATTGACTCTCAAAACACTAGTGATCAACATTCATGATAATAAGACCTATACTTAATGGTTTACTTCTTATTAGCTTTATTATACAAATATTTCAAGGTATTATAATAACACCACTCATTATTAGGTGATTCTTGTAACAAATAGATCATAAAGGTTCAATTCCAAAATTAGGTCAAGATGAAACATATTCACTATCTAGTTATATTCAGGATTATATGATCCTAACTTTTATTAATCACGACACATCACTTTTATTTAACAAGATCACCTTTTAACCTTCAATTTCAGCTACAATGGCATACACCTACAAATCATATTCATCAAATAGACTAAGGTTACCAAAATAAATCTCATAAATTCATCATAATATCATAATCCAATTCTAATATAATCATTATTACGTAATATTCACTCGATTAGAATCATACCTAAGCGCTATCCACAATGACGAAGAAAACCATAGCTAGAATTGAGTTTTTGACTTGATAATTAGGATAAAAACCAAGGGGTCTCTATGAAGGAAGAACTAATAGATGAATTAAATAACACACCATAATTGAAGAACCTAATCATGATTTCATAAAGGAGAAAAATCTTCCATCTTCTCTTCCCTTCTACTTCTTTTTCTTCAATTCTAGAAACAGATTTTTTTGAGGGAATTTTGGGGTTCTTATATGAATGAGTTCAATCACATAGTTTAGTGGTCTATTAGGCATAATTTTAAGAGGCCGGGTAACCCTTAGATGTAACATAGTGTACTTTACCCCGATGGTCTCTTATAAACCCTTAGCATAATCATAACGTACGATAATAGAATATTCCAAAAAAAATTGAAATTCTTTTGCTATAAAATCAAAAACTTATTCATAAAGAAATAGGGTTTATTTAATATACCTTAGTCTCAAACAATATATTAAACTCTAGAATAATAGTCTTCGGACGCAGCCCATATTAAAGCCTAAAACATAAGGAAATGACAGAAAGGAAATAATGGGTTTTTCCTAAGAAACGTATATTCGAAAGGAATTCAATCTCTAGAACCCTACATTTGATTAGAATATATGCAAAGTATGCATTAGTACAAAATGTATCATGTATGAGGCTATAACAACATTATACGAGCAACTCAAAACAGTGAGTAATCACAAGACATTACTATAAGAGATAATAACATAATCATAGCATAGTCTACAATATAAGCATCATATAATCATAAGTCAACATAAGTTATTTTTAATGAGCATAGGTGATAAATCATGTTCCTGGCATGTTCTGTACTTAGCCTTTCATATCTACATATCCCAACCTTTAATCTTTCATATTACTGGAAAACTACTTCACAAGTCAACTCAAACCATTCTTGTGCAAGCCATGAAAACCATCACATAATACAATCAAAACTAAGTTCCCCTTTTTTAGTCATTCTTGGTAATAGTCCACATTCATAGTCAAGACCTAGGTTTTCATGTCTTAAGAAAGATATACTCCTATGTAAACTCAAGGAACACTTGAGCAATGCATTGGAGGATTCCTATACTACTACTATGGGTGGTGTCACACTCGCACTAAGCATTTCCTGAAGTTACTCTATTAATGCTTACTTTTCAAATATATCAATCTTGACGTACTTCCTTAAGACAAGGAACTACCATCTTAATCAATCATATCATTGATGGAAACTATAGCAACAATCCAACCTAAGCATACATCACATTAGAGGACCTTTCATAGGTAGCTTCAAGACATACGTGTGCAGTGTTTGAATTTAGTTCCATAATAGAAATCACACTAAGTAGTTCTCTAGGATAGTTTAATAAATGTTTACTATTTATCATACTAGTGTCATGACCCACCACAAACAATAAATCAATGACACTAGAATATCAAAGCATACCACACTACTAGGGTAGACCTAACTACCATGGAAAACGCACTATCAAGCAATACAAGCTATCAAAGGAAGAATCAAAGTATTCAAACTTACCTACCATGTAAACATTTAATATGATGCAAGCTACATTAGGTGAGTATGAACCCTCACCCCTAAGTTATCTGTAGTAGATTATAAATCTTCAATCCTCAGATTCCATGTAGTGCACTTGGGCTAACAAAGTTAATCTACCATAAACGCATTTTTAACAATGGAAGTTCAAGTTAACCTTTGGATAACACAGGTCCTCAATCCTAGAATACCATGCGTACACTAGTGGAAGCTACAATTAAACGCATCCCACAAATTATAATTTAGACTACCATTAAAAGCATCCCACCAATGCTAATTCCATGTAACCTTAGAAGAGTATTGTTCCTCAATCTTAAGCTACCATGAAAACTTCTAACATATACTATATAAACAAGTTATACATGGAGAGACCATGTGACGCAACATCAAGCTATTCAATTTTATAATCCATGGATTAACTTGAGGTTATTAACCTTTCCATCTAGGACACATCTATATGAGAAGTACTTTTACACTACACATGCATTCTTTTAGTACAAGATAGTTCATGTGGGAAAAAGCCTTCCATAAAAACATTAACCTAAAATGTATCATTCTTGTGAAAGCTAGTTAGGATATAAGACTTACTCTAAAAGCCCTAGTGATCAACATTATGACTTCAATACCTATTTTCAAGCTTTACTAATCCATTATTATACTTGGCTAGATCAAAAGATAAATTGGTCATAATCCATAGTAGTAGGAAATTCTATGCATAATTCATGAGAAAGTCCCAAATTCATGATTTATCAAATAGTAATAAATATAGTTCACTTACGAATTATATTCCTATTCTTGAATAAGTTCTTTACATGATAAAAACTCAAACCCTAACTTTTTCTTCAATAAAGGTTTTCTAGAGATAGAAATATTTTAGAGCATAGAACTTTGGGAATTTTTTTGGGTTTTAAAATTATTGACATAGGTTGGGTTACTAATGACCTAAACTAGTCTATGTATGTGTATAACGTACAATCCAAAAGACCGCCATATAATACTTACAATATATGAATTTCCTATTTTCACCCTTGACTACACATCCTGATCCTAGGGACAACAACAACATTGATGGGTCGTTAAGGATATCAAAACCCATGGTGGTTAAAATTGTCCTTTATGTAAAAGTATTCTCACCTTTCCATGCCTCCCATGAGGCTAAAACATGACCACGATATAACCCACGATCGATTGTCAAGAAGATAACTAATGGTGTTGGTCGTGCTCTTGTAGAAATAGCTTGTTGTAAGACCCCAAATATTAATTAAGGTTCTTATAGACTCATATGTGTATAAAATGTTTTAAAATATGTTCATTAGTTTTTTTATAGTATGTATACTTTATTTGAAGTGATTTGGAAGTTAAACGTTTAGGGACGACCAAGACGTTCGGCGACAAGTCCCCAAAGGGCCATAGTTATTTTTTATATTCATACGTGTCCTCATGTCATGGGATCATGAGGTCCTTATATGATTTATAATGATTTTTATAGGAAGTGTGTTAACTTTTATCAAGTTTGGAGGTCAAACGTTCAAGAACGTCCATGAGGTTCAAAAGTTAGCCTTTTATACGTTGTAGTTTTTCCTTGTATGTTGGCCTTGTTTTCATGTGTTTTTTTGACTGAAAAGTCAGTTTAGTTAATTTAGTACCTGAATAAACATATTAATGGTCAAAACGTTGGGGTACGACTCCCCAGAGACCACCCGAAAGACACAAAGGAGCACCCAAACATTGGACAAGTGGCTGCCCAAGGAAGAGAGCAAGCCATGATTTGGACTTTATCTATGATACGCACGCCTAGCACGCTTCTCAATGTCAAAAAAATTTTTGAGCAGAATTGGGAGCCTGCCCCGCGACGCACAGCCCACTCCCAAATCTTGTTGCGTCGTTTTTAAGTCAATTTTTACATATCTAAAAGTCCCCATAAGCATGGGGTGTTTCGATAACTAAGAGGGATGGTTATAAAATAATTTTATGACTTATTTAACCCGTTTTCCAAGCAAAAACTCCAACATTGAATATGAAAAACAAAAATCCAAATTCACTCTTCTTTTCAAAATTTTCTCAAAACCTCCATTGGAGGGAAAACTCAAGTTCAAGATATGTGGTGGATTTTCATGGTATCCTTTCAAATTTATCATTGGTATTAAATAAATAAGGTATGGTGATACTTCATCCTTTGTTATCCATTCATCTAAGGAGTCAAAAAAGGACTTTCAAATATGATTAAAAACAAAAATTCGAAAATTTCAATCTAGCCATGGGTACTTTCTCAAATTGATTTCAAAAAAAAGTTTATGATAAATTGATGATTATGTATTGTTTTAAAGATGTATATCAATCCAATTTCTTGATGAACCCATGATCCTCCTAAATTCTCAAATGCATTATATGAGTCTTGTGATCTTGACTGTGTATTTATTGAATTAAGAATCTAACATGTTGAATTTCTTATACCTAATGTCTAAATTTTATATTGATGGTGAATTATTTATGAGTGATCTATGTGGATATATGTTTGATGGTTTGAATTAGATGATTATATTATTCTCCTATCTTCTCTAGATTGCTAATGTAACTTCAATGTGATCTCGATTCTATGGTAAATCGAAGTATTAATTAATTTATGAAAAGTTTCCTTTAGCTATTTTTTTATAAATGTATTTATATTGATTTATGGAAATTGATCATGATGATCCAATCTTTGAAGAAATTATAAGTTGGCCCCATTCTCTCTACTCTTCTTATAGAATTTCTAGTTAATGTAGCCTTGCATGACATTGTGTGGTATGGTCCACTAATAATGGCGGTGTTTACCTTATTTTTATGCAATTATGATTTGGGATCATGGCCTTGAAGGCAGTTGTATCTTTAAAGTGTTGTTATGAAGATCACACAATTTAAAGAATTAGGCCTAGTCTCCAATCTAGTTCATGATCTGCGTTAGATTTATTATGCTTCCTATACATTCAAGTGACAATGTTAGAGCTAGGTATAGTCTATAAGTTGAGGTTTTAGTACTCTTATGTGGTATGATCCCTACCTATGAACCTTGATATGAATAGTTAGTCTAAGCTTGATTAGGGGTCTTAGATACACTGATGGTGACTTTTCTCCTATGTTATAATATAGTGTGTGGTATACTCTTTAGTTTGTATTGTGGTCACTTTAAGGTTTATTCCATCCATGCTAGGATTGTTGCCCATTATATGATCAAGTTGACGAATTTACACACACACCTCATGCATGCTTTTCAAGTACTATTGGTTCATGGTGTCTAATGAAAGCATAATACTCATATGCACTAAAATCTACTAATATGCATGAAAAGTATATATTCATGAAGTATGTTATGTATCCATTAACTAGGATGGCTTTATAGGTGTACTAGTATGGGTAAGTGCATGGGGTCATTTCTATGCATTGCACATATGTGCCTCGATTGGATAGTTCCTAGGTTTAGTTTTCTATGTACATGAATATGAATGCAAGAGTATGTTATGTATGTGCATAGTGTGTAAATGTGTTTATATGAAAGGGTTTCTTATATAGTTAAACCTATATATTTATGGACTAATAATATAAAGTATGAGAATGCGTGGCCTTAATGTGTTATCTTAACGGATTGGTCATACATATGTATGCACACACACAAATGTATGATCAACTAGTCAAAAGAGAGGATCTTGGAAGGTGTTACCAAGAGTACCCTAAACTAGATAGGAGCTTGAATATGTAATGACCATGTGAAAAGGTTTCTCACATTACTAAGGTTGATTAACTCTCATCTATAACCTATGAGCTAAGTATATAGGGGGTTTACTCTCCTAAGCCTATATTTTATGAAGTAATTTAATAATGGATTTTGAATAAATGAAGCTTACCTAAGGACCGAGTGAAATTGTACATGAGGGGGTGGCACCTTCCTAATGAGGTAAGGTATGGTTCAACAAAGTCCTCACAGGGTGGATAGCCTAACAGCCCAACCAGGGCATAGAGTGATGTTTCCAAGACGGCCTCAAGCTCCATAAACTATAATTTCCACATAAGACATACCAAGTGATATCTTGTAAGATGCTAGTTTAAGGTTAATGTTCTAATTTTCTAAGTAGGGCACCTCTTCTTAGTGTGAGGCTCTAGAACACCAAATTCCAAGTTTAGCACCCATGGTCTATTTTCGGTAATTCAATACTTTCCCTAAAGTAAAATGAACAACGGAAGTAATGTAATGGACCATAACTAGTATAACCTAAGGGATGTTTCTTAGTGTAGGTGGGGGTATGGGTCTTCACCTTTGCATTGAAGTAGTAGATCTCAAAGGGAATTCTACGAAGGTGTTTAATATATATGATTATGTTTATGGTTCTCTTGCATGAAGCGTTAGTGCCTACATGATTTTATGATATGCATGATATGAAATTCTAATATGACTATGTGACTAAGGTTTTAATGGAATTGTTAGTAGTTTACAATAGTATTATGTTTGGTATATAAAGTATATGTTAAATCTTGTAGTTTCTATGAAGGTTTAGCTAGTATGCCTAAGGTTATGGGACTTCATATGTTCATTGAATTACACTTATGAAGGGATTATCAGTAGGGTTCTATGTGGTTCTTAAGAGGTTAAATCCTAGAGTGTAAATGTCACTATTGCCTTTTTATGATTATGTTTGAATTATTGACATTTATATGTAATTTTAATGAGTCTATCTTTATGGTATATAAATGTTGGGTCAAATGTTGGTTAGGTATCTTATTCTATGAAATACTTCTATGAATGCATGTGTTGGGTTGATGAAGGTTGTATGCATGATTGCCTAGTGGCCTTAAAGTAATGGTTGAGTGTGGATAGTGTTGACATTATCTATACATTGCACCAAGCATCTAGAGGGTTCATTGGAAAGATAAGGAGGTAAAGTAAAATAAAAGAGTTCACTATAAAATGAAACAAGTTCACTATAATTATAAATGTGCTTACTATAAACTAGTGACTTATATGCCTTAAATGAAATGTGTGGTTTCATATCATGTGTGGACATTGAATAAGCCTATGTAAAGTATGTAAACTGTATAATGCTTAATATATAAATTTTTATTATTAAGTTTTCACAAAAAAAGGCATGATGCATGCTTTCAAAGTAAATTGTCTCTTTAAAATGCATATTTTAGAATGGTTGTAATACTTAGTACAATCTTGTATTGACACAATTCTTGTCTACCTTTTTACATAAAGTGTAGGTTATGGAATCTTACAGGATGTCTTTGTTGTGAAGAACTTCATAGATATTTCCCATGATCAAGAAACAATTCCTTGTGTTCCAAGGATTTCCTAAGTCAAGTTTATGTTCAATGTATTGTAATAGGTTAAATATTATGTAATAATGTTAATGAGTCGTGTCCCTAATCAATTCCATGAATTTTATTCTAAGGTGGAAAAAGAGACTTAAAGTTTACTATGTATTATGACTTATACTCTTATATAATGGAAGTGATGTTCTAGTAATATGACTTACATTCTTATATAATGGAAGTGATGTTCTAGTATATGATGTGTTATGAATAGATTTAAATTTTCTGGTAAATTTACTATGACAATATGATGAATGCTAACCATGGGCTTATATAAAATCTCTGAGAGGTCAAGTACGCCATATTATTTATAGGGGTGCTCCTTAGTCATGCCAAATGTTGCATCTGAGCATGAGGTTGAAAAAGTTGTTTTAGGTTCTAAAGGTCTCATATTGCCACATCTAGTAGAGTCTCACTTTCATTGGGGTAAGTGATACACCGTGGTTTCACGATATTATTAATACTTTTTCCTTAAGTTTAGTGTGTCCAAAAGCCTTTTTGTGCTAATGTTAATATATGTTTCTCTTTATTTTGCAGGAAATTTGTCCAAAGATGAATGCGGAGATTTTGAGCGAAGAAATGCAGAAGAGACCACCTACGGAGCTTGTGACAGTCCGTAGGTGGCAGTGTAGTGCAGCTGCTGAAGGAAGATGGGGAAGTATGACCAAGTGTGGGGTTACGAATTTTGTGACGGTCCGTCGTGTCTATGACGGTCCGTCCTACAGGTTCGTCATGAAGTTCAGAGAAGTAATCCCAGTAACCATATTCCAAGAGTTGAAGTGTTTTGGAACGAAGATCCTCGACGGACCATTGTGCCTATGACGGTCGGTCATACTTGCCGTCATGGTTAATGAGAGAGCAGCAGAAGAAATTGCATAAGTATGGGACGACGGAGTCCATGAAGGTCAGTCGTGACCACGATGATCCGTCGCGAGGTCCGTCGACCTAGCCGCGTTTTGGCAGATTTCTAGCAAATAGAGTCATTTTTTAATTAGGTTTTTTTTTTAATAAATAGTTCGAAAAACCTCGTTTTTCAGGTTAGACTCTGGATTGTTAGACATCATATTAGTAGACACTTTATGGTTAGACTTTTGAGATTCAATAGACTTTTTGTGAGATTGTTGATTACTTTGAGATTCTTGCAAGTGATTATTGGTGATTAATCAAGCAAACATTCGGATTTTTCTCTTTCTCATTGAAGTAAGTACATGAATTCTTATTTAATATATTTGAATATTGTGATTATAACTATGAGTAACTAAACTCCATAACTAGGGTTGTGGGAACAAAAGGCAAATAATTAGATAAAACCTAACTAAAATAACGATTCTAGAACAGTGTCTTGCATGTATTCATAATTCTTTCTCTTAGAAGTCTTTTTAACAGATGGCCAACGTTAGAACTCGCCTTAATGCTAGTTGCCAGACCATGGAGGTAGATAATAGGAAAAGAATTATCAACATAGATTTAGTTTATACTATATAATAGGCTAATATTGATTGGTATGAGGTAATAACTTAGTAAAATATCAAATACAATGCTTAATATGACGTAAAGATAAGGGTTAGGATAGTAACACACGTGGCCGGACAAAGGTGCGGAGTGAGATTTTCTAGATGCCGGACCAAGGATTTAGAAATACATAACTTATCACTTTACATGCAAGATACTAGGAAAGAATTTTTATAGTTAGAATTCTCAAGTGATGAACCTGTGGGGAATACGTAAACCCTAGTTACTTTGATTAATTGATTAAAATCCAACATTCAAAGATGTTAAGTATCTCTTTCAATTGCGTTAGTTATTTCCATTCATTTAGAAATAGAAACCCCCCTTTTATTATTTTTACATTCCAAGAAAGTCATTGACTGAACAATACTAATAATAGATTGAAGTTAATTCTAGACTATTTTCCTCGTGGGAACATCCCAACCTCACTAGTTGGGTTATTTACTTGAGATGTAAGTTTGAGCGTATCAGTAAGTCGTGAAACCATCAAATGATGTGGGAGGCTGTAGGATGTTAGAGTTTCCCTTCTTCATCATTCTTGTATCCTGTCATAGAACATAAGTGTATACGATCTCTCTCTTTTTTTTCGGTGGTCTTTTTGATGTGATTGATTTGATGAGATGGTACTCTTTGCTTTAGGGAGAAAAGGTGAGTTTTGATTTTTATATTGGTTTTATTGTTTGATGAGTATGGTTGAAGGTTAATATTGGCATGCATTGTATATGTGATGCCATTTATGGCTATATATGAGACCTAAGTGATATGACATGTTATGCGAAGATTTATGTTATGATATTTTTTTAGTTTAATTAAGAGTTAGTATTGTTAAGTTGAGTTTATTTTTTTAATGGCATGTTGCTAAATTGTTTTTCATGATGGTAGTCTAAAATATTGTTTAGGTTTGAAATGCATTCAAAAGTGTGTTAAATGACTATAAATGCATGTTTTCCTTATATGCATTGAGGAAGCCACCCTCTAACGACCACCAAAAACATTCAAGCGTAGACCACACAACCCACGATAGCATAGGAGACAAGTTAACTTCATATTACACTTAAGTCCTAACTTTTGTTATTCATGCATTCTTATATGGGTACATAGGTAATGGATTATAAACCATTTTAAATCATCAATGGTAGAACCTAAACTTTACCCTATCATAGGTATACACATGCTTAGACAATATCCATACAACCTAGATCACAAGTAGAATAAAGAAGTAGGCATAAGCTTTACATAGTGTAATCGACATAACCAGACACTCATATAATCATCAATTTGACTTCATGGATATAATAAGCACATATATATATTGACAAGAAATAAAAACTACAACCAAAAGTGGACCATACCACACAATGCCATACATGGCATTAATGAACTACGATAATATAGAAAAGTAGAGGGAAAGAGTCGTTCTTACATATTGATCAATCTTTGATCATAATTGATCAATACACCTTTTTCATCAAAAACACAGTATAGGGAAGTTTCTAAATATACATTTAATCTTCAAAGAAACCATATACAAATTGCTACAAGATCATAATATAATAGAATACAAATCCTCACATATATGGTAAAAGTAGATAGTCAAAGATCACATACTAATATTCTTTACTTTCATTACCACGATTAACATTCAGAATATACCAATAATATTTACCTAGGGAAGTTTCTAAGGAATATTAATCAACTCTAACTCATGCTTTTTCTACCCTAGAATTAAGATCAGATACTGTACATTACAACATTCAATTTACAGACTACGAGAACTTATACCAAATAATGCCAACGCTCCATTACATTGAACATCAACTATTAAAACCCATTATTCATTAATAACATCAATATATTCTAGTAGTGATAGAAATCATAACCTAAATAAAATACTACTAAAATTGACATAGGTTCGAGATTACATTGAAGATGCTATATTAGGAATCCATGGAAGACATAAGAACATGGTCTAATAAAACATTGATCCTCAAGGATCAATAATCAAAAACTAATAATTAATATTCATCTGATGCGTTAGCTACAGTTATGCTTACACAAACAAGTTCCACAATTATACATTATAGAGTCAATGTTATAGTGATCAAATAGAGGCATAGACTAGTCATGATCAATTTTTCGTACATTGATCCAAATGTATACCTCATAATAAATTCATAATCAATACATGTAATTATCACTACAAAATAAGACATTCAATGTAATGGAATCACAATTCAACACATAACAAACCACAATCACAATGCCCATGCAAGGGCTAAATCGAGTTTTGGAAGGGACATAGGTTCACCATGAAATTGGATTAAAATGCAAGTTAAAACCAATATGTTATCATCATTTAATAATAATTAATCAATTAAAACCTTTTTATAAAGAACCCATGGCTAGATTGAAGAAGAAGAAGTTTAATCATATTTTCTCTTCGAACACATGAAGATTTACTATCAAAGTAAAAGGTTGCTTAGAGATGAAGGATTTCCATACATACATATATATATATATATATATATATATAGATGAAAAACTCTTTAAAAAGATTAATAAACAATAGGAATACAAGATCCACGATGTTCTTGAGATTCACCTTCATTGGAGGTTTCTAGGGAGAATATTTTTGGAGTGAAAGTCTAATTTGTTTGAATGGGATTGGGAATGGGTTGTTCACGTTTTTGATCACTTATATACACAAAAAAAATCACCAATTAAGTCATATAGGGTTTGTTTGCCCATTGTATGATTTATCATTCACCCTTTTAATGAAACAGTGCATAGACAATAACAAAAGGCCTGCATCGATGGACCCAATGATAAGGCGTTGGTTTATTGACCGGTTTTTAAGTCCCTTACGTCATTTGGGTCTTAGTTTTTCATGTGGAAAAGTATTATCAAGGCTATATGACCAATGAACCCTCCCCATATACAGGGAATAATTCCACCAACAGGGCGTCTGTTGAGCTTGTCGATTGGCACAACCAAGGCAGTGTCTCAACAGCATTTGGGTCCTTCTTGTGTGACATTTTCTAGGGATCTTGACAAGTGATATCCAGGCGTTTTCGATGTAAAAATAAACATTAACAAGTCAAGTACCTTGTACATCAATTTCACTCAAAAAAATTACACGATATACGTCAAAAATGATAGCATCAATCAAGACACACATATGCATGTCTAAGGGACTATCATTTGAACGTCTTGGACGTTTGAACTATAAGCTTCATGAAACTCCATATACTTCCAATAAAAATAATTGTAACTAATTTTATTAATTCATAAGTACATGAAATACAATTATAAGTACTTGTAGACACATAACGCACATAAGTGAGTAGTCGTCAAAAGTCTTGATTGTCCCTTGATGTTTGAATTCCAAATAACCTCAAACATTACACACTCCCTCAATACAATATTAAAAACAATTTTATTACCTTAGACCCTTAGGACAAAGTTGTTAGTCTCTACACTCCCTATCTCATTTAGGGGGTCTTACATACTCACCCTATGAATTCTTTTGTGATGAGGCTCCAATACTAAAAGGCATGTAGAGATTTCATACATATCCACTAGTTCCTTTATAATATTGCCTTAATAGGAAGACTTGCTAGTGGATGCTCCTAGATAGGTAATTTCATGTTTGGTTCTACTTTTTCAGATAGACCACCTTCCATCGGTGAAAGGTTATACATCACTGCATTCCACATTTAGATCTTCTGGTCTATGTAGGTTATGGTAATTTTTCTCGAAAATTAATGTAATAAGGAAGTAAACTCTAAATAGGGTGACTTAAGAGGTTTGACTTAGTCTAGGTAGGGGTATGGAACTCTTCCTATGACTTGCACTAGTTTTCCTTGAAGGAAGCCTAAAAAAGGTTTTAATTATGTTTTTATAATGTATATGTTATTGATATGAATTATACTTACAAATCATTGACTCTAAGTTATATTTGTTTCACTTATTAACGTCGTGTTGGTCTCCATTTATACAATATAATGATGTTATATCTTAATGATATAATATGTTAAGTTGTTAATTTCTTATAGTTCTTATTGACTTTAATTGGCTGGATAAGGTTATGGGGATTTATTTAGCCATTTCACTAGTCGAATTAATGGAGCCTGTTAGTGATATTCTTAGTTTGGTTATGATGTTATGAACTCCAATGCATGCTTGTTTATGATATAACTTGATGATAGATGTCACATCCGAGGAGCACCCCGTAGAAGTAACATTGCGTACTTGACCTATTGGAGGAATAATAAATTATCATAGTTAATATTCATCACATTGTTATAGAATATTTAGCGGAAAATTAAAAACATTTCATAGAACATCATATGCTAGAAACTTTACTTCATATGTATATAAAACATAAGTCATAATACATATTTAGACCTTTAGAATACTTTCAATCTTAGACTCAACAAAATTAGAATAAATTAGGGACAAGATCCTTAGGACATAATACATGATTATACAATATTTAAGAAACTTGACAGTAACTAAACATTAGTATATCCTCTGACTTAATGATTTCTTTCCTTGAGATTGGGAATCACATATAAAGCTCCTCAACATTCTAGAGACCCTTTAAGCATACATAACCTACACATTTTGTAAAAAGTAAAAAAGAATGGGATTAGTACAAAAATGCACTTAGTATGGCAACCATGGAAAAACATGCATTTAAAAAGGGACCTTTTCTTGAAATCATACTTTATGCCTTTTTAAGCAAATCTTTATAAACATCATTATCCAATAGAATTTAAATAATTCACATACTTCATCTAAACATATTAAAATACCAAACATTTCATGAGATTACATATATAACATATGACATTTTCGAGTCACATTAGAGTGAGTTAATTTCCCTGAACAGGGAACTATCTTCTCTTTTATTCAATAACCTCCCAAGTAACCCTCTTGCGATACTTGGTGCAGTGCATCACCTTAAGGTCACAAAGAAGGCATGTATAAAACCTACATAAGCAAACACATATCATTATATAAGCACAATATATCAAAGACATATTTTAGTAATGATTCCTTTGGTTTTAGAGTAAGCTACACCAATTTACACATATATTTACTTCTTTTCATATACATCATTATAAGACCTTGTTCTTGACCCCAATCTTAGTCTACAAGTGCAATGTACATTTGGAGCTCCATAACCCCACACATACTTACTAAACCCTCCATGCGACCACAAAGCTTAACATTCAATTCATATATCAAAAAGTAAGTGAAGGCAACTTCATTCATGTTAGTACATGACCTTCATCATAGAGTCATTTAGAACAACATAGTGCATATAAGGATAAGATTACATCTTATAGATTCATACCATGCACATCTTCATAACATGTAGACAAATACTACAAAGTCATTCATATGGATATAAGCATAATCATACACATTAGGTCATCTTCCTAGGAAAGGAGCTACTTCTGCAATGTATAGATGGGTTCATTCCTTCAACCTATCCTATGTAACTTCCCATAAGTTCTCCTATTTAGGATCCTATTCATTTACTTTCATGGTCCATTTTACTTTAGAAAAACTATAGCCTTAACCGACACTAAGACCGTGGGTGGTAAACATGGAATTTTGTTTTGTAGATTCTTAAACCAATGGAAGGTTTCCTCACCTCGCTAAGTTAGAACATAAACATACATCCTCGCATCCTATATGAATTCACATTGCTAGATCCTATGTGTGAAGCATATTTATAGAACTAAGAGATAGGTATAATCCTTCTACAAGACATTTGGCAATTGGGGCCTCCCGTCATGATAAAACATGCGTGAACCTTTCTCAAAGGGAAGTAACCACCTCATGTGTATCAATAGTTTAGTATTACTCTAAAGGTAGTTAATACTCTATAAGGAACAAATGGTGACACTTCCTCAAAGGGAAAGTCAACACCTATCATTGTCAACTTCACTCGGTTAAAATTTGTTCTTGACCTTTGTAACCTACGGATATTAGGAGATTCATAGTCCTAGCTGGTTATAATAAAAGGTTTGTGGACGTGCTTGCATCCAGTTGTTCCCCTTTGACAACCTTTGCTCAAAAGAATGTGAAATTTGAGTTGTTTGAGCCATGTGATAAGAGATTCCTAACATCGAAGGATAAGCTTACCTTCCTTTCGATATTCACCCTTCCAGAGGGTACTAATGGTTTTGTGGTACATTGTAATGCATCCTGATTTGGGTAGGGGTTTTTTTCTTTTGCAACATGGTAATGTTATATCCTATGCTTCTAGGCAACTCAAAGTTGATAAGAATAATTATCTGGCTCATGATCTTCAGTTAGCGATCGTGGTATTTGCATTTAAAAATATGAAGGCATTATCTCTATGGGGTTCATTTTTATTTGTATATGTACCATAGAAGTCTTAAATATGCATCACTCAAAAAAATTTTAATCTCCTGCGAAGGAGATGGTTAGAGTTGTTGATAGATTATGACATAAGTTTTCTCTATCACCCCCACAATGCTAATATAATTGCGGATGCTCTGAGTCATTTCTCGGTAGTATGATTTTACCATGTTAAGGAATCCAAGAGAAACCTAGTGAATTATGTTCATAGGTTTTCTCTTTAAGGAGTTCAAATTGAATGTTCTCAAAATTGTGGTATGGTGGTACCACATAACTCCGATTAGTCTATTGCACCCTCAAATATTACCTAGGTTTAAATAGAGCCTAACACTTGTAAAATGATGTTTTAATATAATAAATTTTTTATTGATAGTTTTTATAGGCAGAGTATTACGTTTGGTGAAGTTTGTAGGTCAAACATCCAAAACGTTCCAAGGTTTGCCTTGAAAACCTACCCAGGTGTCTAAGTATGTTCCGTCATCTTTTGTGTATTTTTTGTGGTAAAATTGATTTGAGATGTTGCTAAAATGTATAAGAAAGTATTTGAGATTTAAAAGTCTAGTGAAACCTCCCCGAGGACCAACGGCACTGTCTCAGAGGAGGACCACCACTTTGGGCTAGCAAGTGCCCAAGGCACTACCATTTGGTCATTGGGGGAACAAGTTCGCGTCGCGTACTTGGTCCACAAAAATCCAAAGTGTTGATTTTCATCATGGACATATGGAGGACTCCACTAGTTCATAAATTAACTAAATAATTTATGCGGGAACAACCCTGTGTTGCGGACTTGTTTCCTGATGATGATTCTCGATATTTAAGTTGAGTTTTAGTTAGTTAAAAGGTCCTATATGTTTTGGGGTCTTTTGGGTATTTTAGGGGGTAAATATTGGTGGTTATTATAACTGTTCATACCCCTATTCATCCATCAAATCAAACCTCCAAATCCAAAACAAATTATCTCCATCTTTTCTCCCCAAAAACCTCCATTAATGATGTTTTGAAGCTCCAACGAAGAAGATAGATTTTCCAAGTTTTTATACATAAATCTTTTGGGATTTTAATCACAAGTAAGGTATGGTTCTTCATCTGTGAATTATCTTTCTTCAAGGAGTCAATTCAAATGACTTTCAATGATTATCCAAAACATGAAATCCTCTAAATTGAATTCTAGCCATGGGTCTTCCCATAAAATGTTTTACATCATTCATTTATGATAGAATTGATGTTAAATATATGATTTTAACCTAAATTATTCTTGAATCCGATGCAAAAATCATAATATCTTCAAAATTGGCTATATTTTGAATGTCATAATCTTACTCTAATGTATATGAATTCTAGTGTAGTGTTCTATAGGATATTGAATAATGTTAGATTTGTATTGTATCAATGTCAAGTCTCTCTTCGATTTTGATAAATATATATTGAATTGACTTAGATTCATTGAGTATTGTGATTTATGTATTATATTGATGATCATGTCCATGTGTGAGGGACTATTGGTAATGTATTGAATGATTTAGCTCTGGATTTAAGTGGTGAGAATGGATAGGTGGTACGCTGCAATAATTATCTATATTTTATGTAATGTAGTTCTTAAATTATGTGTGATTGGAACGGTCCATTTATGGTGGCGGTGCTATGTGCATTACTTGTGAATTATGTGGCCTCGTCGAGATTACCTTATGTATTTTGATGATAATGGCCTTGTCGGCACATCTTGATGTAGAATGATGATTTGTGTAGTTTATTATGTGAAGTATGATCATATCTACCGACATGTTAATAATGTGAATGTATGTGGTTCTTCTATTGAAGTTGTTAGGCGATCATGTTAGACTATGACCATGTCCTTGTATGTGTAATCTTAGAGTTGATGCATGATTCTTCCTACTTGACTATCTGAGTCTTACTATGGTCATATTTGTGACATTATATTAGAGAAGAGGGTGACCTATAGATTATGTTAGTTGTGCCTACATGCTTATAGAATGATATGCTAAATGTTAAGACGTATGTTTCTTTTTTAGGTAGATTTGTGTCCCTTAATTGATACACATATATTATGCATATGAAATCTTGACCTAGTAGGTTTAGGCACCTTTGTCTTGTATGTGCATATATGAATGTTGAATTAAATTCTAGATTTGGTAGACCTACGATGGTTTAGTTCTAAGCATTACTATTATGTGGAACCTTCTATATAGAAAGAAGGTTAAGAATGAGCTATCCTTATTGATAATTGAGTGGCAACCCTAGTGGACCCATATTTTGTAGGTTCATTATTACTATGTAATGACTAAGAGATTGTGCCTTTTCATATGCCCATCTTTCTTAAAATTACTCGATTAGAACAAAGGCTAGCACCGAGTGAATATATTATTGTTTTTTGATCTAGTTATGACGGAGACTAGAGTAAGTGTATATCTACTTGAGAATAATACTTGACTGTATAAAGGCTATTGATATTCCATAAATATGTGCCTACATGGGATGTATCGTAGTTCTACCCTTGGCAAACAGAATACCCTCCATCGGATTAGGGTAGACTCTACATTCCATTCCTAGCTTGTATGATCTATGTCGGTTATTGCCTATTCTCATCATTTATGATATATTCAAGCATTTGATAATTTCTACACTATTTAAGTAGTGGAATAGGTTGCTATCTAGACATAATACGAGTTGGCTTTGACGGTGCTAGAGTGTATGTTCGCTAGGTTTTTTTGAGACCATTATGTGAAGTCCTTTATGAAAGAAATGTCTTCTAATTGAAATAATGAATGAGTAACTTTAGCTTATGTAGGTTGACTAGAATGTCATCTATCTAGGGTAACGTTTAGGGTTTCTTAGATAAGCTTGAAGAGGGCGCATGGGCAGTCTCTTCCTATCCTACTAAGGTGAATCTTGGTGGTAACCTTAGGTGGGATGTAAATGACAGGAAAAGGTAACAATTTTATCTTAGGTAGTCCTAAGGATTTTTAAGGTATGGTTGAAGAGGGTGTATGGGCGGTCTATTTTTGTCTTACTTAAGAGAGTCTTAGGATAACATTTGGTGGGAGGTCTATGCATTTATATGTGTTGAAGTGATGTTGATGCTATGTTGTGGAATGTGACTTATGTTCATATATGTTTATTTTTAAGTGACTATTATACTTGTTTTAAAAGGTTTTCTCAAAAAGAGCATGTTTCATATTAAAGTCCGTTTATCATGATTTTATGCATTACGCCATACTTAGTACAAGTTTTCTACTAATTCAATACATTTTGTCTATCTCCAAAGTTGTAGTTTGCATTTCAGAGGAGTATCAAAGCGGAAGCTTTGATAAGTGTTCATTCAAGTAAAGAGTTGGTATGTCCTCAATAGATTCAAGGACATGTTGATGTTACGATTTTTTTTATTGAAAGTATTGTAATGAACTCTGCTATTTTCTATGTGATGAAGTATGGGTCGTGTCCCAATATATTCATATGTCTAAGATCGTGACTTAAAGACCTAGCCTTTCGTAATGTTTTTATATGAAATAGATATTTTGAATATTATTATTTCATGTGAAAATTTTTAATTCAAAACGACTTTTCATATATGATTTATGAAATGAATGGTCTGATAGAGCTTGTACAAGAGCTCCTAAAGGTCGAGTACGCCGGTTGAACTCTAATATTTGCACTATCTTCTAGGTTGTGGCCCAGGGTTTTTAGATGCTTTCTATCAGAGAATTAGGTTATGATATAGTACATAGTAATAAAAAAGTCTTAAAACGCACTTCAAGTAAAGTCTTGTTCATTGGTGTGAGTCAGAACACGACAATGAGTGGAGGCTATAGAACGATAGAGTTACCCTTCTTTTCTACTACTTCATCATTACTTAGAGATTAAAAGTTACAAGTGTCCTTTTCTTATGGTTTTCCTTGTATTTTTAGGAAGATCAATACGAGGAGGACAACGGTTAGGAGGTTTGAGGATAATGATGTGAATGAGGGATTTCTGTCCCGAGGTGGACAAGTGCAACAAGGTGTGCAATTTCCTCAAGGTGTTCAACATGCTCAAGGTCATCAAGTCCCTATTGTTGAAGGAGGTAATCGGGTACTTATAGTTTCCACAGTTATGTCTAATGGGTATATTAGAGACTCTGTCCTTAACCTAAAATAAGGTATGAAAAGTCACATCAAGACATTGGGCCTAGGGTGAATGCAACGGAGAATTCTATGACATCTAGATTAAGGGACTTTTTGTGGATGAATCCTCCTATCTTCTTTGTATCTAAGATGGGAGAAGATCCCCAATCTTTCTTGGATGAAGTGTATAATATAGTGCATGCTATGGTGAGTAGTAGAATTGTGATTATTTGTCTCATCTCATCTATTTTATTCAAGCATTGTCACGACCATGGGTCATTTCCTAGAAATAACAAGGCGTACTTGACCTCTCATAGGTCTTATACACGTCCATAGTTATCATTCATCGTATCAACAAAGCAAATTTAAGGGAAAATTTAAAACTTTTCATAACACCTCATATGATAGAAAGTTTAGTTCATATATGTATAAAATATAAGTCATAATACATATATAGACTCTAAGTATCTTTGCCATCTTAGACTCAACAACTTTGGAGTACATTAGGGACACATCCCTTAAGACATAATACATACTATGCAATATTTAATAGACATTACAATAAGTAAACATAAGGACATCCTTCGACTTAAGGATTCATATCCTTCAGCTTGGGAAATAACCTATCAAGATCTTCACCCTTCAATACATCCTTTAAGCATCCATAACCTACACTTTGTGTAAAAAGTAGAAAAGAATGGGATTAGCACCAGAATGTACTATATATGGCAACCATGCAAAAACATGCATTTAAAAGGGACATTTTCTTTGAACTCATACTTCATGCCATTTTGAGTAAATTATCATAAAACCATTATCAAAAATAATTTTTTTTTCAATCTTCATAGAAACACAATCAAAAGGCAAACATCATAGAACAACACATATCATCATAGAAGTATAATAGCACATAGACATAGTTAAGTCAAGACCTTCATCATATAGTCAACAATATCAACATCATGCATAGAAACTAATATCATGCACATCTTCATAACAAGTAGACAAATAATATAATTTCATGCATAAGGAACATATACATAGTGACATGCATTCGAAACCCTCCTTAGAACTTCCTAAGGAGCTAATTGTTCAATGTCTAGATGGGTTCATTACTTCCACCTATCGTAAGTAACCTCCCTAAAGTCATTCTATTTAGGGTCCTAGTAATTTAACATGCATGGTCCATTTTACTTTAGGGAAAGTATAGCCTTAACTGACATAGACCATGTGATGCTAAACATGGAGTCCGGTTTCATAGGACCCCACACCGATAAAGGGTGGTCTACCGGCCAAAGTAGAACCCATCATAACATAGATTTCTAAGTGGATCAACTAGCTAGTATCGTATGGTAACAACACAGTTATGGATCTTGGGGGATTCATGCAAATATCAACTCTACACCCTATGTTGGGTTATGAGTCTATCCACCCCATGCTATTTATAGTAGACCTACCTTCCCACATTGGAAAGAGTACAAGTTCACTCGGTGCTAAGCTAAAGTCCCTTTGTTGAAAAAGCATTCATTAAAATTTTAATTATAAAAACATAGACTTAGGAGAGTCATCCTCTGATATGCTTAGCGCATAGGTCATAGATGAGAGTTGATCAACCTAAACCATGTGAAAATATCCTTTAACATGGACATAACATATGTATTAGCACTATTTCAAATTCAATTTAGCATAAATAAATGTAGATAACAGCATATACAATCACTTCAACGTAATAGAAGCAAAATTCAATTAATAGCAATTCGAAGACCATGCAAGGCTAGATCGATTGGGTGATAGACCATGGGTTCATCATGAAATTGTATTGAAAACCACTTCAAAATAATTAAAAAATCATCAATGTATTCATATTATGCCTTTTAAATCTGTTTAACAAAGAACCCATGGATGATTCAAGAAGAAAGTGTTTGATCATATTTTTCTCTTTTTAAATCTTTGAGAATGGCTCTCTAGATGAAAAGATAACTAGAGATGAATCTTACCGTACCTTTGATTAGTTGGAAACCTATTAAACTTCAGGATTCATATATAAAAAAACCCATATTGAATCTTTTCTTGAGCTTCACCAACATTGGTGGTTTTCGAGAGAACATTATTTGAGGGAAAGGTTTCAATCTTGTGAGAGGATTCTAGAATTGGGTGATAACGTGTTTGATGAATTATATACACCCACAATAACTTAAATAACCCCTTAATAATCAGGTTGATACGTGGGGTTAATTTCCCATTCACCCCTTTAATGAAACAAATGCAGGCTGCCAGTTGCAGGCCACCCGCGATGAAGGCAATGACGGAGCATCACAGCCACGACGGGTCGTGTCAGGCCTTCGTCACCTGACACTTAGCTAAAATTTGCTTACGACCTGAAAAATTCATGTATACCTCGATGATACCTGCTCGAAGGTCTGTTGTTGGACCAACGATCCGTCGTTGGGTCTGTCAATTGACGCTGCCTAGGCAGTGTCTTAGGAAGCTCTGGTTCCTTCTATTGGGGCCTCTTGTGGGGCCCTTTAGAAGTCGTACCCGGATGTTTTAAATGAAATTTACAAACCCTAACAAGTAATAAACCTTCAACACAAATTTCAATAAACACAAACACTTATAAAGCGTCCAAACAGTCTTTGCCCCAACATGACATACGATGAACATCTTAGGGGCTATCTTTCAAATACCTTGGACGTTCTTGGGTGATTGACCTCCAAACTTCACGATACTTCATATAATAACAATAAAAATAATTTCAAACCATTTCAAGACTTAAGGTACTCATTTCATACAGATTTAGGCATGCAGAGACACATTAGGCATATAAGTGACTAGTAATCGAATGTCTTGGTCTTCGCTTGACGTTCGACTTCCAAATCACTTCAAACTTTGTACACTTCCTCTTATTCATATAATAAGACATTTTACGACCTTATAACATCATGAAGCACCCATAAACACATAGAAACACATATTAGGATTCTAGTTGACTTACCGTCAAACGTCTTAGTCGTCCCTTAATGTTCGACTACCAATACCTATAATATTTTAGATAATGCCCATATACTATATTTTTAGTATATTTAGGAAATTAGAAATTCAATAATAATATGTTAGGCTATAGAAACCTTATCTCATTTTAGGGATCATACAATATCCCCCACTTGGGAACATTCATCCTCTAATGACACTTCGGGCTCTTTAATCAAAACAAGGACTTCAATACATCTATGAGCAGTTCATATCAATCAAAATATCATCAAATAATTTTCGAACTCAATGAAAACAATCAAGAAAAACCATTACTCACTAACTCTTTAATGCATCAAACACAAAGGCTCCAATCTTGTTCATAGGAGGAACATCCTTCTCCTAATCAAAACATGATCATTACATATTAATTCATTAGAAGAAAAAATTTTAAAAGATACTCATAGGCAGATCATAACCCCTACTCAATGTTACTTAAGAACACATACATCAATATACATAAAATTGAGTTAGTTAAATAACAAAGATCTTCATTAGCCTTATCTAGTGCAATAAAGGTCATACTCAATCAAACCATGCTTAGTGGTGTCCATGGGGGAATTTACTTATCCTAAATACACTTACATGTACCATGAGTTTCACACCTTAAAAAGCATAATGTCAATTTCTTCTTAAAATGAGAAATTTTAAAATTTCAGCAAAGACATGATCGTGATTCTTTCCTAGTGAAGTCTAAATGGAAAGTCACACCAAGTACATCACAACAAAATAGGAAGATATTCCACAAATATATTTTCTTAAAATAATACTCACCCTTATAGTAAGCCTCATTTTTAAAAAATAACACAAATTATAGGCACTCACATGGAGACAGAGATAAACATGCTTTCACTTTTCAAGAATGAGCCTACGATTATGCATTCCAAATCATAGAAGTCATATAGTTTTGAAGAGACTCAACAAAATTTTAAAGAGACTCAACTTTTGATTTAAAGGCTAAACATTTTACCTCACAATTGACTATTACCATGCTTTTTATCTCATATCATAAAGTTAAATTCATAATTAGCATATACAAACGCATGTCAATATGATAAAACATTGACTTTATAAAAAAAATTCCTTTCATTCTCTTTGGAAAATTCACCATGTCTCAAAGATTATGTCAACCAAATCTTACCAATCATATAAAGGTCATGCAATTCACACTTTATGCAAGATTATATTCATGAACAAGATTGCTAAGAATATATTATTTTCCAATTCATGTAAGAATAGAAGGACAATGTAGACAATTTCTACAACCTCACTACTCAAACACCATCACCCACTTAGTTTAAACCAAATTAAGAGCAACTTAACCCAACCTATAGAGGATCTTAACTACGGAACCTTCATTTTCATCAATTAAAATTATTACTACTCTAGAGGAATTTTCATTAATTCAATTTAACAACACTTAGTCATTCTAAACTTTATCATTTTAGTCAAATCTTCCTCAACCATCAATTTTGATCATATTATTTAATTCACATAAGGTCTTTCGACTATGCAATCGACACTAATATTCATAGCATATACATCATAATAACCCAAGAACAACCTCCTAGAGATTCCCTCAAGGCAAACTGGTGCAAGGCATAGGTAGAGTACAATACCCCTACCTAGCTAAGTCAAATCTCTCAAGTCACCCAAGTTAGTGTATAGTCCAGTACTTTATTTTACTTTCGGGACCACATGCCCTAACCGACAAAGACCACAAGAGATAACTATAGAATTCGGTGTTGTAAAACCTTACAACGATGAAAGGCGAGCTGTCAGCCAAAGCAGTACCAAACATGAACATAGCGTCTAGGTGGATCCACTTGCCAATATTCGTATAGTGGAAACATAGTTTATTCAGCTTGGAGGTTGTCATGGAAATATCACTCTATGCCATTTTTGGACGAACATGGTATCCACCCCGTGAGTACTATGGTGAACCCTACCTTCCCTCGTTGAGAATGGGAAACCCTTTATCTACAAGTTCACTATGTACTACACTAGAGTCCCTTTCGAAATGTCTTTAATTACTTTATTAATAATCATTGCTTATTTAGTTCATAGGGTATATCCCTTGTATAATCATAGTCATTTAGCTCAATAGGTATTGTATAAGTACATTTTTTCTTCACAACCCTCATATGTAAGATTAGCACATAAACATCATCTTATCATAATAAGGTACATAGGTACTAAATAACCAACCTTATATCATTTCATCTTAATCATAATTTAACAAAAACATAGTCAAGACATTTCAATTCAACATCATATAATTACCTATTTAGGCTATCACAAGGTATACTTCAATTAAACTACATCACCAATCACAAGCCATCATACTTGAAGTGAAGGTTGGGATCATGAAGACTTTTCACATCTCCTTCAAAAGCCATCATCATGGTGTTACCATCAACCAACAAACTATTTCCAACAGTAGGTGTAGTAACATCAATCAATAGTAATTCACACAAGAACTATGTATATTGCCTCATCACTATCTCAATTAACATCAATTCTTAACCTAGGGTTAGGGGAAGTAGGGTTCATCATGAATTCGTCAAAAAATAGATAAAATCCCAACAATACATTACCCTGGTCAATCCATACATGAATTATAATAGATAGAACAAGTGTAATAATCAAAATCATTCTTCAACTCCCAGCAATTTATGACTATGATCCAAGATTTGGGAAAATAGGGAAGAGAAAATGACCAACATGAAATTGCATCAATTCACATCAATTAATCAACAATCTATACTCAATTATTCCTAGGAAATAACAATTTATCATAAATTTAATGTTTAGAAGAAAACATATTAAAATTGGAAAACCCCATGGAATTGGGTATTTTGAAATCAACTTTCATAGAGCCTCTTAGGGAATGGAATCCCAAGAGTCAAGAACCCATACCTTATTAATAATTAATCCAAGAAATTGAAGTGATATAGAGAAATTGACCTTCATCTTTAAGCTTTCTTCCTTCTCAAATGGTGGAATTTGAGGAGAGAGAAAATAGAGACCAGTGAGAGATTTTGAGTTTTGTTTGGGGAATTGGGTCAGGGTGAGTAAAAAATGACTTTAAAATGACACTTAGGCTATATTTAATCACCCCCTAAATTACCCAAGCACTCCACAATTAAATGGGTCATTTTGTGAAGTCAAAATGTTAAAAATATAATTTTACATGCTATGGGAAGTGGCTCCCCATCGCGAGGCCAACAAGAATTTTATATCCGAAAAATAATTTGAGTCATTGAGGTCCATGTATGATGCACATCGCATATCAGCCCAATGATTCTTTACTTTAGCAGGCTGCTTTGGCTGGCTGCCCTCCCATCTTGGGGTCGTCCTCCATGACCCTTCAATTGGTCCTTGGGCATCTTTATTGGATGTTTAGACCTTCAATAATACACTCTATCTGACCAAATTATTTTTAAATATTTTACACATTCTTAGACCCTCCGAAAAAATCCCCAAAATAGCGACGTCAACTAGTTCAATTAACCTAGTTTACGGACGTCGTGGATGTTCTTTAACTTCATGAATCTAAAACTTCTCGGCTCACTTATATATGTTATATTAGATCTTAAAAAAGTATTTAAACCTCAAAACAGTCATGTTAGAATTTGTATTAGGTCTTGAGTTTTCGGAGTGTTACATTATCTCCCGTTAGGAACATTCGTCCCCGAATGAGACTAAACTATTAAAAGGGAAATGATAGACTCAAGACAAGCAGCCCAACCAACAATATACATCATCAACATGAGTTACAACTTGATTCAAAATAACAAATTTGCATATCCATAATGACTCAAAATATTAAATTTACACATATTGACTCAAAATCACAACATGAGGAATTTCCATCTCATAACAACAAGATGAGCTCAACATATCATCAAAGAGTCAAGTATGCCAAAGTTCCTTTCTCAACATATAAACATTCTTACTATAAAATCATGAAGTCAACAATATACAAAATACACAAATAAGTGCAAATCAAGCAAAATAGCATTTTTCCATGATTAATCATGTTAGCATAAACCTTTTTAAATTAATAGTGCAAAATTTTGCAATACAAGTCCAATGGAAACAATTATCTTCATTATTAAAAAGAATAACTTACCTTAATTATCAAAGCGTTGAGGATAATGGGAATTCATGTTGGCCTCGGCATCCCATGTTGCTCCATAAACAAGGTGCTTTCTCTATAACACTTTTACAGAGGACAACTCTTTGTTCCTCAACCTTTTCACTTGATGATATAGGATTTCATCAGAATCTTCTCATCGGAGAGGTTCTCGTTCACACCATGACCATCGATAGGAAGAATAGGCTCGGGATTATCAATGCACTTCTTAGCCATGGATACGTGAAAAAAAGGATTAATCGAAGATAGTTCAATACGAAGTTTCAACTTGTACTCAACCTTACCAACCCTTAGAAATATTTTATAGGAACCCAGTGAACGAGCACTGAACTCACTTTCTTGAAAAATTTAACTATCCCATTCATAGGCGAAATTTTCAAATACACCTTATCACCCTCTTCAAATTTAAGGTGTCTTCTACTATGATCGACATAAGACTTTTGCCTACTATAGTTTATTTGCAACCGGTTCCTCATGATTTGAACTTTCTCCAAGATCTTATAGATCAAATATTGACCAAAAAGCAAAGATTCACCATCCTCAAACCATCGAATAGGAGATATACACCTCCTACTGTACAAGACTTCATAAAGAGCCATATAGATTGATTAATGAAAGCTATTGTTATACGAGAACTCCACCAAAGTAATGTGTTCATCCAAATTTCCCTTGAAATAAATGATACAAGACCTAAGCATATGTTCAAGAGTTTGAACAGTCCTCTCTTTTTGACCATTCGTTTGAGGATGAAACACAATGCTTAACTTCGTTTGAGTACCCAAACCTCTTTGAAACTATCTCCAAAATCTAGACGTAAATTGACAACTTCTGTCCGATATAATGGACAAAGGAACCCCATGAAGACTCACTATATTCTCAATACAGATCGTTGCATAATCATCCACCGAATAGATACACTTAATGGGAAGAAAGTGAGAGGATTCGGTCAATCTATCAACTATCGCCCATATGGAGTCATATTGATTTCGAGTTCGTTGGGAACCTACTACCAAATCCATATTAACTTTTTCCCACTTCCAAGTAGGAATTTGGATTTCTTATAGTAGACCACTCAGCTTTTGATGTTTTGCCTTCAGTTGTTTGAAATTACGAAACTTTACAACAAACTCCACCATATCCCTTTATAGGACATCCTTCCAAAATACTTCTCTAAGGTCATGGTACATCGTTGTAAAACCCGGATAAATAGAGTTGCGGGCTCTACGAGCTTCCAGAAGGATCATATTCCTCAAATCATCCACATTAGTCATACACAATCTCTCTTGGTACCTAAGAATACATTACCCCTTGGGAGAATGACTCATCAATATTACAAAGAACTGATTGTTTAAACTCCATCAACAATGGATCAAGATGTTTCTTATACTTCACCTCAACCACCAAAGATGACTTGCA
Source organism: Solanum neorickii (assembly GCA_027704865.1). Taxonomy (NCBI): domain Eukaryota; kingdom Viridiplantae; phylum Streptophyta; class Magnoliopsida; order Solanales; family Solanaceae; genus Solanum; species Solanum neorickii. Next base: position 7,954,488 of record JAKWJC010000370.1, read on the forward strand.
GTTATGATGCACAACCATACCACAATTTGGAGAACTTTTAATTCAAACTCCTAAACGAGCCAACCTATGAACATCTTTAAGTAGGTTTCTCTTTGATTCTTCCACATGGGACACACTTCCCACGGATGATCCACTTAGAGCATCCGCTACCACATTAGCCTTTCCAGGGTGTTAGAGAACACTTATATCATAGTTTTTCAACAATTTTAACAATCTCCATTGCAGAAGATTCAAGTCCTTTTGAGTGAATACGTATTGGAGACTTATACACATCAACATGAACTCCGTAAAGATAATGCCTCCATATATTCAAGGCAAATACCACCGCCGCTAACTCAAGGTCATGGGTCGAATAATTCTTCTCATGACCTTTGAGTTGCCTAGAAGTACGAGTTATAATTTTTCTATGTGGCATAAGAACACACCCTAACCTGACTTGGGATGCATCACAATAGACCATTAATGCCTTAGTACCCTCCGGTATATACCGAAGCAGAACTAAGCCTATCCTTCAACATTTGGAAGCTTTTTTCATATGCCTGCGACCACTAAAAATTTAAATTTTTATTCAATTTTTCCAAAGGGGAAGGAATGGATTAAAACTCATAGAAATACCTTCTATAATAACCGGCTAGGCCTAAGAAACTCCTAATATTATTAAGAGTCAAAGGTCTAGGCCAATTTTTTACTGCTTCAGTATTTCTTGGATCAACCTCCACACCTTCACTACAGATGATATGACCAAGAAACACTACAAACCTCAACCAAAACTAAAATTTGCTATACTTAGTAAACAATTGGTGTTCTTTCAGAACTTTCAACACCACTCTCAAATGGTCCATGTGTTCACCCTTATATTTCGAAAATACCATGATGTCGTCAATGAAGATAATGACAAATGAATCTAGGTAGCTTCGAAACACCCTATTGATACGGTCCATAAACCTTGCCGAAAGATTAGTGATCCAAAAGGACATTACTAAGAACACATATTCACCACATCTAGTCATAAATTCCGTATTGGGAATATCTTCACCTCTCACCTTAAGTTTGTGATATCCCGATGTCAAGTCAATCATAGAAAAGTAACTCGCACCATGGAGTTGATTAATAAATCATCAATCTTATGAAGAGGATACTTGTTATTGATTGTGACTTTGTTTAGTTGGCAACAATTAATACACATTCTAAGGGACCTATCCTTCTTTTTGACAAACAATACCGGAGCACCCCATGGAGAAATACTTGGACGAATAGAGCCCTTTTATAGTAAGTCTTTGAGTTTACTCTTCAACTCTTTCAATTCAGCATGAGCCATCTGATAAAGACTAATACAAATGGGATTTATATCCGGTAGCTAGCCGATACCAAAATCAATTTCCTATTATAGAGGAATAGTGGGAAGATCATTTGGAAAGACCTCTAAAAATTTCCTTACTACGGTGACAGAGTTAATATGAAGAATTTCGGAGTCTAAACCATGGATTCTTACTGTGGTATAAACACCCTTTAGAGATCGTCCTACAAGCATTCAAACAAGAAATGATGCGACCTCTAGGAATATATTTTCCCCCTTCCACTCTAAAATGGGTTCATTTGGAAATTTAAACTTCACCACCCTAGTTCTACAATCTATGGATACGACGCAAGCATACAACCATTCCATACAAAAAATAGTATTAAAATCAACCATATTGAGTTCCACTAACTCCACATGAGTAACTATATTGGTCCACACTATATGAAATTTTCTATACTCTCTTAGAAACTACTGACTCACCCACAGAGGTAGTTACCATAAAAGATTCATTCAACATATCCGGTAAAATGTCACTTTTTAGCTACTAGTGGAGTGACAAATGACAAAGTAGCACCAATATCATGCAAAGCATATACATCAAAAGAAAAGACTTTAAACATATCGGTCACCACATCGGGAGAAGTATCTTGCACACCCCTAGAACAAAGAGAATTAAAGATACCCAAAAAGATCCCTACACTTAATGGACATTTTAACAAATTAAAAATTCAATCAAAAACAACGCGACCAAATCTCTTAGTTTATTGTGCATCGCAGAGGATTTTAAATTCTTGGTTCTGGGAAATTTTGGAATAGAATGGATTGTGACGTCCCCACATCACAGGGCATGATTTTTCCTTTTTCAGTGTAAACTATGCAACACACAGCCACTGCAAAATCATTGTTAACGCGGCAACTTGCTTTGCTATATTTGGGTCCTTGTTGGGGACCCTTAGGCTTGTCCCCAGTGTGTCGTTCTCGGATGTTTTGACCCATTACATGTCATTCTATGTATAGGAACCATCGATACTCAATTTAACTCCCAAAAATTCTCCAAAATCTTCTTCAAAAAACTACGACACACTAGTTCAACTTCGACTAGTTTCCGAACATCTTGAACATTCTTGGACGTTTTACCTCCAAATAATTCCAAAAAATATATACTAACTATGAACACTATATTAACATTTTTCATACTTTAAAACACCATGAAACATATTTTAGTCACTAGTTAAACCTAGTTCTTGTATAGGGGCGGTACCCTCTCCTCACATAGAGAACATTCATCCTCCAATGACAGTTGCTTCATTTTAAACACATTCTAGAGATAAGAAGCTCAAGACTAGCATAATATAACCATATCACAACATAAAAATTATACAATTTAGAATGAACACCAATTTTATATATCTAAGAGTCTCAAAACAAAACAATAACCTACGACTCATTATGCAAATAGGGCACAATATTCTTTATTTCAAATAGAGGAAACTCCTTCTACATTCATTTCCATGCTTATATACATCAACTCTAAAAACATTAGAACAATTTTCAACAAAAGTACAATTTAGTCAAGATTCAAAACTCTTTAAAGTGAACTGCCAAACTTACAAAGAATTATGCTACAATCTTCTAAAAGGCAATTCTTAAATAATTAATACTGAAATCATGATAATATAATACATAAACCATATAAACTCATTTTACAACATAAATATAACTTTATGAGGTGCAAAATACAAGGAATCAATGAAATTCAATTTGAAACAGAGTTGTATACACAATGATAATTGCAATATACTACTATGACTTTCTAACTCTCAACCTTGAATAGAATAGAAGAAACGAGACAACAAATCACACCACCACTAATCGTCTTATTCACCTAATTAGAAGGAAATCATAACAACTAAATAGATAAAAACCATAACAACCAACATCATTTTCATACGACTTTAATCTTTATCCTTGAGGGCATAGAAGCGAGCCCTCTTATCAACACCGTCATCCGGAACACTAGGAGGATCTTGCTTGATCACTCTTCCTGTAGTCGTAATATTAGTGTAATCCCTTACCTTGTGACCATTCTAACCTCAACTATAGTAACTACTAGTAACGGCTAGACATTTCCCATATTGCTTCTTCCTACAAGTAACACAAATAGGCATACCACCATGAGAACCACTTCCTTTATGAAGTTTGACCTTAGGATCCCTAGGTTCATCTTAAATTGGATCCTTCTTCTTGAACCTTGGTTTTTCTTACTTGGTCCACCACTCTTATAACTTTTTGAAATCTTAAGATGCTTACACTCTTCAATGGATTGAGCACACACTCTAAGTATAGACAAGTTCATATCACAATGGAGCATGGCCATACGTCACTCTTCATTGGGAAAGTGGGCAACACTAGTCACAAACCTACTCATCTCATCCCTAGGGTTAGACACCAAGGATGGGACATACCTAGAAAACCTAGTGAACTTAAATAAATACTTATGAACACTCATACTGCTTCGCTTGAGATTAATCAACTCTTCAAACTTCACCTCCCTCCACTAATGGGGAAAGTACTTTCCTAAGAAAGTCTCCTTAAAGTCCACCCACTATATAGTACACGACTAAACCAGCTTATTAGCTTCCATTGAGTGGACCATATTTGAGAAACCACCCTTAGTTGGTACGAAGATGACTCCGCCTTCTACCTTGAAATAATCCCTATAGCACTCAACAACTTATACACACCATGTAGAAACTCTTGGGTATACTCTCCAACCATAGAGACAAAACAAATAGGATATTACAATCTCACAAAATCTCTCAATCTAGATGGCATGGTGCTCTTTATAGAATTAACTCTATGTTCAACACCACTATTAACATGAGTAGTCATGGCTCAGGAAAAATCAAGTATAGCCTCTCTAATATCGACATTAGTCATATTCGGGGTAACCACTGAAACCTCACTAACATAATCTCCAATTAGGAGTATAAAATCTTGAGAACCTTGAAGAACTTGCTCAACTTGAAGAGAAATTTCCTCATGCACCCTTCCCTCTTACAATTTTCTAGCGACCATCCTTGTACTTGTAATCTTCATATAAACATAAAGAAAAAATTTAACAAGGACACTCATAACCTTTTACTCTATGGCACGACACAATTGTAGAAAATTAAGGGAAACTCTATCGTGATATAGCCTCTCGCCCTTAAAAGTGTAGCGACTCACACCGATGAACAATACTCTCCTAGACGTGGCTTTATGAGACTTTTTTATTCCTACGAACACTTTCATGACTTAGGCTATGATACCATGTTTTGAACGACCTAAAGAACCCCTAAAAGTTATGGCACTCTTGATTCGATACACGGCGTACTTGATCGCTCGGAGTTGTTGTACAAACCCTTAGACATAATTCTTTTCATATATTTATGAAAAGTTTTACGGAATTAAAGTTTTCTGACGTATAATATCTCAAAACATTTTTCATATAAAATGATAGAAAACACAAAGTCTCAACATACACAAATATTATACTCAAGAATACTTGGGAAACGGACCATACAATTGAAAAATAGAAATACTTAGTCCATTAAAATACATTGAATGAAAGAAATCTAAAGACATTAAAGTCCTCGAATAAAGTACGGACATACCCCCACTTTGCATAAAAGAGTCCTAACTCCTAAAGTTTGCTTCTAACCGCCTCTCACGTTCCACCTAAAACATTGGATATACATAAGATGTATGGAAGTAGTACAATGCATGTACTGTTTATGGCATGATTTGTAAAATCATGAGAAACAGATAAAATCCATTGACACACCTTAGAGATCCTTTAGACTACCTAAGGTAAGATCATTCTCACTTCCTCAATCAACTTTTCCAATCTATAATTATTTTTAGTATTTCCATAAGTAACAGTTGAAGCGACCATTCCTATGCTCCCTCCACATCATAAAAAGGCAATCCTTAAAGCTACTCTATGTGAGTACTTATTCATGAACATGCTTTCTAACTTAGTCATTATATTCTTTATTTCATTTACAAGACATTCAACATTTAAGGACATTAAATTAATTGTGTTTGAGTAGACGTAGGGACTCATATACTAACATCTTCAAAGACTAATCGTGCATTGTCTAGAAAGAGTCCCATACAAAAAACTAAACTTCATTGAACTTCTGTAATGCTAGAAGTTATCCTATATAATGATAATTGGCAATAACCTACATAACTAGCTATGCATGGAATTCGTAGTCATAAACATACTCCGATGGAGGGTGTTTTACTTGCCAATGGTATAACTAGGACACATCCCATATAGACACATCGTTAAGGAATATTGAGGGATTATTTGTTGTGTAATGTTATCTAAGTTAGAGAAAATTCCCATGCAAACTCACTCGCTGCTAGGCTTTTTCTCATAGAGTATTTCAATAAAGGAGTATATGGAGAGGTAAAATAACTTGTTCATTATTAAGAAACATTTAACCTTACCAAAGAGGGTCCATTAAGGCTACCTATAATGGTTAATAGGATATCTCAATGACTTCCCTAGGGATGATTTCATGTCGTTCCAGCAAACCAACCCTAACTCCACAATTCACACAAAAAGGATAGCATTACAGCATTCAACTTCAAGGATATCATAACCTTCCAACTAGATTGAAGGTTCTATTTAAAGGACCTTCTTAGATATGCTCAAGGTCACATGTTAATCGCACACACAAGACTAAGAAGTTTCACCATACAAATTCAAGAGTCGTATTCACATTGTACATGTATCAAGTAAGGGACACAAGTCTACCAAAATAAGACACTCACACTCCACATAAAGCATATCATTCAAGAAGCACATAGGCATAACCAATGTCATCTATAGGTCACCCTATTCACTAGTATAGTATCATCAATATAAGTTATCACAAGTCTCATATTACCTCTCAAGAAACATGAATGTTAAACATCAAGCAATAGAAATAATGACTTCACTATAGGCTACTAGATTCACACATTATCAACTAGAAGAACTCATGTTTTAACACCACATAGATAGATAAATAATCGAGACCTTAAAAATATTCACATATTCAAGTTGTAACATGATAATAATATGATTCACAAATTAATGTCGACAAGGACACATTATTTCACAATTCATAAAGAAATGCTGACAAGAAATCACTATTCACTAGTATAGCACATAAGCACCACAACCATAAGTGGACCATACTAAACATTATCATTGTCTAAGGACTACACTAAAATATATAAAGAATGTTATGTCAACAAAGCATAAATTCAACCTCACAACTCGAATCCATATCCAATACACATAATCAATATACAAAGGCTCTTACCAATAACCATAGTCACCAATTAAAGTTAATAATCACAATATTCAATGAATGACATATACGACAATATGAATTCATTAAATTACAGTTCCTACGTACAATTCTAGCATGATTATTTCATGATTCAATACCCTAATCTAACTACACAAGAATTTAATAGCATAAAAACATAATCAAATAACCCGCAAAATAGTCAAAACTAGGGTTTCATGAATTGCATCGGTTCATGGAATTTTTAGGTTAAAATAATCAAATTAACATCAATTAAATAAATATACAATGATTCAAAATATTTTATGCAAGAACTCATTTATGGAGATCAAAATAGGTCTATTTCATCTTTTGAAAGGCTTTCGAAATCACTTTGATGTTTTGCTCCATCAAGAAAAAATATTCAATGATGAAAGCCATACATTAATTATGAAGATTAAACCACGAAATTGATGGAGAAAAATCTTGGAAATCAATCTTCTTCCTTGGAGCTCCAAAGCTTAAAAAATGGAGGTTTATGCATAAATGAATAGATAGGTTTTGTTTTAGGTTGAGGGACTAGCTTTGATAGGTGAGTTTTGTTCTTAAAAAGACTCAATAATCATCAATTAGTGATCAACAAATTAACAAAAGACCCCTACACTTAGTAGACATTATAACAAATTAAAGTTTGACTTAAAAACAATTCAACCAAATCTAGGGTTAAAATTTAACCCACTTTAATTTCACATGGGAGATGAGAAGCCACAACCAAATCTTTGTTGGTGCGTAAGCTTGCTTGGCTATGGTTTGGTCCTCATTTGAAACCATTAGGCTTGTCTCCTAGGTGTCGTTCTCAAACGTTTTGACAATTTAAATGTCATTCAATGTATAGTAAAAATCAATACTCAATTTCACTAAAAAAAAATACAATAAAACTCCTCTACAAAACACTACGACACAGTAGTTCAACTTCAACTAGTATCCAAACTTCTTGGACTTTCTTGAACATTTGACCTCCAAACACTTCCAAACTTTATATATTGCATATAAAGACATAGTAGTTATTATAAGACTTTAAACCATTATAATACAAATTTTAGGCTCTAGTTCCACCTAGTTTTGTTTTAGGGGCGTTACAGGGGGCATAGGACGCTATATAGCCATTGCACAAGTTTGCATTTTGATGGAGTCTTGGTGTGTTCTTATTTGACGATAAATGAATTGATTATTATATGATGTATATGAAATAATGTGACTTTATGTATAATGTTAAAGGAAGCATGTTCATATTATGCCTTGTGTGATTAAAGTTATGGTCACTAGGGTTGAAGTAGTAGTATGGGATGTTTATTTCACATTGCACTTAATTTAAATTAGGGGTTGGCGTGGAGGATGGTTCTCTATGTGAAGTTCCTAATTATATGTATGTTTCCTCTACTGTATTTATTATTGAATTTCTTGACTTTTTGAGTTGTAATTAACTATGCTTATCCTTGGTAGCCTTAAGGATAACTTAGATATATGTTCAATAGGTTGTATGGGTTGTCTTTTTATGTCTTACTTAAGTGAGTCTTTGGATAAATTTTTATAAGAAGCATTATGTGAAAGATTGTGTATTGTAAAATGTGACTATATGTTGAGCTTAATGAAAGTATTACTTTTTATGATGCATTGTTACTCATATGATGCTTCGTAAATTGATTCATGAAGGTTTTTACGAAATATCATGACTTGTATGTTTCAACTAAATTGTCCTCTTTTTCATGATTTTTCATAATGCCACACTTAGTACATGTTCGTAATAACCCCATACTATTCTATATTCTTTGAGTATAGGTAAAAGGCAAGTGGATGTTTTGGAGGCAAAGATTGGGAAATTTTCTCTGTCAAGATTGGTATATCCTTATATATTTGAGGACATAGTCTATGTTTATTTATTTTCTCCATTAATACTTCTAAAGACTTATTATGTATTTCTTTCAATGTAAAGGGTTGTAATGCTATGATATATAAGATGTTTCATTAGGTTTCCTTGTGATATTGAAAATTATTTCGTAGATTTTAGAAATGAGTTTCTTATTTATATATTTCTGTTAAAAGTTTTAACTCCGCACTTATTTTCATACTAATGTAATGAAGAATATCTAAAAGGCTTGTGCCAGACTTCCGTGAGGTCAAGTACCTCGTGTGATGACTCAAGAGTGTTCTATCTTCTAGTGTATACTTGTGGGTTATTACACAATCATCATTGAGCAATTTTCCCTAACCCAAGTTATGAATTAGACATGTAGAAAAGTAGGGTTGTTGGAATTTATTATGTTATTATTTATTTTAATATAATATAATGATGGTTATTGGATTATCGGCTAATTCTGATAAATTGAGGGTAACATCTTGAAGGAGGGTTTGGAATCGATTTTGTATGATCCTTGAGATTATTATTTCTTTACTTCAAATATGTTGGTTTATTCTTGATGATGATATTTATTTGAAGTATGGTTATGTGAATAGATTAGGAAGATTATGATATGATGATTATGATATGATGATTATGATGCCATGATATGAGTCTGATGGATTGTGGCGTATGATCATTCAAGATAAAATGTGATTCTCTTGTGTGCCTTATTATGATATGATTATGATGTGATGATCTCAATAAAGATGGTTTTTGATGACAGAAAGTTCACATATTATACCTTATGAGATACAAGATGATTATACAAGGGGTTACTCTTATATGGCCTATACTAAGATAGATGATAAAGAATGATTTCAAGGCATTTAAAAAAAGGAATTTAGCTTAGCACCGAGCGAACTAGATATGAGAGGTATCCTCTATCAATGTGGGAAGGCAGGTTCACCATTATACTCATGAGATGGAGACTACAATGAAAATGTCCATAAATAGGGTTTCTAAGCATATCTCTTAGTCCCTTAACTATGTTACCCCCATCGGAACACTAGCTAGTGAATCCACCTAGGATGCTATCACTACAACAAAAATTATCATTAGCAGCAATTTATTCGTAATATTCCCTAAATATGTATTTTTAGCGGCAATTGACACTTTTTGTTTTTGTCTCTAATAATAGAACTTCACTCATGCCGATAAAGACATTAACACTCTTTATTAATGTCAATATTTAACGTCTCTTAAAGTTGTTTTTCTTCCACTGAAATTTCACGTTTTTTTCCTACTTTTGAAAGTAGAGAACCTTCTTTCCGGGTGGGCTTTCAGGACAACGGATTTTATGTATAGCTCACATGGTTTATTTTCTATTAAGGCGATTATTGGTGATAGTAAAATGAATGAATGATGTTTTAAAGAGGAACACAAATTAGGGTGACTTAAGGGGTTCATCTAATTATAGGTAGGGGTATGGGACTCTATCTATACATTGCACAAGTTGTCCTTGAGGGGAGTCCTAGGAGGTTGTTCTTATGTACTTATGATATAATGAAATGTATATTATGTTTCTTTTAAATGATGTTTGTTATATTAATGAACATCATTATTGTCTAACTTGTTTTTATATGATTATTATTACTCATAATGGTATGTTATATAATGCAAGGCATTACTTATGGTTCTTTTTCTTCTTTACTGGATTATGTGGGGTTATGAGGATTCACATGTGCATTGCACTTATAAGTTTTTGATAGGATTGTTCGTAAGAGTCTTGTATATTGATAATATGAACTATTGAATATGAATATAAATTTGACTTATGATAATGTTACCTTATTTATCAATATGTCTTATGTTATCGTGATCCTTGTCACATATATGCTCTATTGTGTGTGCATAAGGCATTCAAAATGAATTAGCATGTTTCTAAGCAAATGGTCCCTTTTGATCATTATTTCAAATGGCTTTGTGTGCATATGTTTCCACACTTTTTACCAGTGTTTTTACCAACCCATATTCTTTATATTTCTACTAATATGTACGTTTGGGTTGTTGATATTCCTGGAGGCCATTTGCGAGAAGATTTGGAAATCATCTAAATTTTGTGAGTCCTCAATGTTCGAGAATGGTTCCACTTGTATATCTTACAAGGATTGTTATGTATAAAAACAATTTTTTCTTTCCTTCTTTCTTAAGAATATTGATATAAGCCTATGTGTTTCATATTAAACTTGTAATTACTATGTCCCAATGTTGTACTCGTTATAGATGTTTTATATATGATAATGATCTTAATACATGATTTGCCTATGCTAATTAAGAAGTCTGTGTAAACATCATAAGCGACGAGTCTATATTACATGTGGCAAGTCTAAATATACTTCACTATGTAAAAGTTTTATATTTTTCGCATTATTGACCTATGATATCTAATGACGAATGGTAAGGGATAATCTAAGTCTTTTTTAGGATGAAAATTCAAATTACGTATAGGGGGTACCCCCAGTCGTGACAATCTTTGTATAAGAGAGTGAGATTAAGTAACCTTAGGATTGATGTCTCACTAAACCACGTTTATGTACAGTCTTGTTCAAAATTTTGAAGTGCGCCATAATTTTTAATAAGATAATATGTGATGTTTGGTAAATTCTCTTCTTCGTAATCTTATGTTGGGCCTTTAGACTCTTGATGCTATGTGTCCTTTTAATCTAACCCTTTTGTTGTGTTTATCGGCTATGAATACTCAAAGGCCAGCCACAAGAAGAGTTGAAGAAGATATTGCTAATACGGGAGCTCCTCCCCAAGACAACTAAGCTTCTCAACTAGGCAATCAACCCCTCCTTAAGAACAAGTTCTTTTGGGTGGCAAAGCTCAAGTCACTCCTCCGTCTTTGACCGATGGACAAATAAGGTATGATTTTCTATGTTATTCTCAAGCTAAGAATATTCATGCTCAAGTCTTAACTACTCAAGTACAAGATTTGACTGATCAACGAAACTACGAAGTTCAACCCTGTGTGCACCAAATGCTAGTACTATGGATTATCACATAAGGGAATTAATTAGGCCAAATACTCCTACGTTTATTGGGTCAAAAGTGAGTCAACACCCCTAAGACTTCCTTGATGAGTTCTATAAGATATTATTTTCTATGGGTGTGACTTTAATTAGAAGGTCGAGCTATACACTTATGAACTCAAGGATGTGGCTCAAACATTATATACTCAATGAAGGGACAGTAGGGCTTTGAAAGCATGTCCCGTGACTCGGGAAATCTTTAAGAAGGCCTTTCTTGATAGGATCTTCCCAAGCAACAAAAGGGAGTCTAAAGTTGAAGAAATTATTAACTTTTATCAAAAAGGTATGAGTGTGCTGTATTAATATTTGAAGTTAACTAAATTGTCTAAGTATTACCCTTCCTTGGTGTCTAACCCAAGGTATGAGATGAGTTATTTTGCGAAGAGAGTGTCCGGTTTGGTTAAAAAGTGTCAATCGAACCCATGGGCTTGTTATGATAGAGTGTCTAACCCTAGGTCCCAAAAGGGAAGAGTGTGTGATTCACAAAGAAAAAAACCTACTTGTACCAAGTTTTGTAAGAAGCATGTGGGAAAATTTCTAGTTAAAACTGATAATTTCTTTGGGTGTGGAAAGTGTAGCCATATGGTGAGCGATTGTCCTAATGTATGTAGTCAAGAGAAGGGGAATATCCAGGTTCGAGAAAGCGGTCCTAGTTCAAGTGCTCCATAGATGAACCGCGTTTGTGCTCTCTACTCTAGGGATATCAAAAGGAATCTCCCAATGTGGTCATCGGTATGTTACAAGTCTTTTCTGTAAATGTATATGATTTCCTTGATCCAATTCCACGTCGTCATTTGCTACCCCTTTGGTAGCTAGAAATTTTGATGTGTTATGCGATATCCTAATTAAATCATTATCGTTTACTACCCAGATGTTGTGTCGGTCATTTCTAAACAACCTATAGGAATCGTCCTATATTGCTTCCCAATAATGTTTCTATTGTACATTCGGTAGAACTTGATATGATCAATTTTGATCTCATCTTTGGAGTGGATTGGCTTCATGCTTGGTTTGTTTCCATAAAATGTAGACAATAGTAGTCATGTTTAATTTTCCAAATTAAACCATTGTAGAATGGAAGGAGGGAAACTCAATTTCTTGAGGTTGAATCATTTTGTGTCTTAAATCTTGTATGATGATCTCTAAGGGGTGTATATACAATATTGTAAAGGTCAAACACCGAGACTATTAATCTTCCCCATTATAGTCGGTCCCTGTAATGAAGGATTTTATAAATGTCTTTCCCGATGACTTGACCGGAACTCCTCCCGAACAGGAAATAGACTTCCGTATAGATTTATTGCCAGATAATAACCCCATTTTAGTTCGTCCATATCAGATGGATCTAGCCAAATTGAAAGAGTTGGAGGCTCAACTCAAAGATTTACTAGACAAAGGTTTAATTCAACCTAGTATTTCTCCATGGGGTTCTCCGGTGTTTTTTGTGAAAAAGAATGATAGGTCCCTTAGGATGTGCATTGTTTACCGTCAACTCAATAAGGTCATCATAAATAACAAATATCCTCTCCCTCGGATTGATTATTTGTTTAATCAACTCTAAGGTGCGAGATACTTTTCAAAAATTTAAGGTGAGAGGTGAAGGTATTCCTAAAACGGCTTTCTAAACTATGTATGGTCATTATGAGTTCCTAGACACGTCATTTGGGTTAACCAATTCCCTGGAGGATTTAATGGACTTTATGAGTAGAGTATTCTGAAATTACCTTGATTATTTCATAACTGTCTTTATTGATGACATCTTTGTATATTCAAAGAGCTAGGATAAGAATGTGGGCCATTTAAGTCTTTTATTGCATATCTCCAAGAACATCAACTCTTTGCTAAGTATAGCAAGTGTGAACTTTTGGTAAGATTATTTGCGATTATTTTTCATATTATCTCAAGTAAAGGTATAGAGGTCGATTCGGAAAAGATAGAAGCAGTTAAGAAGTGGCTTTGACCTTTATCTCTAACCGATATTGGAAGTTTCTTTTTCCTAGATGGGTACTATTGAAGGTTTGTTGATTGGTTTGTATTTATTTCATCTCCATTAATAAAATTAACCCAAACAAATTTTATGTTTGTGTGGTCGGAGGCTTGTGAAAGAAACTCCTGAGAGTTTAATGATAAGCTAACATGCGCTCCAGTGTTGACCTTACCGGAGGGTACAAAGGGTTTTGTAGTGCATTGTGATGCTTCTTAAGTAAGTTTTGGTTGTATCCATATGAAACATGGTAAGGTGATAGCTTATGCCTCTATACAATTAAACGTTATAGAGAACAACTACCCAATTCATGATTTTGAAATAGAGGTTGTGGTGTTGGGTTTGTAAATACAAATGCATCATCTGTATAGGGTACATGTCGATTTATTTACCAACCACAAGAGACATCAATGTATATTTAATAAAAAGGTGCTTAATCTCCGAAAAATGAGGTGGTTGAAACTTTAGAAGGATTATGGAACAATTTCCTATACAACACAAGCCAGTTCAATGTGATTGTCGATTATTTATGTCATATGATGATAACTAGTGTAATTCACGTGGAAGGAGGTAATAAATACATAGTGAAAGATTTTCATATGTTGGATCGTTTGGGTGTTCGGTTAGATTATTCCTCAAAATGTTTTTTCATGGTCTATCATAACTCTGAATCATTCTTATCTTGTGAGGTGAAGTCTAAGCACCTTGATCACTATTCAAGGAATTGAAAAAGTCGGTGCTTAGTAAGCTCAATGAGTCATTCTCCCTAAGGGGATGGTATGCTTAGGTAACATGGTAGGTTGTGTGTTCTAGATGTTGATTATTTGAGAAAGAGAATTTTTGGAAAAGCTCATTGTTTCTGATATTCTATTCTATTGAGTCTATCATGTCCCAACAAAAAAATTTAAGTGTCATTCGATGACGAGCGTTTCTAGGGGGAGAATGTAACACTCCTCAATTTCATAACATAGTGTAGAGCCTCACAAGAATAACCAAGCCATAAAACAATGTTTATAATCCTAAACTAGTCTATTGAACCTAAGTACGAAGTTTTAGTGTTAAAACATCAAGAAACAACCATGACATCCCTAGATTAGTGAAATTGAGGCTAGTTTGACATGTCATGTTACAAGGGTTTTTAACACTCGGAATTTCTTCAAATTTGGTAAAAAGGTGTTAAACATATAGAGTAGTGTGTTTAAGGTCGAACCTTCTGGGTATGACTCCCCATGGACCACCCTAAGGGTCCTTGAAAAGGACCCTACATTGAGACACCAAAACTTCCTTTTGGAGAGCTTGGAAGCACGATACCCAATGACGAGCTGTCGTTTGATCAACGCTCCTCCATGGTATCATTTTGTTGACACTTAGAATATTTTAAAAAAGGGTCCAACTGTAACATTATTAAACAAACTAAGGTGAACTAGAGCTTTGTAATTTGTTTGTGAGTTATTTTTGTGTTAAAATGAGTTATGTTGATGTTCTTAGGCAGTTTGTGAAGTTTGATTATATTTGGAGGTCAAACGTTCAAGAACATCCATGACATTCGGAAGGTGTATCTTAGAAAGTGTTCATGTGTCTTGATGTATTTTAGTGACTTTTATGTGTTCAATTTGGTTGATATTGGTGTGGGATGTTCCTAAGACCTAGACGACTATGTTTACGAGGTTAACGTCTGGGTACGACCCCACATAGGAAAAAAGTGGGGCCCTAGGTGACGACTCCATTCATTTTCCAAGAGGCTACCAAGCAGTGACCATATTCGACCACAAGGGATGGTCACTTTGTCAACAAATGAAACGTAGAACTTGGGCGTCAACCGACCCTTAAAAGCTAGCAAGAGCCTGCACAAATGAAGCCTCAATCTCAATCGATGGACCCCTACAAACGGGGCTTCGCTTAGGAAATGATCCTTAGATGGAAGAACCTTTGGTTGGTTATTTAGGTATATTAAAGTGTTTCAAACCCTAAGACCTCATTTTAGAATTCATTCCCTAAAACAGAAAACCCTCTCTCAAGAAAAGACTCTCTCTAAAAACTTCATTGAAGCTAAAACTCAAGAAAGAGATAGGAGGGCTGTTGGTGGTCGATTCTTCATCAGAAATCAGTGGGGTTTCTTCTATTTGAGGTATGGTAGTCATCCTTAAACTATCTTCAAGTACTACTTTCTTATAGATTTTTAAAAAGGGTATTCAACACTAACCTATTGTATATTTAATTTTCTACATGGGTCTTGCACGAATTTTTTTTAAAATTTTCAAATATGATGTTTATATTGTTACTTGGTTATTTTAATGCTAAAACATCAGTAAAAATATGTTAAAGCTTTTTACAAATTTTTTGCTTGAGGAATGGGTTGAATGAGCATGGTGTCACGATCCAAAAGAACACCTTAGAAGTTATGGAGAACCCTTGGGTTATGACCAGGCGTACTTGACCCTTTGGTGTTTTTTACAAGCCCTCTAACTATCGTTCAATACGTAAGACATGGAAAGTAGTGAGGAATTTGAATCTTTTCATGAATAAATTAATCAAAAGGAAATCTTTCATAATTACTTAAGGAATGTCATCGTCACAAGCCAACTTAAAGACACGACGTAATTTTTGGGACACAGCCCTCTATATTAAAGCAAATACATAATAAGTTAAATAAAGAAACTAAGAAAAGGACTATACCCTCAAATATATGAAGACATTCTTTTAGTTGAGTGAAACATTCCAAAGCTTTTCCTTCTAGTCTTTAACCTTGCTTCCAAAAACCTATACTTTTAGAGTATAGGAAGTATGGGGTTTGTACAAAACAATGTACTAAGTATGACATATGCAAAAACATGCAAAAAAAGGGACATTTTGGTAAAAACACATATTTCATTCCAATTAAGTAAAAATTTAACGAATATAGTAGTAAAATATAAAAAGATCGTCATTTAACAATTAGAGAAGGATTTCCAATAATTTAGCAAAAGAAAGAATTTAACTGTAACTTTAAAATTTTTACAATGAACTTGAATAACCTCACAGTGAACTATTTTGACTCAGAAGTAGTGAATTTCCAAGGTATTGGCAATGAGGAAGTGAACTCATTTCCGTTGGAGTTTCCCTTACTAAGGTTATCATAACACACACTAGGGTAAGACATGAAGGAAGTATGCATACGCCTCCTTCAATATACACCACAAGACTACCTCTATTTTTGCGTACTCACCTTCGGAGAACATGCCCCGTTCAATGGCAAGATGATTGAAGTACACCCAAATAATACACCAAGACTTCCCTTTCGTATTGCATACTTAGTGCAATGATTAGATGGCATCCCATATCACAACACACCCTAGGTAGTACAATGTTTCTGAAGGCTTGGCACAAGGACTCCCCTTTCGGAAGGTCCTGCTTAGTGCATTGGATAGATAATGTCCCATACCACCAACTACCCATAAGTCGTACATTCTTTTAGGAGACTTAGTTCATTAAATACGAAACTCACAAACACTCACCTTTCGGAATGCCTACTTAGTGCAATGAATAAATAGCGTCCCATTCCATACATACCATAAGTAGCACACTCTTTTATAGGACATAGCACATTCATTACTTTTGTGAGAGATAGAAACAAAATCACGATATTAATCCCTATCGGATGAGGGATCCCCATTTGCCTATAGTAAGTACATTATCTTAGATTTTACATGGCTTGCCCAATAGCTACACCTATAAAGCGCATATTTAAGGGAAAAGGAGGTTGCTACTAAATAAATCATTTCGTACTAACGAGGAGTACTCATTTCAAGAGAATACAACATCCCAACTCATGAAGTGTAACCATCTCTTCTTCATATTCTCTTGGTGCTAAGCATAACATCCCATGGATTGTAAAAATTAAAAACTATAGATTAAGGATGCCTAGTGAACACCATATCTCAACTCAAGAAGGAAATTCATCATCCGACCTATCTTAGAAAGCTCTTAGTAGGGATTCTACTAAATACTTCATCTCAACTCACGAAGAGTGTTCACCCCTAAAATACCATTTTGACTTAACTTAGCTTCATTCATTCATTTAACTGTGAGTATGTACGTACATGTGAGCACACCTTGCAAATTAACATCATTTCATTTGAATTTAATTCTACACATGCTTAGATCTTCTTTCATCACATCACACACGTTACCATGCTTCACATAATCATATAAGTCACATAGACATAATCCTAAGAATACTCTCATAACAAGATTCGTGGCCTCATTCACAATACACAAGTAACTATACATTCAAACATTTCAAGTAAACACCGCCACAAAGAAGGGGGACCATATCACTCAAAAGAATTTCATAATTAATGCTAAACAACATATCCAACTTACCTTTATCCAAGGAATCCATCACCTATAACATTTTACTCAACATTTAATCATAAATTAGCCCTTAAGGCAGTAGCTAAAAAACAATATCAACCATAAGAAACCAAAGCTCAACGACTAAAAATTCATATTCACTTAACCCATATCTAAAGCCAAATTTGTTGAAAATTTGTATCATCATTTCATTGAAGTTTTAGCATCAAATCATCAACTAACCTTTGAAACATCATTTTAAATCATTCAAAACGTTTTCATGCAAGATCCATATTAATAGTCAATGATAGAATAAGTTAGGGTTGCAAAACTCTTTTTGAGATCTTTATAGAAAGGGGTTATTTTAATAGGATGGAGTTCAAGGATAGATACCATACCTGACATGTAAGAAACCCCAATGATTTTTGATGATGAAACAACAACCAGCAGCCCTCCTAGTACCTTGTTGACTTCTACCTTCAATGGTGATTTGAGAGAGTCTTCTAAGAGGGAGGGTTTTAGGTTTTAGGAAATGAGTTTTAAATTTCAGTATTAGGGTTTGAACATCTTAATATACCTAATAAACCGTTAAAAAAACGTCCTTGGTTCATAAAGATATGGGCTGAATTTACCAAACACCCCAAGACATGGCAGAAAATTACAGCTTTTGGTAGGGTTTAATCGACAGTTGCAAACTAACAGACCGTATGTCCATCAACAGTCCGTTGGTGGGTCTCGTGGTTTGATAATTAGCTCCATTTAAAGCCAATACAACCTAAATTGAAGGTCCAATCGAGGGACCAAGGATACGGTCCGTTGATTGAACTACTGGCCACTGTTTGGTCTTGTTGCTGGACATTGCGTTTGGAGTTTTGGGTCAAAGTCTTGGGCCCTTCTCTAGGGACGCTTGTGAGTCCTAGGTGGGGTCGTATCCGGAGATTAAACGCCAAATTATGTAATCTAGGTCTTATGAACATCCCACATATATTTCAAACGAAAGGAACACGTAAGACTCACTCAACCACATGAGAACACACAAGCGCTATCTAAAGCACACCATCCGAATGTCATGGACGTTCTTCAACGAATAACATCCAAACAACAACAAAATTCACACAATGAAGAACGTCAATGTAAGTTTTTCTAAATTAAAATTAATCAAGAAACAGACATGAAGATCTATTTACCATAGTTTGTTTTAGGGCATTACATTCTCCCCCACTTGGAACAACACACACCCTCGAATGACAGTACACTTTAAGAAAATAAAGGACTCAATTAGAAAAACATAAAACATTGCAAACATGGTCAAAATATCCAAAATCAAAACACAAATTCACACTTTCACATAGTTTGTAACATAAGCACATTAGCCAAAGCATTTGCAGTTTAAAGTCTTTTCTTATCCTTCACCTATAAAGGAACTACCTTCTCCAACATTAAATATCCTCATATACAACACTTTTACAAACATTGTTACTACAATTCAAGACAATGCAATTTCTTTCAAAAATTAAGATTTTTACAGTGAGCATCACTGTACACAAGAAACTTGTAAAACTTCACAAATTTAATCTCATTTCAATTTATTCACATATGGAGGAACTACCTTCTCCATCATTAAAAATGCACGTAAACACAATTTCTAAAAAGTTGAAACCATTTTTCATGAAAATGTAATTTTCTTAAAATTTGAACATCTTTACAGTGACCTCAAAACTTCACAGAATGCACCTTTCAAGCAACTTCAGAAAGATGGCATGCCTTGTGAGAGACAAGACCTTACTAACTTACTCCAAATAGACTTGTCAAGTTACACTATGTGCAATGTTATAGAAGCCTCTCATACTACCAATCCCACTTAGTGACCCTTAAGGAATCTATATAACTAAGTACACTACATGCAATTCTACTTAACATACATTATGCAAAACATAGATTTAACTACTTATTTAAGATTTTACCTTAAGTCATCTAACTTCATCTACAACACATGATAAGTCATACTATTATGCAATACTCTTAATCATTATAAAAACTATTAAGGATTTGGTCTCATGTTTGAATAAGAACGAAAAGGAAAGCTGAGGATATCAACTACCTTCCTACTAAACTTATTCTCCCCGACTTAGGGTAAAGTCATCTTCAAGGTCTCATACTTCAATGAACAATTATACCTCTCACAAGGTAGGAACTCACACTATCCTTAACCCAAGCACATCAAGACTAAACATAAACTTTACATGTTAAGCATTACACTTTCCTCTGAGGATTCAAACCTAGACAAACTTTTCCAAGCACCACCTCCCTCAATTCTAAGGCACCACTTAATTTAACCTGATGGAATAAAACTCTTTTACTAGGTATTTATACCACATTTCCTCCTTAGAGTAAGCCTACACTACAACCTCAACAAAATCACAAGAACAACTATTAAAAACATAAACATACAAAAAGGGTTACATCTACTCCTATCAAATCTCCACATCCTCTCTCAATATTCCAAAAATTTTACACCTTATAGACTTTCTACCATCATTGAACATAATCACAAGGCACCTCATTGTTCTCAAATGCACTTTATTCAATAGTTATAATTCTTACCATGCTTATAACTACCTCACCATATAAATTCTTATAAAAATAATTCGAACCTCATAAGTCACATATAGCCATAGATGGCTTCACATCAAAATTCTCAAAACTAACCTTCACATCTATTCTTGTAGCCACAAAATGATCATAACATCAAAAATCACCTTTTATCTCCCTCAAACTTAGAAACATCTCCCTTTGCAAGAGATTAAACCTAGAAAAACATCGGAATAAAGAATAGAGAGAGAAATAATGTAGTTAAGTTCTATAGCACGATACAAGAGTAATGAAAAATTTAAACTTTATCGTCCTATAGCCACTGTTTATGGATGTGTCTTGACTCACACCAATGACCATGATACACTAGACATGGCTTGTGAGACTTTTTATACCATATACTATTTCAAATGACATTATGCTCTGATACCATGTCTTTCACAACCCGACATAACACCCAGAAGATACAGAGAACCCTTCATCCTTTGTGGTCTTGTACAAGCCCTTTAACTATCATACATTACATAATATATGAAAAGTAGTGCGAAATTTATTATATTTAATGAATAAATTAATAAAAAAGAAATCTTTCATAAATACTTAAGAAATCCCATTTCACAAGTCAACCTAAATACACGACATATTATTAAGGGACACGACCCTTTATAGTAAAAGAAATACATAATAGGTCATTAAATAAAGAAACTAAGAAGAGGACTATTCCCTCGAATATGTTAGGACATACATTATCTTGAGAGAAACATTTGAATTTTCCTTCTAGTAGTCAACCATGCTTCCATAAACCTATACATATAGAGTATAGCAAGAGTGGGGTTATTACAAACAAATGTACTAAGTATGGCATATGAAAAAACATGCAAAAGGGAGATTATAGTAATGACATATTTTTCTTTATAATTAGTAAAAATGTAATAAATGTAGAAGTAAAACAATCTAAGGAACATTATTTAGAACTTAGATAACGATTTCCATAATTTTAGCAAAAGAAAGCCTTTTACATGCAAGACCCAAAAAATGAATTAGGTTAACTAGAGCCTAAAATGATTGTATTTATTTTATAAGGTCCTAATATGTATATATATGGGGTAGATTAATTAGCTAAAGTATTAGGGGTGTTGAAGTCATACATCAAGGGACGACTAAGATGTTCAATGACTAAGTCACCTAAATGTCAAAAATGTAGTTATATGTGTTTAGATGTGTTTCATAGTGTTTTAACGTTATTAATAGTGTTATATATCATATATATTGACTGTTTAATGTTTCAAAAGTTTGGAGGTCAAACGTCCTAGAACGTCCAAGGCGTTCGAAGATATGCCTTGAGTCGACTTTTGACATGTAATGAGTTTTGTCGAGTTTTACGTGTTCGTATGGATGAAATTAAAGTAAGATGTGTTAAAATTATGATGATAGTATTTGCGTTGGGAACGTCTGGGAATTTATCTCCAAGGACCAATTAAGGGTCCTTAAGGAAAGACCCAAAAATCAGTGAGCATGGCAGTCCAAGGCGACCCCAAACGACAGAGCGGTGGCGGGCAGTCGTGGCTGTGACGCCCCATCAAAGGGTGTCACCGATGGGGATTTAACCATAGAATAGATTAATCTTGTCCAGCTACTGTTTCATCGACGAAGTCCTATGACGGCACCTCGAGGTGGTGACGCCCGTCAAGGGCAGGCATCGCATGACCTGCCTTCCTTCACAGGTGTTGTAGTCCACTTAGGCGTGAATTGGTTAATTAACCTCACTTATAAAATAAGTCATGGAAATTTATTTAGGGTTATTTAGGTATTTCAATTAAGTATATAAAGGGTAATCACATGGAATACCTCATTCTTCAAAATCAAAAATCCAAAACACTTAGAAAATATCCCAAAACTCCACTGAAGTCCAGCTTTAAGAGGCAGCTTGGTGAGGGGATTTTATCTAAAATATTCATCAATTTAAATAATTATAATCCTTTAGGTATGACTTTATATCCTTGAAACTCGTTTAATTAAGGAGCTCAATTCTCAACATGTTTTTCAAAGATTCCTTAATTGAATTGTCCAATTTCAAGATCTACCATGGCTTCTTAGATAAATGATTTCTAAACATTGAGTTATGATGTAATTGATATATATTGATTATTTCAATCTAAAGTACTTATGAACCATGAATTTTGATGAACCACGATTTGTTTACTATAATGTGGGTTAGTTTATATTAAGCTAAGATTGATGAATTCTTATGTATTTTGTTATGGGATTTATAATGATATAAAAATTAGAGGCAATTGTTATCTAATTGATACTATATTGTTAAGCCTAGATTTAATTGATAGAGATTCATTGGATTTTATGATTATTGCTTGAATTGTTGGTTATGGCTTTGGGTAAGGGCCTTGTGATGTTGAATTGGACAATTTAACATTGAATGAAGTCTGAATAAGGGAAGGAAGGTATGCTGCTGGATTTATATAATTCCATATTATTATATTTTGATTCTTGCAATTTAATTGGCCTTTTTGCGTTACTTTATGCAATATTATGAGCATGGACTTATTGTCAAGTACTTGAAGTTATGTGGCTATTTGTGTAGTTTGATAATGTGAAGCATGACATTATCTATCAATATGTGAAGCTATATAGACATATACATATTCTTCTAGTTATGTTGCCTTAAGTGATCATGTTAGACTTTTCTTGACATTACGAGAATAGTGTTAGGTTAAGTCTGGGTTATTCGTACTTGACTTTATGAGTCTATGTGGAGTATAGATTAATGATGTGAAGATAATATATAGGATGAGTTAAAGATGTTAGGTGTTTTTTAGAGGTGTTTCTAGAATGACATATATTATGTGTTAAAAGTGAAGTATGTGATGTCTTTATTGATTGACTTGTATCTCTTGCTTGATATATGTCTAATTAGTACTATTGATTTCTTGGTTAGGGTTTTAGAACTCTTAGTCTTTAATTTATGAATGACATGTGTCTTTAAATGATTTATGAGAGTCTATAATGTGAAAAACTTGACTCAAGGGTAAAATTATGATTTATTGAAGTATAAGCCGTAATTTTATCCTTCAAAGTAAAGGAATGATGGACATAAGATTAGTTGGATGCAAAAGCATAATATTAATTCTATGGAAAGTCATCATGAGCTTCTGTCGCCATTGTGAGGTATCCCTAGTGGACCTTCTTTGGTAGGGTAAATGTGATTGGGTTATGAACTTGTTATGGAACCCTTTTATGTGAACCTAATGGATGAATTACTCTATGAAAACGAAGGCTAGCCCGAGTGAGTATGGTAATGGAAGTAATTCTAGTTAAGTATGAGACTATAATACAAAGAAGCCCTTCATATTCCTTAACCATGTGCATATATGGGATATGTCCAAGTTCTAACATTAGCAATATAACAACTTCATCGGAGAAGGATAAAAATCCGGATTCCATGTCTTTCTATCATGGTCTATGTCGGTTATTGTATATTCTCATCATATAGAATGCTTATTAGCATTTGAGGAGTTCATAAAGTTTAGTTGGTGGTATGGGACGCTATCTATACTATGTACAATAGATTTTGAAGGTGTAATGTGGAGTTACTAGGTATTGTGCCAAGACCATTATTTAATTGTCTTCATGTTATGATCTTAATGAAAATGAACTAATGAACTATGAATTATGTTAAGGAGTATGTAAATAAATGAGTACCTAATCAAATGTGACTTACGGATTTCTTTGCTAAAGTGTGAAGAGGACATAAGGGATGATCTCTTCATGTCTTATATTTGGAAGTCTTGAGTATGACTCTAGTTTGGGATGTTTGTTGATATTTTGGACATGATATAAGCCTTAGGTAGTCATAAGGACTATTTAGGTAATATTGAAGAGGTCATTATGGACGTTATCTTCTTGATTTACTTAAGTAGGTATTTTTATAGCCCTTGGGGATAAAATGTCATATAATCTATGTGTTGGTGATTTATGTGAGCATGATTCATTTTAAGGGATTCTATCTGATCTCTTAAGTTTTTTTAAGGGATTGTCTGGGTGGCTTCACGACTCACTCAAGTGAGACTTAGAGTTCACCTTTAGTAGAAGAATTTTACCTTGATGTTTATCATTGATTTGTAAGTATGTGTGTGACACATTATAAGTCATCATAAGGGTCGTTTAGGGAACATCTAAAAAGGGTGTATGGGAGGTCTCTCTTTGTGTGACTTATGTGGAATCTTAGGACGACTTTAAGTGAGGAAATTACATATTAGAAGTATCTTATGTGTTTCTAAATTCATTTATGATGTTATTATGATTATAATATGTTTTTCAAATAAAAAGATGCATATTTCAAATAAATTGCGTTATCATGATTTTTATGCACATTGTCATACATAATACATGTGATTGTACTAAATCCATGCTTTTATCTATCTATATAGTTCTTGGTAAGTGAGGAGTTTTGAGATGTGAAGACTTGGACTTAGAAGATCGTTGAAGACAAATTGAAGTATGTCCCACACTTGACTCGAGGGCATATATGTCTTTTATGTTTCAAAGTATTGTAATTACTATATATATTTCTATTTTAATATTTTGAAGTATGGTTGTGTACCGTGTATTCATGTGTCTTATGATTATGAGATTGAAACTTAGTATTTCCTATTTCTTTTATATGGAAGAGATTTTAAGACTATACTTTTTTTGTGAAAACTTTTAATTGCGCACTACTTTTCACTATGTATATGCTATAAATGATATGGAATAGCATGTGTAAGAACTCCGAGAGTTCACGTATGCCCGGTTACAATCCATGATTTTACCCTAACTCTAGGGTATAGTTTCGGGTTGTGACAAGCAGGGAATCACAGCATAGGATGGTGAAAGTAGTATTAATAACAAGAAGTCTCATCAATTAAAGTTTAGTAGAGTCTTGACCATCGGTTTGAGTCGCGATGCATCTATGGGAGAAAGGCTTTAGGACGATAGAGTTTCCCTTCTTTTCTACTCATATGTCATGCGGTAGAGTAAAATGTATATGATTATCCTTCTTACGAGTTTCCTAGTGTTGTGTAGGAGATGAATACTAAAGGATGACTGTTAGAAGGTCTGAACAGGAGAGTGTGAATAAGAAGGTTCCCTTAAAGTTTAGCATGTTGAGAAAGTTAC